>CM050164.1:448505785-448969568 GCA_027410445.1 Discoglossus pictus | reverse complement strand
AGTGCAAACAGGACCCCTGGGGGAGGAGCCAGGCTCAGAGGGAGGCACACTCACACACCAGGGATAGATGGAGGGACAGACACATAGACAGGGAACGGAAGCACCCCCATGCCAGCAACTGAGAGCGAGGGCCGCGGGCTCGCGCAGGCGGCGTCAGTTGCTGGCATGAAGACATCACATCACATCACATCACATATATAGTTGTGAGCGTACGAGTTGTTGCTAACGCTGCGGGCTCGCGTAGCGAGCCCGCGGCCCTCGCGAAGCGAGGGCCGCGGGCTCGCTACGCGAGTCGCGGCCCTCGCGAAGCGAGGGCCGCGACTCGCGTAGCGAGCCGCGGCCCTCGCGTAGCGAGGGCCGCGGCTCGCTACGCGAGCCGAGGCCCCTCGCGAAGCGAGGGCACTGCCCGAGGGTCTCAGTTGCTGCAAGGAGCGCCGAAGGCGCTCCTTGCCAGCAACTGAGACCCTCGGGCAGTGCCCTCGCGAAGCGAGGGCACTGCCCGAGGGTCTCAGTTGCTGGCATGGAGCGCCGAAGGCGCTCCATGCCAGCAACTGAGGACCCCTCGCGAAGCGAGGGCCTCAGTTGCTGGCATGGAGCGCCGTAGGCGCTCCATGCCAGCACCTGAGGACCTCGCAAAGCGAGGGCCGCAGTTGCTGGCATGGAGCGCCAAAGGCGCTCCTTGCCAGCAACTGCGACCCTCGCAAACTTCACGTCGCAACCCAAACAGTACGACACACACATTACGACACTCGCAAACAACATACGACACACGTTCACACACATTACGGACTCGCAACACTCGGACGCAACTCGCGAACATTACAAAATGTCAAACACAATACATACACACACCACATACATAAAAAACTTACCTACACCAAGAGGGAGCACCCAGCACCTCAAAAATACAACTTACACCTCGATTTTACTTCAAATAAAACAGTTTAAACACTAAAAAAAAAACGAAGCGAGAGAAAAAAATGGCCGCCGAACAAAACGAAAACGAGGCTACAGCACTCTAAACTCGCAAAACACCACAAGAAACTCGCAAAACACCACAAAACAACTACGGATATTCCGATACAAACGTATAACACACATTACTCGCCATTTCGCGCCAATGCGGAAGTACACGACTACGCTAACGGTTTGGTCTCGCGCACGCACAGTGTTACACTGCACACATTCAGCACGCTTACACAGCAGATCCACACCACTAATGCTGCAGCAACATCAAAACACATTCACAGCTCTTCCACACAATGCTTTAAAATAGGTAAAGTATATTCATTTATTAATGTATTATATATTTCATTATTACACACTAAACAGCATTAGCTACCTTACAATTTCATTGCCGTCATTTTTTGACGGGCAATTCTCTAGTCACATATATAGTTGTGAGCGTACGGGCCGTTGCGAGCCCGCAAGCGTGAGCAACGGCCCGTACGCTCACAACTATATATGTGACTAGCGAATTGCCCGTCAAAAAATGACGGCAATGAAATTGTAAGGTAGCTAAATTAGTAAATGAATATATTGTACCTATTTTGAAGCATTGTGATGAAGAGCTGGCAATCTGTGTTGATGCTGCTGCAGCATTAGTGGTGTGGAGCTGCTGTATAAGCATGCTGAATGTGTGCAGTGTAACACTGTGCCGTGCGCGAGACCAAACCGTTAGCGTAGTCGTGTACTTCCGCATTGGTGTAAAATGGCGAGTAATGTGTGGTATAGGTCTGTATCGGAATATCCGTAGGTGTTTTGTGGTGTTTTGCGAGTTTCTTGTGGTGTTTTGCGAGTTTAGAGTGCTGTAGCCTCGTTTTTCGTTTTGTTCGGCGGACATTTTTTCTCTCGCTTCGTTTTTTTTTTTAGTCTCTAAACTGTTTTATTTCGAGTAAAATCGAGGTGTAAGTTGCATTTTTGAGGTCCTGGGTGCTCCCTCTTGGTGTAGGTAAGTTTTTTATGTATGTGCTGTGTGTATGTATTGTGTTTTAAATGTTTGTATGTCGGCGTGTTGCGTCCGATGTTTGCGAGGTCGTAATGTGTGGTAACGTGTTTCGTACGTTGTTTGCGTGCCTCGTAAAATTTAGCGAGTGTCGTAATTTGTGTGTCGTGTTTTTTTGAGTAGCGACGTGAATTTTGCGAGGGTTTGAGGCCCTTGCCCAGTGACCTCGCCAGCAACTGAGTCCCTCGCTTCGCGAGGGGCCTCAGTTGCTGGCATGTAGCGCCTTCGGCGCTCCATGCCAGCAACTGAGGCCCTTGCCCAGTGACCTCGCCAGCAACTAAGGCCCTCGCTTCGCGAGGGGCCTCAGTTGCTGACATGGAGCGCCTTCGGCGCTCCATGCCAGCAACTGAGACCCGTGCCCAGTGACCTCGCCAGCAACTGAGGCCCTCGCTTCGCGAGGGGCCTCAGTTGCTGGCATGGAGCGCCTTCGGCGCTCCATGCCAGCAACTGAGGCCCTTGCCCAGTGACCTCGCTACGCGAGGGCCGCGGCTCGCTTCGCGAGCCCGCAAGCGTGAGCAACGACTCGTACGCTCACAACTATATATGTGATAGTTCTTCAAAACAGTGTAATGTACTTCAGTGATCATTCAATATACACATCGAATGATACCTTCGTCTTGGTGATCTGCTGTGCAAAACAGAGTATAATGTATGTCCTCTACCATATAGTCTACTGTGTTTTTTATTTTTTATTTATTTACCTGCTAAATAAGAAACATAAAATTTAGCAGATATGGAAGCTCTCAGGTTTCTAATATTGTGATTTTCCTCTAGGAATTTGTGTTTTCTGCTATTAATAGAATTAAATGTGCCAGCACCCTATGGTCTTCGGACTGTAAAATATCTTTTAACTGCAACTGAATGTTATCACCTTAGTATAGGTCACTCAGCATGCACTTCTCATAATCATTTCTCCCCTTGAAGGAGGTAGGGTCCACGTGAAGTATTCATATATACAGTGGGGGGGGGAGTATTTGATCCCCTGCTGATATTGAACGTTTGTCCACTGACAAAGAAATGATCAGTCTATAATTTTAATGGTAGGTTTATTTTATCAGTGAGAGACAGAATAACAAACAAAAAAACAACAAGAAAAGCGCATGTCAAAAAAGTTATAAATTGATTTGCAGGACAATGAGGGAAATAAGTATTTGACCCCTTCAACTCAATACTTGGTGGTAAAACCCTTGTTGGCAATCACAGAGGTCAGACGTTTCTTGTAGTTGGCCACCAGGTTTGCACACATCTCAGGAGGGATTTTGTCCCACTCCTCTTTGTAGATCATCTCCAAGGGCCTCATTCAATTGCGATTTGGCCAATTGAATAGGGCTCTAAATAAGCACATAGCATATTTTTTTAAAATAAGTTTTTAGTTAGTGAAAATCTTGCTTTTGGATAGATATTTACTAACTAAAAACTTATTTAAAAAAAATATGTTATGTGCTTATTTAGACCCCTATTCAAATGGCCAAGTTGCAATTGAATGAGGGCCCAAGTCATTAAGGTTTTGAGGCTGATGTTTGGTAACTCAAACCTTCAGCTCCCTCCACAGATTTTCTATGGGATTTAGGCCTGGAGACTGGCTAGGCCACTCCAGGACCTTAATGTGCTTTTTCCTGAGCAACTCCTTTGTTGTCTTGGCTGTGTGTTTTGGTTCATTGTCATGATGGTATACCTAACCACGACCCATTTGCAATGCCCAGGCTGAGGAAAGGAGGTTCTTATCCAAGATTTGACATTACATGGCCCCGTCCATCGTCCCTTTGATGCGGTGCAGTTGTCCTGTCCCCTTAGCAGAAAACCACCCCCAAAGCATAATGTTTCCACCTCCATGTTTGATGGTGGGGATGGTGTTCTTGGGACGGCAAGTTGAGCTGATGCCAAAGCACTCGATTTTGCTCTCATCTGACCAAAACACTTTCCCCCAGTTCTCCTCTGAATCATTCAGATGTTCATTGGCATACTTCAGACGGGTCTGTACATGTGCTTTCTTGAGCAGGGGGACCTTGCGGGCGCTGCAGGATTTCAGTCCTTCACGGTGTAGTGTGTTACCAATTGTTTTCCTGGTGACTATGGTCCCAACTTCCTTGAGATCATCAACAAGATCTTCCCGTGTAGTTCTGGGCTGATCCCTCACCAATCTTATGATCACTGAAACTCCACGAGGTGAGATCTTGCATGGAGCACCTGACTGAGGGAGACTGACAGTTGTTTTGTGTTTCTTCCATTTGCAAATAATCGCACCAACTGTTGTCACCTTCTCACCAAGCTGTTTGGTGATTGTCTTGTAGCCCATTACAGCCTTGTGTAGGTCTACAATGTTGTCCCTGATATCCATGGACAACTCTTTGGTCTTGGTCATGGTGGAGAGTTTGGAATCTGATTGATTTCTTTCTTTCTTTTGTGGACAGGTGTATTTTATACAAGTAACAAACTGAGATTAGGAGCACTCCCTTTAAGAGAGTGCTCCTAATCTCAGCACGTTATCTGTATAAAAGACACCTGGGAGCCAGAAATCTTGCTGATTGATAGGTTATAAAATACATTTTTCCCTCACTGACCTGCAAATTAATGTATAACTTTTTTTACATGCTTTTTTCTTTGGGGGGGGGGGGGGGGTTGTTATTCTGTATCTCACTGTTAAAAAAACATCTACCATTTAAATTATAGACTGATCATTTCTTTGTCAGTGGACAAACGTTCAAAATCAGCAGGGGATTGAATAATTTTCCCCTCACTGTATATATCCACTTCAGTTCATATTGTCATGTATAAAAATATGAAGAGCTTCCTTAGCCGATCACATCTTGCTAGAGTCTTGTTCAGATATCCACTTTGTACAGTGCCACATGGGAGACTATTGAGCAAACTAAGGGATGCAGGAATTGCAGTAAATATCTGCTCATGGATTGAGAGCTGGCTAAAAGACAGGAAGCAAAGGGTTGTGGTAAAAGGAACATACTCAGATTGGACTAATGTGGTAAGTGGGGTTCCTCGGGGTTCAGTATTAGGTCCTCTCTTTTTTAACATATTTATTGATGACTTAAAATTTAGCCTGGAAAGTATTGTCTCCATTTTTGCTGATGACACTAAGTTGGGTAAGGTAATTAAATCAGAAATGTAATTTCCCTCCAAAGGGATTTGCATAAAAAGGCAACTAAATGGGAGATGAGATTTAATATGTGTAAAGTTATGCATTTAGGAAGGAAAAATATCCATGCAATTTATAATCTTAATGGAGTAAATCTCAGGGTATCGGACATTGAAAGGGATTTGGGAGTGCTTGTGGACAACCACCTAGGTAACAGTGCTCAATGACAAGCAGCAGCTGTAAAGGCAAATAAAATATTAGCATGTATTAAGAAGGGTATAGAAGCCAGGGAAGTAAATATAATTCTGCCACTATACAAATCTCGAGTACACCCTCATTTGGTATATGGAGTACAAATTTTGGCACCACTACATAAAAAGGACATTTTAGAGCTGGAAAAAGTATAGAGAAGGGCGAAAAAACTAATAAGTGGAATGGAGTGGCTAAGTTATGAAGAAAGACTAACCAAATGAAACCTATTTTCTTTAGAAAGAAGCCATCTAAGAGGTGATGTGATTATCTTATATAAATATATCCAGGGTCAATATAAGGCTTAGTCAAGAGAACTTTTTTTGCCAAGAGGTTTTCAACTGACAATAGGACATCCTTTGAGGTTAGAAGTAAAAGAACAGTAAGGGTGGTTAAACTGCGGAATTCTCTAACAAAGGAGGTGGTGACAGCGGATTTAAAAAGAGGTTAGATATATTTCTAAATAAAAAGGGCATTCAGGGTTATCCTGGTTAATTAGGGAGGGAGTATTGATCTAGGGAGGGATCCGATCAACGGTATCTGGGTCAGGAAGGAATTAATTTTTTTTCACTTTGAGACAATTGGCAAAGTTTCACTTCAGTTTTATTTTTGTTTGCCTTCCTTTGGATCAATTAACAATTAATAATTAATCTGAATTCTTCAGATCAGAGGAGATCTTAAAAGGTTGACTAAAAGTATTTTCAAACCTCAATTAAAATGTAACATGTTCTCCAAGTATTGAACCCAAGTGAAAGAGATTTCTAATATTTATCGAAAACCAAAATGGCCGTTTCACCTTTACAGTCATTAGAAACCTAAAGAAATTCTATTCAACTGATTTAACATAATGTATCAATTCATCTTGCGTAAATCAAAGGGACTAATTAATTCAATATAAACAATATTTGCTTCCCATTATATCCATCTAGTTTGTACATATTGTTCACACAAGTGTTGCCAGGCTGCACGTTGAAAATAAAATTTTAATATAAATAATACACTGTATCTATCACAACACCCACATCTCATTGTGCAATGGTTTAAACATTAGATTTTCTTTCCTGTTCAGATGTTGTCTTAGCTTCTCTCCTACATAAAAGGGCAATTATGCATTTTACACCCACACAGCCCATTTAAGCAAGTACAGAGCACTTTGTGCACTAATACTTTAAGAAATAACTCAGCTGGATTTAATACCTGAGTTTCTATATTTTCAGATGATAAATGTATATAATGCATCCAGAACAATTTTTTTTTTTTGCTACTTGTTTACAAAGACAATAGCAGAAGCCTGATATATTTTTCATTCTCTATCCTGCAGACATTCACACTCAATGTAAATTATAAATTATTGTAAGCCTACAGAGCTGTCATTGTTTCCTCCATCTTCCCCGCAGTAATCAA
The DNA here is from genome assembly GCA_027410445.1 of Discoglossus pictus. Lineage (NCBI taxonomy): Eukaryota > Metazoa > Chordata > Amphibia > Anura > Alytidae > Discoglossus > Discoglossus pictus. The sequence goes on along the minus strand of CM050164.1, from coordinate 448,962,819 downwards.
ACTATATTTTTTTGCTACTCCAGAGCCTCCATCTGCCCAAGTTTGAGTCATCTATATCAATTTGTCTTTTTTTAAACCCAATATTTGGCTGCATTCTCCTTCTTAAAATCTTACAGTTTTTCTGTACTGTTTACAGTTTCTAAAAAAATTAATAAATACATGCTTGATCATGTTGCTCACTTTCAATAAAACTGTAATTTGTGTAGTGGCTGCCCTTAAAAGTGATCTTGGCAAAAGCTACACAGCTGGATGGTTTAATAAAGACCAAAAACAAAGAACCATGCTATAAAATTAAAACGGCCAATCATGAGAGACTCCGCAGAAGATAACATAGCAACAATCTTGGCTACATAGGACCTCGCAGTATGTGATACATTTTTGGTGTATTAATAAACAGGCTATTAGTTAATGTTTGTCAAGTCGAAGATTAGATTTTAGTAGCGCTAAACAGAACAAGGCATTTGGATAGAGATATATGTGAGTAGAACGATGAGCAGAGAAGTTATGTTGATTTAAAACGATGTGTGGTATTTGAAATTTACTGAAATTTAAGCTAGTTGTGTTACCTTGTATTGCGTTAAAATGAGCATGTTGTTTGTGTGTAGAAAATGCAATGTGTGGGGTCTGTAGGTTTTCCAGTAGGACTATGTGTGAGATCACATAAGCTATCAAGTGCTATTGCTATGTGCCAGGGCATTTGAGTATTTTCTAAGTTTTCATTATTCAATGTTATATCTTTGTCAGGGTCCACGCACAGGCTCGATCTCATGGTTTAGCACAAGTACAATAGTTTCATACCACAGCGGCTACAGATATGTTTTCTAGAGACAGGTCGGTCAGGAATACCTCTCTTAGTTGTTGATGCTGTTTCTCTGATTGGTTGTTGTTAAGCCCCGGTCTTTATACCAGCCAATCACACCTCATCTGGGACTATTTATTGTTGTAGTGCCTCATCTCATGTTATAGGTTCCTGTGATTGGGAGTACTTCTGGTTCCTGCTTTGTTTGACTACAGTTCCTTTTTGGGCTTATCTTCTGATCCGGATTGTTACTTTGGATTTATTTTGGCCCCTGATCTTTGGTTGCCCAACCATTCCTTTGCCTGTGCCCTTTGACCTATTACACTGGACTTCCTATCCTCCGGTACTTCACCCCTGAAGGATTTAGACCAAACACAGCCCAGACAATCTGCCGAATGCCATAGGCCACAATACGCTTGGGGCTTATTCAACCGTCTCTAGCTTCCCATCCAAAATAGCACAAAGAGTGTTTCATTTTTTGTGTTTACTTTTTCTCTTCTGTTTTGATGACTGGTATAGAGACAAAATTAATAGAACATACATTGTACTGCCTAGTAAAATCCTAGAAAATATTAAAACAGAGTAATAATAATAACAACAATAGAAATATTTTCTACAGAGATGATTATATAAAATTTAACTGCTGTTTAATTTCTTATTGAACATATTAAAGAACGAAAAGTAGGAAAAATAATGCTCGTTTACAACTGCTATGAAATAAAAATTTGTCAGCCTGAATTTGTAAAATGTTTTCTGACACATTTCAGACAACTGTTGGTATTACATGTGCTCATGATTTATTTACCCAATAAGATTGCAGACTCTAGATTGCAAAGGTCAGATCTTTTGCACCAAATTTTCGGTTCACTTATTGCATTTCTGCATACTTTGATTTACCTTTTTGTAACTTGCTTATTCTATCAAATATACTTTAATACTTTGCTATGAAAATTATTGTTGCTTTATAATTAAAATGTATAATATAAATATAAAATTAACGGTATATCTAAGTTTCCTTGTTTTTTCATCTTTATAATCTAAGACATGCTGCTTATATCAGAAACACACAATACATTGATTCATTCTATAAAAAAATATTTTATTTAAAAATAAAGCTAGTTTCCACTCCCCCAGAGCTGCTTACATATGCACATTGTACCTCCCAATAACAACACTGCTTTTGGGTATGGATTTTAACTCTTTACTAGCCTTCAAGTCAGCAACAGCTTAATGTAGACATCTTACACAGTAGCAGCCTTATTAAATTGTGATTTGGCCAATTGAATAGGGCTCTATTTAAGCACATAGCATATTTTTTTTACAAAAGTTTTTAGTTAGTGAACTTCTATCCAAAATCAAGGTCTTCACTAACTAAAAACTTCTGTAAAAAAATATATGTGCTTAAGTAGAGCCCAATTCAATTGGCCGAATCACAATTTAATAAGGCTGTAGGTGTCTGGCTCCTCCTGCAGATGACTACACATCCCATGATTCCTTACTGCACAAAGTGCTACCACAGATTGCTACAATGTATTAAGATGTATAGGTGCCTGTGATTGGCCAAAATAAATTATGAATTTTAAGCTAGTTTCAGCTTGGTTATGCAGAGTCTGAAAAGCATTTGCTTCAAAACTAAAGAGATTTAGCAAATTTCAGGGTGAGTTTGTTAATGTTTAATTTGGTATTTGTTCATGCAAAAAATGTTGCATACACTACTAATTCTCCTCTATCAGATACAGTCATAACACAGGAAACTTAAATATGCCGTTAAACTTTATAATTCTGCTGAGTTAATATATATATATAAAAAAAATATTTAGCATCTAAAAGCATTCCTCCTGTAATATTGGAATCTCAATCAGGTGCCCAAAATTAAAGTGTATATAAGCACCAGAAAAAAAGAATACACCACATAATCTGATCTAGAGACACTCTTTAAAAGTGTCTTCATATTGGTTAGCATCAAACAATAAAGACGTTGTAACATAATGCATTTCAAGTTGCTGGAACTCTGGCGGGTGATTAGTGTAATTACTTCCGGTCTCTTCAGATTATGAAAGTGCGGGAAGATATAATGCATGGGAGCTGGAAAAACTATAGGAATTCACTGAACTGCTAGAGAAGTAACATACAGTTGTGCTCAAAAGTTTGCATACAATTGGTGAGTTGGTAATATATGTACCATTTTTAAAGAAAACACGAGTGAGCAGGCAAAACACTTGTATTTTATTTGTTATGGGACTCTTATTCAACTGTAGATTATAACAAAATGGCACAATCATAAAACAAAACATGGCAACAAAGACAAAAATTCATTGATCCTGTTCAAAAGTTTGCATACCCTTAGTTCTTAATACTGTGTATTGCTCCCTTTAGCATCAATGACAGCGTGCAGTCAGTTGTCTATGAGGCCCCTAATTCTTGCAGGTGGTATAGCTGCTCATTCGTCTTGGCAAAATGCCTCCAGGTCATGCAAAATCGTTGGTCGTCTTGCATGAACCGAACTTTGAGATATTCTCCAGAATGGCTCGATGATATTAAGGTCAGGAGACTGTGATGGCCACTCCACAACCTTTACCTTTTTCTGCTGTAACCACTGGAGGGTCAACTTGGCCTTGTGCTTAGGGTCATTGTAATGCTGGAAAGTCCAAGAGCGTCCCATGCGCAGCCTTCGTGCAGAAGATTGCAAATTGTCTATCAGTATTTTCTGATAACATGCTGCATTCATCTTGCCATCAATTTTCACAAGATTCCCTGTGCCTTTAGAGCTCACACCCCCAAAACATCATTGAGCCACCACTATGCCTCACAGTGGGGATGGTATTCTTTTCACTATAGGCCTTGTTGACCCCTCTCCAAACATAAAGCTTATGGTTGTGACCATGTAGCTCTATTTTGGTCTCGTCACTCAAGGTGTTGTCGAGCATATTGTAACCAGGCTTTTTTGTGGCATTGGCGCAGTAAAGGCTTCTTTCTGGCAGCTCATTTTTATTCAAGTATCGTCGTATTGTGCTCCTTGAAACAACCACACCATCTTTTTCCAGATCCCAATATATTTATTATTCTATCAAACCTCTTTCAAGTTTGAGAGATCTCTTCAAACTTAATAAAATAGATTTCAGAGCATAAAACGGAATTTGAGCAATCTCAGCTCTCTAATGAGAAACATTCATTGGAGTGAACCCTATCACAATGTTGTACGTCTTGGGCTTCAGAAGTGCCTCATGAGAAAGTGACTTATTGATACTAAATGAGCAGGAGCATAGCCTTGACTTGCACTGCCTGCATCCTGACAGGCAATATTGTTGGTGGAGCTCAGCAACTTCAACAAAGACAGTAATACCCAATATAGATTCTACCTGACGTCTGGTATGTTAAAGAACCACCAAAGTCAGAATCAATATATCAGTTTACTCAATATTCCACTTATAACATATTTTCTTGTACAGCAGATTCTGTTAACCGGCACCCACGGGGATTGGTAGATGCCGGATAACATTAGTTTCTGGTTGCTTGAGAGTTACTATTAAAAGAAGCCTAGATTAGCTGCACATAGGATGCTCTGCTAAGTATATGTGTCAGTGAGGGCTAGTCTAGCAGCAGCAGCTTTCACTCCTCACTTACACACAGGTACATTCTGCTGGAGGGGAATGTAACGCCAACACTGCCCTGGCTCCGTCACTCATGCCATTCTGCTTCCAGGTAACATTGAATTGCAGAAACATACAGTGGGTGAAATCTAGGTGCCTGAAAGAATTTTGTGGCATGACAACCTGGCTCCTGGCACTTGTTGAGCCCTGTAAATGTTTATTTTTATTAAAGTACAGTATTCAATTTCTTTTTCTGGTTGCTTGATTAACTTGCTCACTGTGCCTTAGGGAGATCAGCTGCACCTCACTGAGGAGGCCCATAAAGGCCGAAACGCGTCTGGGGTTTGCTGTTTCTCCTATTCAGGGTAGCATTGTCTGGTATTTTGGGGCTGGGTCACTCTTTTGAGTTGGACCAGACTGATATATTACAGGATATTTCTTCCTGTGAAGGGCACAAGTGAGCTAAAAGAGGTTGCTCTCAGCGTGGCTTATCATGGCCATGGTACTAACCTATAAAGGGTTGGTTCGTTCCCTGATGAGCACCTCTGACTTAGTTTTTTGATTAACTGAGAGTCTACTGTTTTAATAAATTATAAATAATAAATGCTGTATCCTGTTAAACTGCTATCTTGCTTTTGGGGAACAAGATTATACTCATCTCGCATGCTGCTCCTCACAATACGAGAAGTAAATGATTTATTCAGCCCCTCAGTTATTCATAAAAGCTCCATCCTAAACCCAAGAAATTAATATGGAGTACTGATTAAGATGGGGTCATCACAAAAGAGGAACACTTGCTTACCTCCCAACTGTCGCTCTTTTGGAATGTTGGGAGGTAACTAACAATGGATTATTTTGATATGTCACTCTTTGGCCATTTGAAATGGTGTAAGTTATCCATGTAAAGGATATGAGGTCTTAGTTACATGATGGAAATTGGATTATCCACTAAAAAAGTGCTAGGCATAACAGCTAATATGTACTGAACTAATAAATGAACTTTTTATTTCCACTTGTTACTCCTCTTTATATTCAAAACACACATTTTCTTATAACTATCTACACTAGGCTGTCATACTCTATATTGCAGCTATATTGAATGTTGCCTTTAATTGCTATTGATGTATGATCATCTCTTCATAATATGGCTATGCCCACACTGCCATTGATTAATCACATTGCTATTGAGATACTACAAATGTCTGGTACTACATATAATAAGTTGTCACAACAATGGGAAGGCTTGTAGTGGTAAAACAAAGGACAATGGAGTGGTACAACAAGAAGGCATGGACCATTAAAGGTATAAGTTGGATATAGCATAACGAAAGTACTTTAGCCAAATATAAAGAGTTATAAATTATTATTTTCCTCTGCTTGTCTATCGGAGGTTGCCATGTTGCCCTCCACCCATCACTGTGTGAGTTGGGTGAACATCAATCTCCTTATTGTTTCTCCTAATGCAAACACTTACGGTTAAAAATACCGGTCCACTGGTTCCCGCAGTTTTGCTTCTAGTACTGGAGCCAGCACCACCTGACTATGGATTAACAGGAAGCTGCTGGCCATGTTGTATATGCATTAGAAGATGCAATGTGGAGATTCACAGCTTGCTGTCTATACACCTAACACAGTGACACAATCTTAAGGACGGTAACATGGAGAGAAGCCAAAGTGACTGGCAACATAAGCAGAAATAAATACAAAAATGTTTAATACTTTATAGCTTTATATAATTGCGATGGAACTTTTAAAGGAGCATGCCATATTTTACCAGTATCCCTTTAAGAGGAAAATACTTGACTAAACTTGGTGCTGAAGTTCTATCAACTATTACCCAAGGGCACCACCTTTACAGCAAATGAATGAGGTATATTGTGTATGTACTAATGTCTCTGTGTAATAGAAAATCAAGGATGCGAACATAATATAGATCTGCAAGGAAAGAAATGGAAGGAGCAAAGGTCATTGAAGAGTAATAGAAAATGTGATATCACTTCAGTTCATAGATTTTATATCTCAGGATGCAATTGGAAAAGCAAACAATGAGGGGAAAACTGTACAGAAGAACAAAATTAATTATAATTATTATTACAGATTTCATTCACACACATGAATAGCAAAAAAAGTGAATAGAACATATTATAATTTAGAACAAAAAGACATGGTAATTAGAGAAAATTACTTAAATTGTGAGAAGATTTAGATACACATATAGAAGAACATAATCATGTCATACAATCTGATTTAAAGGACCACTCTGCTTAAAAATGTAAAACTTAAAGAACAACACTATAAAAAATGAATATGTGTTAACATGTAAAGAAAAAATAATACAGCCTCTGATATATTATTTTGATGTGAAGCTATTCTGCTGTGGAATCTACCATTTTAGTTTCCAGTGATCTACTTCCGAAGGTGGGAGGAGAATTCTGATTTTGTATCTGCACAACGGGAAGGTGTCATATACAATTGCTAATGCATTCATTAGCATGAATGCAAAGCACAATAGTTTACAAGGAAACACCATAGTGAGACAGAAGCTGCAAGAAGCAGGCAGTAAAGAAAATGGAAGCCTGCAGAAAAGAATTAATTGAATAAAAAAAGTAAAAAATGTTAACCGGGTGTTTGGCCATTATCAAGTTTTGTTGTTGAAAAAATAACTGTGGAGCTTTTTTATAGCAATCTATGGAGGTATCCAGCCCTCCTCAAACCTCCACATAACTAATTCAATTGAATAGGGCTCTATATAAGCACATAGCATATTTTGTTACAGAAGTTTTTAATTAGTGAACTTCTATCCAAAAGCAAAGTCTTCACTAACTAAAAACTTCTGTAAAATAAATATGCTCCGTGCTTATATAGAGCCCTATTCAATTGGCCAAATTGCAATTGAATGAGGCCCTTAGTGAGCAATCCTGTTCTTACGCCCTAATGCGTGTGCGCCGCCTGCATGTAAGATAGTCTGAAACTCAGCCCTACACACAATACCCACTATTTATCAGCCCAGGGATCCCTGAGATTCCTTAATTTAAATGAAACTAAATGGGGGAACCCCAGGGGTTCCCTTCAGCACATGGGAAGACTGAAATAACTAAAGATTTGGGAATTTATATACAGTATGAAGAAGATCCAATAAATCAGTTCTACAGAATATCAGGCCACATTGTTCACTGGAAGGTATGATCATGAGACTAAAGCTCAAATATTTTGGCCATATCATGAGATGGCAGGATTTCCTAGAAAAGACTCTTAGATAGATTGAAGACACAAGAAGGGGAGGGCAAAGATGGAGATGGATAGATGAGGTTATTAAATCAATTAACATGAGCTTGATGGAGCTCAGAGGGGCAGTGGCTGACAGGTGTGCCTGGCGTGCTGTGGTCGATAGCACCACGGAGAGTCAGACACAACTGAAAAACAAAACAACAACATGGTGCCACAGCTGTTCACACTGTCCCAAGTGTTTTATTTTAACTAGGTTATATTTGTGAAGATATTGTCTATGGCAGTCAGTGGGCCACAAAAAGCAACTCGCTCACTGCATCAGCAGCCTTATTAAATTGCGATTTGGCCAATTGAATAGGGCTCTATGTAAGCCTGCAGCATTTTTTTTTTTTACAGAAGTTTTTAGTTAGTGATCTTCTACCCAAAAGCAAGGTCTTCACTATCTAAAAACTTCTGTGGGCCACCAATTGACCTAGTCCATAGTTTGACATTCCATGTGGTGGTAGCTTGAGGACATGTCAAATAAAAGAAATGTTATTACCCAATATAAAATATTTCTTAAATTCAAGCATGTATTCTGTTTTTTTTAAATATGTAACTAAAACATTTTTTTCGTCGTTCAGTCGTTTCCGACTTTCTGTGACCTCATGGGCCGTAACACACCAGGCACATCTTTATGTCCATGGTCAAGCAGATCCACTTAGTTTTCAAGGCAGAGATACAGGAGTGGGTTGCCAGTTCCTTCTCCAGTGGGCCACAGCATACAGCTCCTGGTATTCCTAGGTGGTCTCCCATCCAAGTACTGACCATGCACAACCCTGCATGACTTTTGGGTAAGGGGGCCTCTTGTTTGCAGGGGTGAATCCTAACCAATGGACCACCAAGGAACCCCAACTACAACATAAGGCACCTGGTAATTGTTAAATCATGATGTTTTTTTGTCAATTCTTCGAATTCTTTGTATTTCTTCTGTACATTTTATTAAAAAAATATATATATATAGTGACTGTGCACGAAATATGCGACTAAAAATATTATATATACACACTTCATAAAAATAACAGTATAATAAATAGATAAAGTGGTATAAATGTGGATTTATTGAGAAACTCGAGTCAAATGAAGATAGGAGCCCATAACATAGAGTTTAATATAGTTTTACTTCACCAGCGACTTTATAACAACTCCGAGTGCTATTTTGTATAAAAGTAAAAGCTATTTGAATAATAGTGTACTTTTCTGTGTAAGATCAAAGGAATTAAGTATATGGGGCCTGAAATGACAAACCTTGTGCTCTTCAGATAATTGCTTTAAGTAGGAATATTTCAAGCGTGGAATGAAAATACATATCAAAGAAACTGTTTAAAGGGTTTCATGTATTTTATCTGACAGACTAACTTGTTATCCTTCACTGAATTGGTAAAATAGAGTGAATCATGAGGCTTTGCACACATTTGACTGAAAGGACTTTATTCAGAAATGAAATTGCTTTCTTTGAAGCATGAACATTATTATATTTTTATGATCCACTCAAATGATTATTGTTTTTGTGCAGCTAATTTGTATGTGTTTGCTTATTTAGCATAATGAATAAGGAAAGTGAAGTACGTTAATAATGAGAGAAGATTTTAGCATTAACAAAGAAAGTGGATTTGACCCAGAAAAAAAAGTAATTGTTCTTGTTAAAGCAAATGCAGAGTATTTTCCAAAATATACCAGGTGCTTATTGGCAGCTACCAGACATTGCAAACTTATAAATGCTAATCGGCAATCTGATTTTGTACAGGAAGGAGATTTAAAGGTACATGGAAAATTCCTTGTTTTTAACTTTTTCTAATCTATCACATGCTGCTGATATCAGAAACACACATTATATTGAGTCATTCTATGCATATACAGATGTATTTAATTAAAAAATATTAAAAATAAAAAAAATATTTTCCACACCCCCAGAGGCACTCACATAGGTAAAGTGTACCCACCAATAGAATGCTAGGTACTTATGCATAATAAATCTATTAATGTATTAAGTTCTGTCGCAGTGCTCTCAATAACTTTTACAGTTCTGGATTCTAGATTTATGTCATGATTTAAATTGACAATGTGCTATTGATTTTGGGGTATGGATGACCGATAAAGGGATTTTTTACAATCATTGCAGGCAACTCATAGCATTCATAAGCTGATTTTTAGCTCACCCTTTCCCCTGCACAGCCATGCAAGTTATGATTTAGTGTCATAGAATTGAAGGTTTTAGTTCATGTCAGTCTTAGTCACAATATTCGCGAGACTCGCAAAGCAAGGCGAGCCGTTAAAACGTAGCACTTAGCCGATGAGCGCCAAAGGCACTCATCGCTGCAAGCCTCGTGAAGCCGGGCAAGCTGTTAACGCGTAGCCTCAAGAGGCGAGCAGTTAACACTTAGCACTTAGCCGAAGAGCACCGAAGGCGCTCATCGACTGCAAACTTAACATAGCATGGCGAGCTGTGAAGGCAATTAAACACGCAGAACTTAGCCACAAAACACTAAGTAAATGCGCAATCGCATTAGCCTTCAAGCACTTGACAAACGCGGGACTTAGAAAAAAAATACAAGAAACGGGACTTTGAAAAAAAAAAAATATGAGATAGCAAATATACAAGGTTAACGACCGAACCGCGAACATCCAACAAACACAAAAAACACAAAGAAAATACAAATACATACAACAAACGGGGGAACAGGCAGGACGTCTGGGAGTGAGGTGCAACGTGAATTTAAGCCGATTTCGACGACTTTCACCACACGAAAATCGCATAAGCGAGAAAAAAAATGTTCGCCGAAAAAAAACGACAACGAGGCTACACGACCCCGGATTGTGCAAAACACTGCCAAACACGTATGGCTTTACCATGGCGCTTTACAAGACGCGGGGCATTCATTCCACTTTATAATCAGAGCACTAACACCAATACTGTACATTGGCGATGGAAAATATAAATAGATTGTTAGCTCTTCAGCCTATTGATTTCTGCATATATTAATTACAAATAGGTAAAGTATATTAATTTATTCAAGAAATAATTAATTCCTTATTGATTAAGTAAATATATATCTCTCTTTATAATGAGTGCCGAAGGTACTCAAAGGAGCAAAAATAGACGAGACAAGAGTCTCACCATAAGCGCCGAAGGGCCTCAGAGTACAAAAAGGTTTACATTGTGTGTCAAACAGCATTCCCATGGCTTCAAATTGTATTGCTCCGTCATTTTGACGGGCAAGTCGCTAGTATATATAAAATAGTTCATATATTTAATATATATATTTTTTTTTTACGCTTTTCTGAAAGACCAATAACAACTGGTTATGTGTTGTAATAGTCATATTAGCTTCAAAACTGATCTGCTCTGAGTTATTCAGGATTGTTTGAGCTGTATTAATATGCAAATGAGCAGATCCCAAATACAATTTAGTAACTTGTATATGCTAATTAGTATCACAGTCTGTTGGTCTTTCTCTATGGTGGCCAAAACAATAACCCTAATGTTATGATGAAGCTAAATTCCTTCCCCCACTCAGATCATTCACTCATGAAAATTAGCATTCTGAGATACACATTAGCATACAGGAGCTTCTCAAATAGATCTCAGGAATGATTTACTGTACAGCAAAACATTTATAGATAATTTTCATGCTATTTAAGATGGGTCCAAATGCATTTTTGTTTTTTTTTGTTATATTTACATTTTTCCATCATCATAACTAGTTATTCCAAGAAGCACCCATCCACTATAATAGTTATGAGATTGTGAATGGAAAATTGTGCAGTTGTGTCCACTATGTGCCTTATAGAGGGAGGTGGGAGAGAAAGGGAGGGAGAGAGAGATTGAGAGTCAGAGAGCACAGAGAGAGGGCACAGAGAGAGACAGAGCAGAGAGACAGAACAGACAATTGAACATAACATGTGATACTGTTATTTATGATGGACAAGTTACTATTAATAAAAATTAGACTTCAGCGTTCTTTCCAATGTTTTAAGCATTACAAAAGTCTGAGTTTTCCAGATTAAGGTTTTCATATTATCAAACGCTTTATGTACACGTGCGTTCAAAATACGCTTTTAATCTTTATGGGCGTATTTTTCATACAAGCTAAATCTTGTATTGTTAAAAATATCCACATTGCAGAGGCTGAGATATTTTCCAATTGCAATCTCATTTAAAAGTTCAGCACACAGTTTAATCCTGTTATCTTGCACAGATAGCATGTAATTTCAGTCCAGCGCTTAATACCTCATTAAATAGAGGTTACATCAAGTGATTGAACCATAAAAACTTCACCTTCACCAGAGTCAAAAAGATAACTGACAATCATTAAAAATATCAAAGGAAAAACACTACATTATAATTGTAATATGGCGATTTCATATAATATATAATTATTTTGGTACAACATGGTGCACTTAAATTTACTATTATTTAATAAAGCGTTTTTTGAAAGTTTACAATAAATACAGCTTTTAAGTTGTAACTATTGTATTAAATTTTGCTCCAACGGCCGCACATAATCTGCTTTGTTCCAAGACAATAGAATAGGAGGGATCTTTTGTTTCATATCGTATCTCCATTCAGTTCTATTAAAAGACTGTCTTTATTAATAGCCACTTGACAGTAGAAATAAATAGCAAAACAACTCCCAGTAGTGATAAGCCATATTGTAGGCAATAGGCTAATTAGCAATCCAACATGGATGATATATCTGAAAATATATTGAGAACAATAGAAGGTTTTAGTTCATATACTGTAGTATATATATTTCTTCATATACAGTATTTTCTGTTCGGTATGTGTTTCTATTATAATACTATGCACATTTATTATTATTTTCCCTATTATATCTGACTTGGAAACTGTCTACTGAATATTATCAAAATAACCATATTATATTATATTAAATGAGGAATTTGAAGAGTACTAAATAAAAGTTATATTTTAGATATACTATTCCTTTTAGTTGAAAAAAATGGAGAGAACGAATAATACCTAAGGTTTGCTCTATAGGTTTGGTCGCCTACTCAGCAACCTCTTTTATCTCACTTGTGCCCTTCACAGGGAGAAGTGTCCGGTAGTATATCAGTCTGGTTTTACTCAAAAGAGTTATGTCCTATTAAGGTTAATTCATTCTCTGATTGAGCACCTCTATTTTGTTTTTTTGTTACTAATCCTTTTGACTCACATAATATTATTTAAGGTGTATTACAACAATAGGTAATTTAATAAAAAAAACACATTAAACTTATATAAAAAAAAGCAGTGGCCTGCAGTGTCCAGTAGGTGGCACAGCGCCAAGATATTGTTCCATTTGCTGTTAGGGTTAAGGTTAGGTTTAGGGTTTAGGGATGGGGTTAGGCTTCAGGGTGGCAGATGAGAGGCTTCATATAGTGCACTGTGCTTATCACCTGCCACTACCCTAACCCTGAACCCTAACCCCTAAGTCTAGCCCTCCCTCAAACAGCAATTTGAACAAAGTCTTGGAGCTCCACCTCCTAGTGGCCGCTGCACGCCAATGCTGGCAGGGATAAAACAGGACAGTTCCAAAAAGAATATTTTAAATATTATCAAAATTAATTATCTGAAGTCTGGACACCTTGCTTTTTATCCAAGAGCACAGAAATCTATTTACAGTGCTTAAGCAAATACAGTACCGTCATCTTCTGTACCTCTTCCAAACCTAGCTGAGCTATAGAGTGAGAGATGGAAGAAAAAAGTCACAGCTAAGAAGGAAAAAGCTATGAAAAGGGGGGTTTGGGGTGGGGTCAACCATTCAAAACAAAGTTAAACAAGCATTGCCCCCCCCCCCCCCCCATACACACACACCAATTATATCCAATCAGCACTTGTACGAGACTCAATGGCTTTTTTGCAAATAAATAATAATTATAATAGGGAAAATAGGCACAGAGCCAAATCAAAATCGACCAAACACACGCTACAGAATAAAATGTAAGTTACATAGTTACATAGTTACATAGGGCCTCATTCTATTATCGGCCGCAGCCGTTGCGGGGCCGCAAGGACCGGCCGCAAGCTATTCGGCTATTCTATTCCCTTACGGCCGGGGATTCCGGCAGGCTTGCGGCCGGTGCCTTGCTATCTCTTGCGGCCGCACGCGCCGGAGGAAAGCCTTTGATCTAAAACGGCCGCAAGAGATTTGCAATTCAATTGCTCCGGGAAACCTCTCTGCAAGGCTAAAAGCGAGCCGCAGTTACTTGCAGGAAAAAGGTCTCGCTAGCACCAATTAAGCACATAAAATAGCTCAAATAAAGCCATCCTGCACTTTGAGAAGACTATAAAGGGATTTTAGGTGTTAGAAAAAATAGCACATAATTATCCTGTACTCAAATCCGTAAAATATTTCATTTTTAATATCCGTAAAATATCCATGTAAAAAGTCCAGAGTGCTTGGAGCACTTCAGACACGCCCACGCCGCAGCCGGAAAATAAACAGTTAATTTGAACTCGGGTTTGGGCAGATGTGCAAGCTTGAGAGTGGGTTCCTTTTAATCCTCATGTCCCCCAATATGATCCCTAGCATTTACAGAGCTGTACAGTGCAGGCTTGAATTTATTTTTGCGTTTTTATATTTCACAGATTACGGCCGGTTCCAAGATATGCGGCCGGCCGTAAAAGGAGATCCTTGCGGGGCCGTATAATAGAATCGCGAGTTAACTGAACCCTCGCAAGGAATCGCAGCCTTACGGCCGATTTACGGCCGATAATAGAATGAGGCCCATAGTATTTAAGATTGAAAAAAGACTTTCAGTCCATCAAGTTCAACCTTTTAAGATCTCCTTTGATCTGCAATATGCGGATTAACTATTAATTCATTAGTTGTTAATTAATTATTAATCAATTATTTAATGTTTTTTTTTTTTTTTTTATTATTATTATTAATTAGTCCAGAGGAAGGCAAATAAAAAAAATAAAAATAAAAAATAAGCGAGACTTAGCCAATTGTCTAAAGGGGAAATGTTAAAAATTTGGATCATTACTGTCTCTCTAATTATCCATGATAACCCTGAATACCCTTTTTAATTAGAAATAAATCTAGTTCCCTTTTAAAGTTATCTATCGAATCCGCTGTCACCACCTCCTCTGGTAGAGAATTCCACAGATTAACCACCCTTACTGTGAAGAACCCTTTTCTTTCTTTGAGGTGGAATCTTTTTACTTCTAACCTCAAGGGATGTCCTCTTGTTAGTTGAAAACCTCTTGGCACATAAAGCTCCCCCGACAAATCTTTATACTGACCCTGGATGTATTTATATAAGGTAATCATATCTCCTCTTAAACTTAGTCCCTCCATTCCCCTTATTAGTTTTGCTGCCCTTCTCTGTACCTTTTCCAGCTCTAAAATGTCCTTTTTATGAAGTGGTGCCCAAAATTGTACTCCATATTCCAAATGAGGGCGTACTAGAGATTTGTATAGTGGCAGAATTATATTTGCTTCCCTGGCTTCTATACCTTTCTTAATCCATGCTAATATTTTATTTGCCTTTGCAGCTGCTGCTTGGCTATGAGCACTGTTACCTAGGTGGTTGTCCACAAGCACTCCCAAATCCCTTTCAATATCTGATACACCTAGATTTGCTCCATTAAGATTATAAATTGCATGGCTATTTTTCCTTCCCAGATGCATAACCTTACATTTATTCATATTAAATCTCATCTGCCATTTAGATGCCCATTCCTCAATTTTATGTAAATCCCCTTGGAGGGAAAGCACATCATTTTCTGATTTAATTACCTTGCACAACTTTGTGTCATCAGCGAAAATGGAGACCCCACACTCCAATCCTACCTCTAAGTCATTAATAAATATGTTAAAAAGGAGAGGACCTAATACTGAACCCTGAGGAACCCCACTTACCACATTAGTCCAATCGGAGTATGTTCCATTTACAACAACCCTTTGCTTCCTGTCTTTTAGCCAGCTCTCAATCCATGAGCAGATATTTACTGCAATTCCTGTATCCCTTAGTTTGCCCAAGAGTCTCCCATGTGGCACTGTATCAAAAGCCTTTGCAAAATCCAAAAAGACTACATCCACTGAGTTGCCTTGATCCAGGTTCCTACTAACCTCCTCATAGAAACTAATTAGATTTGTTTGACATGACCTATCCCTCATAAACCCATGTTGACTCCTACTTATAATCCTGTTCAAATAGACATATTCTTGTATATTATCCCTTATTAACCCTTCTAAAAGCTTCCCACTGCAGAAATTAGGCTCACTGGTCTATAATTCCCCGGATTTGCTCTTGCTCCCTTTTTAAATATAGGTATCACATCAGCTTTTCTCCAGTCATCTGGTAGAGACCCTGTGTTGAGTGAATCTTGAAAAATTAAATATAATGGTTTGGCTATTACAGAACCCAGTTCCCTTAGTACCCTTGGATGTATTTCATCAGGACCCGGGGCTTTATTAACATTTATTTTTTCCAACCTCTTTTGGATTACTTCCTGTGTTAACCAATTATTTGGCAAAGGTAGTGTAGCCCCATTATGTCGCAGTGTCCCAACCACTGGAACCTCCCTTGTGTATACCGAAGAAAAGAACCTATTTAGCTCATCTGCCTTTTCCTGGTCACTAATTTTCAGACAGCCTGTTTCACATTGTAATATTCCTATAGCTTCCTTCCTCGCCTTCTTCCAAGTTTACTAGACTTTTGCATAACATAAACTTGTCCCTACATATGATAGATAAAATAAAGTCTCTGTGCCTTCAAATAATTTAATTTATTAGGATAGGATCCTGCTTCCCTGTCTTATGGTCCAGTACAGTGGGTCCTGGTTCTGCAGCATGATATGAAGGCCCAAAATTATTTTTTATAGAAAGCTGATCTGATCACCCTATGAATTATCTGATCAACTACTTATATACATTTTTCGATAAATTTCATTATGAGCAAAAGGATTTCAAAAGCAAATAAATAGATAAATAAGCACAGCTTTATAATAATCTTGTATGTGCATATTTTATTGGGGCTTTTTGAGATGAAACCAACGTTTTGCGGATACAGTGTACCTTTAAGTATAGGAAAACACTGACCCTTTAATATCTAGAGGTAATACAAGGTCATATAATGTAAATATCTTATGCTCTTGAGAATAGAAATGTTTATTTATATCATTTTTCATCTTAAACCTTATAATATCACTTTTTTACACAAAAAAGAAACATAACATTTCCCAGCCTGCAGGATCTTTATTCACTTTTCTGTAAAGTAATTCAATTTTTAATATTAAATTACCATATATACATGTGCCTGGAACTTTAATGCAAAAAACAATTTTCCTCCAGCAAAATATGTTCCCTAGAGCCTGATATAATTTTATTTGAGCAGCATTTTTTCTTAATATATTAAGTTGGTTTTACCAGAAAAAGAAAATATCAAATTTACCCAAAAGCTTAGTTTTAGGTAAAATGGAAAATTAACTGAACTTTCACATTTGTACTGAAAAAAATAGCATGTTTTCGTATGGAGCATGAGATCTGAAATTGCGTATATTTTTACTTTGTCTTGTGCTAACCTCAAACTCAGTCGCGGATCTCAAAAATACCCCCCCCCCCCCCCCCCACAACGTAGGAGAGGTTGTAACATTTTATTTGCACTGGGCCCAGTCTGGTACTAACTGACCCTCCAAAAGGGCCGTTTATTGCGGCTTCTATCTCAAGAGTGAGAGTTGAATAATTGAGTATTGCAGTATATAACAAACAATACAGTCAGAATGACAAGCTTTTGAGAGCTGTACCTCTCTTTATCAAGTCAGAAGCAAAACTGAATAAGACTAGCAGTGAGAGATCAGAAATTCAAAGTGACAAGCATCAGAAATTAAGTAATGATCAGTCAAGTGTGCATGTCTATACACAAGGTTTTAGATAAGAGAAACTGAGAGAAATATAAGTTAGGGCCAAAAATATCCCACATATTGAGTAGAAAAACAACAGTAAAACATGAGAAGGAATGTTGCAGGGTCACAATAAGTTTTGGTAATGTGAAGAAAATCCCCAGTCATTGTTAAGTCCTGTATCTTTAGTGTTGAAGAATGTGATCAGCTTCATTTCAATGTTTTCCTCTCCTGATATGTTTAAAATTCCATCTAGGTATTTTGATTTTCAGGTTTTGATCAATCTGGGTAAAATGGAGTCCAACTGGGGTACAGTAACTGTCACCATTGTGCTTTTTGATGGAAAGTGTGTGCAGATTCAACTACAGGTGCAGTTTTTGGCTGGTTTCCCCAATGTAACAACCCCTTTCACATATAATACACAGTATTATGTAAACTACATTGAAGGATGTGCATGAAAATGATCCTCTGATGTTATAGCTCCAGTTGTTGTACATGGCTGTGTCCTCTCTACAGATATGTTGACATAGTTTGCAGCGAATGTTATTGCAAGGTTTGGTGACATTTTCTCAGTTATTCTGTTCGTTGGCCAATCTTCTGTTGACCAATGTTTGTTGAAGGTTTGGTGGTTGTCTAAATGCAAGAATGGGAGATTTGGGGAATATTTGTTTTAATTAGTAAGTTTTACTAGAAGGACACACACAAACAATCCCCAATAGTATTTAACCCTTCTGTCCATTACCATTATTGTTTATAATATCCAGTCCATTGTGATCTGGCAACAACAATCACAAATGTGGAGCATGTAACAAACTACCAACAAATGAACCATGAGTATGTAATTTTTTTTTTTTTAAATCTTAAATTTAACAGACTCTGCTTGTGCCATGGAGTATTCCATCTTTGATTTTAATAGTCTTGCTGCAGTTTTGAGGTAGAGAGTTATCTTACTGGGCATACTCCTCTATTTAGTTCTATTGTTACATTGCAATTTTTAGTGCTAGTATTGCAACAGAACTCAATAGAGATCTTCTCTGCTTTATGGTTCCTCTAAAATTACTAACAGTGGTAGGAAAAAAAGGCAAAATATATGTCCCCATTAGAGCATATCTAAATAAAAAAAAATTAAAAAAATGGCACTATTATCAAATCATAGGTAACATACTATAAATATGATTTGTCAGTAAAACTCCCCATCAATAAAATGGGTCTGTCAGCATCCTAATGCCTTTTAGTTATATGAAAACCAATGTAGATTATATTTCAGAAATGAAAAATCCTGAGGGTTTCTAGATGAAAAACAATCCAATAATAGACGAGTACAATGGTGTTTACACGGCTTAATTGTCATTACTAAAAAAAAAACATAATTGATTGACAGAGCTGTAGTACTTTTTCAATTATTCAAGTTCATTCTTGTAATTTATTTCTGCAAATAATATAATAATTTTATGATAATTAGTCTCATTAGTATGCCTTACATCGTGCTAGTCTCTTCTGCTGAAAAATAGTAGAGAATATTAGGTTGATTGACTAAGCTTCACAGGGGCTGCAAGGTGCTTCTCTGAGGCTGCAGTTTCAAAGAAATAGAAACCTCCTTCAACCATATTCTTCACATCACTTTTGAAGGTTAGTGAATTTGGGGTATATTTAATGCTCAATCTCTAGGCTGGTTATCCTAATTACTTTCTAGGATTGGTACTCGATCTTACCAATTTCATATGAAGTTTTAGACCTAAAACAATATAGCCAGGTTCCTGGGGTAATTGGAGATTATCAACAATAATGACCTATAAGAATGAGATAACAGACTATGGGCCCTATTTTAAATTATACACACTTAAAATCACTCACAATATTGATACATATTCTATTAGCTACTCGCAATCCGATTAAGAAATTCCACCCACAATCACTGCCAAAGACACAAAACTGGCCTTAGAACTCCATCGGTTTTAGGACAGACTTGAATATTCTGAGCGATAAAAAATTAAAGTTACACAGAATTGATATTCTATTAGACCTGTAGCTCTAACTCGCAAATACAGTCTGACCCGCAACTGTAAAATGCATCCCGTTTCTGTCAAAAATATTATGAGTACTAAATAGGACTCGCAAGGCCTTTTTTTTAAACACTTATTAGAGGTGTAACAGCAATTAAACACACAATACTGCACTTTAAAAGCATGGTAAGGCATGGAAAGTCATTATAATTAATTGCACCACAGTCTCAAACCCACAAATATGCAATTAAAAATTATTATTTTTACTGTTATTTCTGAGTAATATTGATCATGGGACTCAAGGGGTTAATACATATCATGAAGCCCACATGGACTAGAACAGATGCTCTAATGCATTTTATAGATTGCTTGATTGATAGCCTGATGAGCAAATATAACATATTGGCACTAATTAATTTGTAGCCTCCGATTGCAGATTACGTGTAACTTCCATGTTTTACTGACGTCATGATGACGGTATCATTTACTATTGGTTGTGTCTAAGAAGTAAATTACAGGCTTGCTTAAATATTGTCAAATCAAATGGTCACACTCACTTAAAAAGCCTGGGTTCACGTGTTTTGGCTTAAGGAGGTAAATTGGTGAGCTTGAGTCAATAAAATACATCTAAACATTTAGAGAAAAAAAACAACCTTGAGATCGGAATTTGCGAGCTGGAGTCCATAGAATACATCTAAAATCCTGCAGCAAAAATTACGGGTTTGAGGTATTTGTGGGTAGCTAATAGAATATGGCCCTGTGTTTGTCGAGTAGATCAGAAAGGCTGATAGGCAGGTAAAACATTGAGATAACATATAGACAGTTTCCAGTGACATTATCAGATCTCATTTTTTTATTTTCAGGGTGGCAGATCTGAGCATCTGTGACCCCATACTGATCAAGAGCAATAAACAGGGAGAGGAAGGGGAGGAACAGTGAAAAGGTTTTTAGCAAATAAAATCCTACACCACAAAGGTTTATGCAACTAAATATAAAAAAAAAAAAAAAAGTTAATTTAGCTAATTTAAAATGTCGATGTGCTCAAATAATCTAATTTTAAAATGTATATTTGAAAGTCGCTGCTCAGGTCTAGGGGATGCTGTTATGGGTGAGAGAGATAAAGGTGGCTTTGCAAGGCAGTAGTTTTACATTTATATATATATATGACTCTGCTTGTTTGGCAGCCACTTCCATCTTGGACTGTTCACCTGGATATAATGTGAGGGGTTATCCCACTGGTGTTTACTCTTCCATTGAGTTCTGCTGTCATGTGTCCATTCAAAGTGTCAGTATTTTAACGGAACTATACAGTGTGCCTATGGCCATGCCTGGATTACCCATTAGGCCAAATAGGCAGCCGCTCAAAAGCACTTCACTGTGAGGGGCGCCACTTTAAAAAATGGTTGCCGGCTTAAAAAAATATGAAATGAGGCAGTTCATAGACTGGCTACTATGGGGTAACCACTTATAACAAGAGAGTTACAATGGTAAAAATGGGTCAGTGCATACCTTGCATACACACTTGCAGGGGCTCCTCCACTTCACTGCCTAGGGGCTCCAAAAAGGTGGATCCAGTACTGCCCATGGCGGAGTAAAGTGGAGGGGAGTGGGCTTTGAACCTAAGGAGGAGTAAAGGGTTGAATATTTTAAGTTGATTAGTTGTTAGGGGAGGTTAGAGGAGGGTCTGTATAGACTATATAGGGGTGTTTTAACTTTGTTTTGGGCAAGCACTAATTTATATTAATTTATGTTAATTCATTTGATAAACTCATTAAATAAGCTGCTGCCTATTGCAAAGGTTGTTTCTTACTTTAAAGGAAATAGATGTATTGGCCCCTTCTGGACAGCTACCTAGTCATGGTGAAGGGGCTTGTATACCTCAATAAAGCTGTGAGCTATATCATGTAGGGTTACCCAAGATGGGCGGGTCATTGCAGAGAGGTTAAACAAATTGCGGTACACTGAAGAAAGAACTCGCAACCCACTCCAGTATCTTTGCCAAAAAAGCACAGGGATAAGCACAACCAGAAACACTGATAAATATGTACCGATAGCGCTGCGTCCATATGGTCACTGAGAGTCGGACACAACTGAAGGATCGAACAACAAACTATATATATATATATATATATATATATATATATATAATTCCTTTTTTGTTTGAGAAATTATCCTAAACACTAATTATTTAATAATTACTAGAACTCTGAAGTGGACTTATATTAATTCATATATTTATATGTGTAAATGATACATTTATATGGATGTACAGTATATTAATTATTTATTAGTTTCAATTATAATTTATATATTTTGTCATTAAAATAAGTTAAACAAGATGTAAAGGGGTGTATAGTAAACCCAGCTATGGCTATATTGTTCTTCCTCCATGTTTGTACTACATACGGTGCTGGGACATGTGCGCACTCTCAAGCAATCACTCAGTGAGGTTATTCTAGTTGCTTCAATCTGTTCAAGAGTATCATTGATTGGCTTATTGATTTGGCCCAAGAGACTCTGGTTATTGCCTCTGGGCATCATTAATCTGAAACCTTCAATTTATATTCTAGACTTTCTTCAGCCATAATCCAGTGTCCATTGTTAGCACCAGATAAATCCTTATTGGATCTGCAGTAGCGCGCTCTTCAATGGAAGCTTCACTTGGATACAGCTAAGTCTTAAAGAAAACTGTGGTCATACTTTACTTATATGTGCAATTATTTTGACTATATGGGGACCCATTTCCTTTTCTCAGCATATTCTTTCTGTTACTGTCTCATGAGGATGTGTCCTTGTATGCTAATGAGCTTCCCGTTAGTCTTGTTTTAACGTACTGTTTTGGCTGCCACATTTTCCTTCTGCAGACACTAACCTCCTATGCATATCAAAGTTCTCCCATCTCAGGAAGTAAATAGACAGAAACCAAAATGGTAGATTCCACTGCAGCATAATTGCGTATTAAAGGGAATTATCAGACGCTGAATTATCTTTTATATTTTGCAAAACATATTGTGCCGCTTTTTAAGTGTGGTTCATCAAAGAGTATATAATACAGTAGTCCTTTAAAGGAGCACTACACAATATATATATATATACAAAAACTTTGAGTCTGACTAAGAGAATAATTAAGGAAAACATAAATAAGCATTGATGCCTCTGGAGGGATCCACGACACAGTGATGGAAGTTGTGTGTGTGTGAGAGGGGTGTTTATATTGGAGAGCTAGGATTGCATTGTTTGATGCATCATCCTCCTTCTGAGCTGAGAAAATATAATGGAAGCAACAAAGAATTGCATATAAAAGATAGAAATGTAAAGGTTGTGTTTATCTATTTATATTTTTATCAAGATTATCTATTTAAACTAAATCCTGGCCACAACAGTCCTTTAACACACAGTTGCGTGACTAAAAGGGAGTGATTTGAAGTTCAGAAACCTTACATTTACTTGTAGCACTGATATAATACAGCTTTTCCACTCATTGGAGGGAGAGGTTGGGGAGAATCGAAGAGCGAGATGGATTGGTTTTATAGTCGGATCATTCAGAATTTACCGCTTAACCCCTTCTCTTGCACATGTCCAGAAGTAGGCAGCTTGCAACAATAATTCAAGCTTTGCTCCTGCAGAAATGTAAAGACCCCTCTCACATACAACCTTCAGGGATGCCACCAGAGACCAGCAAATGCGTCGTAATTTTGCTCAAAACTAGCTTTATTTTATGTTTTGCCTAATTATGCTTTTAGCAAAACTCAAAGTTTTCAAACGTATTTTTATTTTATCAGTTGACTCTGCCTTTTACTTTTTCAGAAGCAGGGGCGGGTCTAGCAGTGGTGCTCTGGAGGACCCTAGCTAGTGATGCCTTGTTTTTTATTTTTTTGGTATGCGTTTCTGGGGCCTTGGAGCCTACTGACCATGGGCCACCCCATGACTGTCCCCCTGGCCTCCTTCGTCTGAACCACAATAATGAAGCAAATCGCGCATGTTCGATCACGAACACGCAACTCCGAGCTTCACTGAGCCAGGTCTCTAGGAGTAGAAGGTAAGGTAAGGAGCTTGGTGAAAAACAAAAAGTAATGAACAATTGGAGTCTAAAACAATAAAAAAAAAAATATATATATATATATATATATATATATATATATATTATTTTATATACATGTGTCTGTATAATTATATATATATATATATATATATATATAAATAAATATATATTACATTGTATAAAATGGGGGGGGCCTGGAGGTCCCAACACACAAAAAATAATGTTTGCACCAGGGCCCTCCATTCACTGCTCAGGAGGGTGTTCACGTAAATAATGCACTGGCAGTTGTAGATGCCACATTGTGCTTAATTAGATTGTAAGTTTGCGAGTTTTCAATCATGTAAGGTGCCTCAGCCAAAGCTACACGCACACTAGATTCTAAACTCAAAGACAGGGCTCTCCATTCTTTGCAATGTGTCACTTTCATGCTTAACCCTTGTTCAGCTCTAATAATAATTGTTCTGATATAAACCTCTTGTGTATTCACAGTCTCCTCCTACCTCTGGAAGTATAACAGCAGAAAACAAAATGGTAGTTCCCAGAGCAACAAAATTGCACATAAAAAAATGTATTTGTGGCTGCATTTTTTTCCGATCTGTAAACAGTTTGTCCAAAATTCAAGCGTAATTCTTAAAATAGTGGCCGTTTACAATTTTCTATTTTCCACTTTGGGTGCAACCATCCTTAGGGGAAGCCGTTAGGGTAGCTGTGTACTTCCGCATTGTGTAAGTTAGTGTTGTAAAATGGCGGCTAATGTGTATGTGCTACGCGTCTGTGGATGATGTTGCGTCCTTGGTAAGAGTGTATCTTGTACCTCGTACGGCTTTTTTGAAAATCCGTATGTGCTTGGTGGTGTTTTGCGCCTTTAGGGTCCTGTAGCATCATTTTTGTTTTTTTCGGCGGCCATTTTTTCTCTCGCTTAGGGGATTTTCGTGTGTCTAAACTCGTGAATTTGGACTTAACTTGGTTTCCACACCCTCAGAGATGCCTTTATAGGCACCTGGTACTAACCAATAGAAAAACTGCATTCAAGTATGTTTTTTAACCCTATACTGACCTTCCAGAAAGTAGCAGCACAATGCAGAGACCCACCAGAGTAGCGCTGTGGCGTTGCATCATTCAAGGGAGGAGAGAGGTGTATTTTTGGGAACAAAGACTAAAAATCCCATGACGCTTTGCTGCACAGACTGTTGTGCCTGCCTCTGATTGGCCAAAACGAATTATGAAGTTTATGTTAATTTATCTTGGATTTTTATTGGCATTCCTTCTCACAATCAACTAAAGAAAGTTCGCAAACCGTTGCCTAAATTTATTAATGTTTATTTTGGGATTATTTCATGCAAAAACATGTTTGATTACACTACAGATTCTCATCTATCAGATGCATTCATAATCCATGAAACTTCTATTTACCTTTAATACCAGAAAATATCCTTTAAAATAGAATTCAATTGTCTTTTTCAAACCCACTAACCGCCATCAAGGGATCAATGGTGGTCCAGTGGTTAGGATTCAGTGCTCTCACTGCTGTTGACCTAGGTTCCATTCCAATCAGGGAACTAAGAGGTTACACCACCCTGAAGCCAAGCAGGGTTGAGCCTGATCAGTACTTGAATGAGAGACCACCTAGGAATACCAGGAGCTGAATGCTGTGGCCCACTGGAAAAGGAACCTACTCCAGTAGCTCTGCCATTAATATTAGGTGGATCCTCATGACCATAGACATGAATATGAGCCTTGTGTATTACAGTCCATGAGGTCACGGAGAATTGGACATGACTGAACAACCCAAAAAAACAACAACAACCATCCAATACAGATAATACTTAATTCAGATGAATAAACCCCGACTTGACCTTATTTTCCATTGGAGTTTTCATCTCTGTTATAGCACTTGGAGCCTCACAATACCCAGATGGTAAATAGATCTGCACCTGATCAGACTTTGATAAGATCTTGTGTGATAATGAAGAACAGATTTATAGCCACAAAATGATGCTGCAGCTCAAGAACATTACAGATTAGCAGCTACATAATATAATAGACGTGCATATGGGAACAGAAGGGTTCAGGCTTTGTATTGTTCCAACTCCTTATCTGTTGGAAGCAATTGTAATTCTTCCACTATTTGCAGCCTGCTATAGATCAACAACGTGCAATATACTTCTAATGCTTTTTCTTAATGAAAATATATTTGTTTGCATCATATATAGGGACATGGAAGGTTTCTGGATTTCCCTAGTAATATAATATACCTGTGCATATATTTACTTGTATGTACTTTTATTAAGAAGTGCTTACAAACTATTTTTCTGCCTAAAATTTACTGTATTCTGTACAGAGGAGGCTTATATCACTCTTTTGCCCACCATAAGCTAAATGATGATGTGGCTAATAGTCTTCCCATAAATCTAAAGCAGGAGTTAGGTACCAGCCCCACACTGATGAGAGCCATTAGATCGAAACAGCTGTCTGTGGGTTAGGTATCCTAAATCCTGCATAATCTATCCTATGCTGTGTAATACAGCAGGGTTATGGTAAAAGGGACCATTTATAGATGATTGCCAACAAGGTTTTTGCCACCAAGTACTAAGTCAACGGGGTCAAATACTTATTTCCCTCATTGGCAAAATGTATAACTTTTTTGACATGCATTTTTCTTGTTGTTTTGTTATTCTGTCTCTCACTGTTAAAATACACCTACCATTAAAATTATAGACTGAACATTTCTTTGTCAGTGGACAAACGTTCAAAATCAGCAGGGGATCAAATACTCCCCCCACTGTATATCAAATTCAAGTTATGTGTGGTATTTGATTTTCCTGGAATGTTAGTGAGTTATGTTACATTGTATTGCGTTAGTAGCAGCACATTGTATTTGTGTGTAGAAGATGCAATGTGTCGGGTTTGTAGGTTTTCCTTTAGGTCTATGTTTGAGCTCACATAAGCTACCAAGTGCTAGTATTTAACATGAAGTTAAAAGTCTATGTGCCAGAGCATTTTCCATTTTTTTTCTATGTGGGTTCCCTGGTGGTCCAGTGGTTAGGATTTGGTGCTTTCTCCTCTGTGACCTGAGTTTGATTCCAGTCAGGGAACCAAGAGGTCACACCACCCTGAAGCCATGCAGGGTTGTGCCTGGTCAGTACTTGATTGGGAGCTGTATGCTGTGGCCCACTGGAGAAGGAACGCCATGGCAACCCACTCAGTATCTCTGCCCTGAATACCAAGTGGATCAGCATGGTATATTGTGGTCCATGAGATCACAGAGAGTCGGACACGACTTAGCGACACAAACACAATCTGTGTCAGGGTCCATGTCCAGGTTCACTGTTGTGGCAGATCTCGTGCCGTAGCAGTTACAGCTAGCGAGCCGTTGAGGTACGAGCTCGCAAAAAATACAACTTTAATGGCCGAACCACCGAAATGGAAAAAACGATGAAAACACACAAATATGCCTCAAATTCACTTACACACGCACACACAGCACAGGGTGAGAGCCAAGGACCCAATGAGTGAGGTTGCAAGTTAATTTGAGGCATATTTTGTCGAATAAAAAACTGGAAAAAAAATGGCGACCGAAAAAACAAAAATATTCTGAAACGAGATGAAAACAAGGCTCTGCCAGGCCAGGCATGCAGAAATTAGAAAATACATGATGGCAAATACAGTAACACTTACACCAACAACGCCAGGCACGCGGGACTTTCAAAATAAAACCACCGGCAGTCAGAGCCCGCCATGCAAAGATTCAGCAGAGACACAGAGGAGTAAGACACAGGGAAGGGACATGGGGGAGATGGTGGAAAGACACACATAGCAAGTTGCAAGTTGCCGAGACCTGTAATGAGCAGTGAATTAGATGGGAGGAGAGGCCTGTAATGAGCACCGAAGGTGCTCCGAGGGGGCAAAACATTGCATTGTGTGGCAAACAGCATTGCCAGGCTTTACATTTTATTTCCGTTATTTTTTTATGGGCAATTTTCTAGTCACTGTAATAGTTTTCATCATGTGTAACACCTGCGTGCCGCTGAAACAGCTGCGCTACTGATGTACGCAAGAGACATGGTGTGAGAGACATGGGAGAGAGACAGGGGAGGGGTGGAAGAGAAACATAGGGGGAGAGAGACAGGGGAAAGGGGGAGAGAGACAGGAGAGAGGGAGAGAGAAAGAGGGAGCGAGAGACATGGGGGAGAGAGAGATAGGGGAAAGGGTCAGAGAGAGTCATGGGGGGAGAGAGAAGGAAAGGAGGGGGAAGAGAGAAGAAGGAGGGGAGCCGGGGGAGAGAAGAAGGAAGGAGAGAGAGAAGGAGGGAGAGAAGTAGCGACAGAAGGAGGGAGAGAGAAGGAGGGACAGAAGTAGGGAGGGAGAGAGAGAGAAAGAGGGAGGGAGAGACACGGGGAGTGAGAGATAGGGGAAAGGGTCAGAGAGAGTCATGGGGGGAGAGAGAAGGAAAGGAGGGGGAAGAGAGAAGAATGAGGGGAGCCTAGAGGAGAGAAGAAGGAGGGGGAGAGAAGGAGGGGGAGAGAGAAGGAGGGAGAGAGAAGGAGGGAGAGACAGAAGAAGAGAGGGAGGGAGAGAAAGGGGGAGAGAGGGAGCGACAGAAGGAGGGAGAGACAGAAGTAGGGAGAGACAGAAGGAGGGAGTGAAAAAGAAAGAGGGAGGGAGAGAGAGATAGGGCATAAAGACAGAGAGACGACGCACAGGGAGAGAGCGCACAGTGAGAAGGAGAGAGCACACAGAAAGAGGGAGAGAGCGCACATAGAGAGAGGGCACAGAGAGAGAGAGAGAGTCTGAGGGCGTACAGAGAGAGGGAGAGAGTGCAGAGGCAGAGAACGAGTTAGAGAGACTGAGCAGATCATATATGATACCGTCATTTATGACGGGCAAGTTTCTAGTGAGTTATAAAGACAGATCAGCTTTTGATGCTGTTTGTCTGCTCTGATTGGTTGTATATTGCTGCTCTGCACCCTCTCCGTGCCGGTTGTAGGTTCCTGTGATTGGGAGTACTTCTGGTTCCTGCTCCTTTTTGGGCTTATCTTTGCTCCTGATCAGGATTTCTGCTGGCCCCTGATCGTTGTCTGTCTCTATAGTGGCCAAAATAAATACCTGCAATGTTATCTGGCAGTTAGACGCCTGTCCCAACCTTATCAAGCACTCTAAGCCTCATATTAGAATACTACTAGTACCATGTATACACAGATATGATGTTAAAATAACATAAAGTAAGATGAACATTGGGTTTCTTTATATCTTGACATGAAAAGCAATATGTCAGGGAATATGCAAACAATGCTTTACCAGCCCATTTTAGTTCCCATTAGAGTAAATTATTATTATAAATTCAAATTGTGGCAGATGGACAAAATAAAGCAGAGTGTGGCTAGGGGCATCAGACAAGGCACGAGCAAGGAGTTAGGCGGCTCATTCCGTGTGCAGTACATTTTATTCTAGACAACAGGACAGTTGTAGGGAATTTAATCTGCTAATATAACCCAGATATAGGCCCTGCCAGCCGTGGGGAATTTACTAAGCACTTTCTAACCTAATTATTACACTGTGCAAATAAAAACATCCTGGATATTCAATGTCTCAGTGTAACCGCAGAAAACAAAATGGTACATCCCACAGCAGCATAATTGCATAGAAAGCCTACATATTTATTTACTGTTCTCTGCATACATTCTTGTCATGATTACATTGCTTAGTGACTGTAATATTACTAGTACTTATTGATATGGCCAAGGGTGCATGACATTGTTGACATGTAATTATGTGTTGCCTGTACATTGTTATCTTGTATTCTAGTTATAATATACTAGCGACTTGCTCGTCAAAAAATAACAACAATAAGATTGTAAGGTAGGTAATGCTGTTTACGTGCGAAATACATTTTGTTGGTGCTTCAAGATCCTTTGTTGTGTGTATTTAATGTGTTTTTCATGTTTTCATATGCGCAGGTTTCGGACGTTTTTTGCGAAGTCGTAATGGGTGGTAACTCGTCTCGTATTTTTGTTTCGTAACTCCGTAAATTTTGCGAGGTCCGCAGTTGCTGGCAAGGAGCACCTTCGGCACAGCGAGGGACGCAGGTTCGCTACGCAAGCCCACAGCGTTAGCAACAGCCCGCATGCTCACAACTATATAAGTGATAATAGAGGGAAAATGTGATATAGAACAGAATATATGTGGAAATGGTGAAAATGCTCTGGACAGAAGCTTAACTGCATAACATCGCATCTGCACACATACAGGCCTCGATTCAAGGCATATGACTGCTCCTTAGGAGACCTGAGCAAACACTTGAGATTTACATCAAGGCTTTCTGCCCTAGCTAACTATAGACACCTGTCATATAGTTTAGATATCTGGCGAGTGTTATCTCAAGGGCTTCTATAGAAGGGTACAAAGGTACACAAGGGTGTGCTATGGGAGATATATACATATGTTGGTTCTATGATTCAATAAAGGTTTAATTCTAGTTTTCACATATCCACAGTGTGAGGCTGTTTGTGTTTGTATCCTGAATTTGGGAGTGGTCTTGTTGGATCTCTTCAGATGCCATATTTTATGCCATAGAGAACAAGGTTTAAACTAGGTAGGTTTGAACTAGGTTCAAATCAAGCCCCCTTGAAGAAGCAGATTGATATTTGTCCGACTCTCCACAACCTCATGGACCGCAACACACCACGCTGATCCACTTGGTATTCATGGCAGAGATACTGGAGTGGCTTGCCAGTTACTTCTCCACTGGGCCACAGCATACAGCTCCATGTATTCCTAGGTGGTCTACCATCCAAGTACTGACCAGGCCCAGCCCTGCATGGTTTCAGGAGGGTGTGACCTCTTGGTTCGACTGCCTGGAATCAAACCGAGGTTGCAGCTGAATCCTAAAGACTGGATGTCAGGTAACCACTTGCTATGTCATTAAATCTAAGTGACAGTTGTGATTTACAGTTACCTGCTCTAAGAGGACAACATCTCGTCTCCTGTCATGTCCGCTCCTAGCACTATGTGGATGATCTTGTAATTTAAGGCAAACAGACAACATTGCTATACATTAGAGTTTATTTACTGGCAGATTTAGTGTGGAATTGATTTAAAAATAGTTTAAAAATGTAATCCAACCACAACGTTTAAAACTGACCTTTATAATTTTACAAAATGTTTATATAGATCTCATTCATTCAGAAGCCATTGATATTGCATATAATAGTTGTCAAACTACGAATCGTCGTCACGCTTTGCTAAGCGAGGGGCCGCATTTGCGGAGGTGGAAGCTCTACGGCGCCTCACAAGCGGTTACAAACACACACACAAGTGTCACTTTAACAAAATAGATCTAACACTAAATACGGACTTACACAAAAAAATACAAACGGGTCTTAGAAAAAAAAATTACGAACTCGCAAAAATACGACCTTAACGGCCGAACCGCGCGCACCTCAAAACATTAAAAACACAATAAATATTGTATATACTATAAGCCGACCCGAGTATAAGCCGAGGCACCCATTTTACCACAAAATACTGGAAAAACTTAGTGACTCGAGTATAAGCCGAGGGTGCGAAATGTACTGTCCCCTGTGTCCCTCTTGTGCCCTCTGTGTCCCCCTCTTGTGTGCCCTCTGTGCCTCTTTCTTGTGTCCCCCTATCTCTCTCCCCTGTGTCTCTTCCCCCATCTCCCTCCCCTGTGTCTCTCCCCCCTCTCCCTCCCCTGTGTCTCTCCCCCTCTCTCTCCTCTGTGTCTCTTCCCCTCCTCACCCTCCACTGTGTCTCTTCCCCTCCTCTCCCTTCCCTGTGTCTCTTTTCGCCCTCTCCCTCGTGTCTCTTTCCCTCCCCCTCCCTTATCACCCTCCTCAACCCCCTCCTCAACCCCCTCCTCATCTTCTCTCCTCAACTCCCCTCCTCATCCTCTCTCCTCAACCCCCCTCCTCATCCCCCCTCCTCATCCCCTCCTTATCCTCCCTCCTAAACTCCTCTCCTCAACCTCTCTCCTCAACCCCCCTCCTCAACCCCGCTCCTCATCCTCAACCCCCTCCTCATCCTCAACCCCCTTCCTCATCCCCCCTTCTCAACCCCATCCTCATCCTCCCTCCTCAACCCCCTCCTCATCCTCAACCCCCCTCCTCAACCCCCTCCTCATCCTCAACCCCTCCTAAAGCCCCTGCTCAACCCCCTCCTCATCCTCAACCCCCCTCCTCATCCTTAACACTGCCTCCTCAACCTCTCTCCTCATCCTCAATCCCCCTCCTCAACCCTCTCCTCATCCTCAACCACCCCTCTCAACCTCTCTCCTTAACCCCCGTCCTCAACCCCCTCCTCATCCTCAACCCTGCCTCCTCAACCTCATCCTCAACCCCCCTCCTCAACCTCTCTCCTTATCCTCAACCCCCCTCCTAAACCCCCTCCTCCTCCCTCCTCAACCCCCCTCCTCATCCTCAAACCCCTTCCCCTCCTCAACCCCCCTCCTGATCCTTAACCCCCCTCCTCAACCTCAACCCTGCCTCCTGAACCTCACTCCTCAACCTCATCCTCAACCCCCCTCCTCAACCTCTCTCCTTATCCTCAACCCGCTCCTCATCCTCAAACCCCCCTCCTCATCCTCAACCGCCCTACTTACTTTACCCTCTAATTTCCTCCCCCTCTCCCTTTCCCCTAACTTACCTTCCATCAGCAGCTGCTCCTCCACTTTCCTTCCAGCTGCGTCGGAACCCGCACATTGCTAATGACGTGACCAGCGTGTAACCCTTAGCATATGCTGTGTCTCGAAGCAGCCGGAAGGAGCGCAGAGGAGTGGAGGAGCAGCTGCTGATGGAAGTGAGTGAGGGGAAATGGAGAGGGGGAGGTAATTAGAGGGATAAAGTGAGGAGGGGGTTGAGGATGAGCAGGGGGGTTTAGGATGAGGAGGGTGGTTGAGGACGAGGAGGGGGGTTGAGAATGGGGGGTTGAGGATGAGGAGGGGAGATGAGGAGGGTGGTTGAGGATGGTAGGTTGAGGATGAGGACGGGGGGTTGAGGATGAGGATGGGGGATGGGGGATTGAGGATGGGGGGTTGAGGATCAGGGGGATGACAAGGGAGGGGGAGGGAAAGAGCCACGGGGGAGGAGAGAGACACGGGGGGGAAAGAGAGACAAGGGGTGGAGAGAGACACAGGGGGAAAGAGACACGGGGAAAGAGAGACAAGGGGGTGGAGAGACACAGGGGAAAGAGAGACACAAGGCTGGAGAGACATGGGGGAAGGAGAGACACAGGGGTGGAGAGACACGGGGAAAATAGAGACATGGGTGTGCAGAGAAAAGGGGGGAAGAGAGACACAGGGGTGGAGAGACATGGGGGAAAGAGAGACACAGGGGTGGAAAGACACGGGTGACTCGAGTATAAGCCGAGGGTACCCTTTTCAGCCTTTTTCGGTGGCCATTTTTTCTCTCGCTTAGGGGATTTTCGTGTGTCTAAACTCAAGAATTGGACTTAAATTGAGGTGTAACTTCACTTGCAGAGGTCCTGGGTGCTTACCCACAGCAAAGGGGGGCACCCAGGACCTCTGCAAGTGAAGTTACACCTCAGTATAAGTGCAAATTGCCAAGTTTAGATACACGAAAATCCCCTAAGTGAGAGAAAAAATGGCCGACGAAAAAAACGAAAACGAGGCTACAGGACCCTAAAGCCACAAAACACCACCAAGCACATACGGCTTTTCCAAAAAAGCGTACGAGGTACAAGATACACTTTTTGCAAGGACGTTAAATCGTCTACACCCGCCTACCAAATACGCCATTTTACAACACTAACTTACCCATTGCAGAACTACACAGCAACACAAACGGCTTCGCGCACGCAGCCTATTTACACTACACACTGCACACATTGCTGACACTTACACCTCAGCTCCACAACAGTGCAAACCGACATTGTATGCTGCAGGAACATCAAAACAGATTGTCAGCTCTTCAGCACAATGCTTCCTGCATATATTACTTCCAAATAGGTAAAGTACATTAATTTATTAATTTATTAATTATTTAATTAGCATACAAAACCACATATACACAAAACAGAAAAGAAAAAAACACTATCACATTAAAGACAAAAGCCATTCACTGCACACCTCACAACGAGAGCCAATGTTGCTCATAGAACACAAAGACTTGCAATAAGCGCAAAAAGCAGATCAGCGCTGACCAAACAATAATAGCAAAAGCGCCTCTCATAAAAACAAGACAACAAACAAGAGCCTCAAAATGAACGCTAAAGGCGCTCATTGCAAGCCACCCGATGAGCGTCGAAGGCGCTCAGCGCGAGGCTCGCAATGAGCACCGAAGGATCTCACACCACCCAAAAAATTAATGTCTGTGGCGAACAGCATTACCTGCCTTACAATTTTATTGTCGGTTTAAATTTAAAATGGGGAATTGATGCCAGGGCCGGTTGCTTGAGAGTCCCGGCTAGTTGGGTGCCGGATAACTGGGATTCTACTGTATATATAATAAATCAAATGTCAAAGTCCTACTACAAGTTCCAGTGGTTTACACATAAATCATAATTAAAAAAAAGGGAAAGAAATAGAACTTTAACGATTTTTAACTAAAAAGATTAAACCATCGCACTTAGCCTCACTTAGGACCAGATAAATTTAGAGTAATAATAAACCTGGTAGCGACGCGTTCACCTTTTTAGTTAAAAATCATTAAAGTTCTAATTATCTCCTTTTTTTTTATTATATACAGTATATATATATATATATATATATATATATATATATATATATACACATTTTTTTTTAATTAAAAATCATATATTTGGATCCTGCTTCTGGTCTCTAGAGGCTTCCATTATACTTTTGATGAAGATTGGATGTATGACAGGGTGTTTACATTTCTACAAGAGCAGACCTTGCAGTTATCCCTATGATTTGGGCAATTTGACGCCTGATAACATAAAACCTTCTATACACAGTTTTCAAAAAATTAATATTTTCTCTAAACTTTGTTTTACTTACATACTTAACATAAAAAAAAATTTCTATGACTACAGAGGCCATTTAATATTAAAAACCTTATTTTGTTAATCTGACTAGTCATGGAGCTAGATAATGGAGGGCCCCGATGTGAAACAATTTGGGCCCCCCTTACAACTTCTCAATACAAAGTGTGTGTTTGCGTTTTTCAGCACACCATGCTGATCCACTTGGTATTCAAGGCAGAGATACTGGAGTGGGTTGCCAGTTCCTTCTCCAGTGGGCCACAGCATACATACATTATTCCTAGGTTGTCTTCCATCCAAGTTCTGACCAGGCCCAATATTCCATGGCTTCAGGGTGGTGTGATCTCTTGGTTCCCCCGACTGGAATCGAAATCAGGTTGCAGTGATGAAAGCACCAAATTGTAACCACTGGACCACCAGGGAACCCAAATACAAAGTAGAGGGTCAATAAAAAGCCACAAATATGTATAGGTTTTTAAACCACCATTCTATAAAAATAATTACCTTCCCCTCCCCTAGTAAATTAAAACTCTACACCACTACTAGCAGTAGTAGGGCCCATGCCCTACTGTGGGCCCCAGTGCTTTTGCACCTGCTGCACCAGCAATGGCTCTGCCACTGAATCTGACCATCCAGTGATCCCCACCTGTAATCAGACATGGCAGAGATCTAAGCTTGACATCATTAACATCAAAAACGGCACATTATTTAGATTTTTGTAGAAAAACTGCTGTAAAAAACATTTGCAAATCAAACCGGGACATCTTTGCATCTCTCTGATCATGTACAGAATGTACCAACAAAGGGCTGACCTTTAGAGTAAAAAATGAATATTTTTCCATATTAAGCAACATCTAGCAACTATATGTGATGATGTAGTGTCACGCACCGCTAGCGCCGGCTCTGGGCTCAGCAGAAAACATATAAATTGCAGTCAGACGGATGACACCAAGGTGTTATTACAGTATTTATATCTTGGGTCACATTCAGATGAATTCAGTTTTTTCATGTGCAGTTAAAGAAAATAAAACACAATTTATCTAACCATAAATGACGTGCCCGTCATAAATAATGGTATCATATAGTATCTTTAATTGTCTGTGCTGTCTCTCTCAGTGCTGTCTCTCTGTGCGCGCTCTCTCTCTAGTGCGCCCCTCCCTCTCTCTCTCTCCCTTTCCCTCTCTCTCTCTCTCCCTGCCTTTCTCTCCTTCCCACCTTTCTCTCTCCATCTCTCTCCCTCCTTTCTCTCTCCTCCTTTCTTTCTCTCTCCCTGTGGTGCAGACAGTGATTGATAGCAATTTTTTTCCTACACTCAGGATTGCACTGACTAGTTAACCCATAACTGACCTGTTTAGGTGATTCCAGCATTCTACACAGATGGATCGGTTAATGGTTGACTCTTTTTTTTTCTTTTGCTCACTATGCAGAGCTATAACTACGGGTCTGGCAGTGGTCAGTCCATGACACATGTAAAAACTGCTGATGCGGCATAATAAATACCAAGTGGATCAGCATGGTGTGTTATGGTCCATGAGGTCATGGAGAGTTGGACATAAAACAACGTAAAACAAAAAACACCATTACCCATGCATGCTCAAAAGCAGGAAGCTTGATATTATAGCTGCAAGCCCTGCTTTCTCAGAAATGTAAATGCCCCTTTCATATATATAACCTTCCCCAAAGTATCATCAACACCTCAAAGGTTTAGCAGAGGCCATGTAAAAGACACTTTTTTCGGACTTAATATGCATGTAGCCTCATTTTTCAAGAGTATATATATTTTAGTCTTCACAATCGGGATGTTATGGTGGGTAGAGAGGCGATTAAAAACCAATCCACTGTAAATACAAATAAAGAAAGAAAAAGATTTTAAGTACACAGTCATGTCTCAAGTAGTGCAGGAGAACCATTTCTACAGAATGTCCAAGTGAAACTCCACCGCTGCTGAGGAGTATTGAGATGGAAATGAGGCTCAAAAGATACTGCCTTTTTGCCTCTAACCTACTTAAAGGGACCCTTCATGCAATGTTCTATGTTTTACATAGATGTTTTAATAAGGTTAGTTAATTTTATCCTCCTCAGCATAATTGCCAGATAAAATGTATACTTCTTTTATATCTAAGAAACCACCAACAGTAACAGATTCTCACTTTCTATATAATGCCACGTTTCACAGCTGTGATCTTAGGTCATGCCCATACCACCCATGTTCCATACTGCTCTGTTGCAAGCAGATGGTGACATGCTGTGTGCATTATGAAACACTAGTAGTGTGAAGCCGTTCCCGATGATAATCTGCCTGTGTTATGTAAGGTTAAAAATAAAGTATAGGCATTGAGGTGTGGGACTTTCTAGGGTAAATGTTGTTTAGCATTACATGACAAAATGTAATTAACAGTTTTGTACTGTTTTATTTTATGTTTATGTATTACTATTTGTTTACTTTTGATCTGTTTATATAAAATATATATATATATATATATATGTCAGTAAAAAAACGCATTTATAACAAGGATTAAGGTAGTGGCGGGCTAGAGAAGAATAAAAAAATTAGGGTCCCCCTCAATGGGGCTTGTAAAAATGTTTTGTATTGGCTACCCACCGGTACCAAGTCACACAGTGCCCCACCCCAAGAACCCTTCCTATTACAGCTCCCTCCCTAATACCCATACGAATAATAGCACCCCTTTCCTTAACCCCTACCTGTGCGAAGCTCCTCTGCCTGCAGCAGAGCTCCAAGATGCGCCTAGGGCCAAGGTGAGGGGGACCCTACACTACAGATATATATATATATATATATATATATATATATAGAGAGAGAGAGAGATCTATACACACACACTATCCTACATAGGACTCAGTCCCTCTCAATATCCACCCCACACAGTACCTAGCCCTATTAGCATCCATCCCTACCCTACAGAAAATAAGATGCAAAAAAAAATAATTACACAGCACTGGGCCCCCTCCAAGAGGAGGGCCCTGGTGCACTGCACCACTGTTAGCTCCGGTCCTGGATTAAGGAGTCCCTTTAATACAGAGGAGGTTTAGACTTATGAGCACTACTCTCATGCTTCTTCAGAACATAACCTTATTACATTGTGAGCCTCGTTTTCATGTCACCAAATTAGTGGCAGTGAGAACACCTTTTCTCTGGGAAATTCTATGGGCATGCAGATCTCCTTGATTGCTCGAGACATGTATTATTATTGTTTTCTCTTTCTTTAAACTCTTTAAGTAGACTACTGAGAATAGTTGAAAAGATATTGAAAGCTTCTGAATTTCACTAGAAATATAATAAACCTGTGTATCTATTTACTTTTATATATATAGTATATATACGTTATTGTATTAAGAAGTACTTAAATCATACAATTTGTACCTGTATGAGCCTGCTTTCTGAATCTCATGCAGCTCATGAATACACAGACTGTGAAGTAGAGTGTTTCAAATTAGCCAATCAGTGACCTCTCTCAAGCAGCTATAAAACTCTTATAAAACACTGAAATATCCATCGCTTTTAAAAATTAAAAGCATTTTTTCACTCTTTTTTATGATATAAAGCAGTATGGATGAATTACATATCCCTTTAAATGATGAAACTAGGGCATATGTAATGGAAATAGAGAAGCTAGTATTGTAACATTACTGTGTTGGCTTCACTAGGTCCTCTCGCTCATGTTCAAGAAGTGCTATTATATAAATTGAAGACTTTTCATACTGAAATAGAGAAGGAAAAATCCTCACAAATGAGATATCCAGAGCCACAGATACAAAAAGCAAAACTGTTCCTTCCACAAAGTCTACAAGGCAACAAAAAAATAAATTGAGATTCATTTTGTTGCTGTTTGTGTCAAAGTATTAAGAATCTTTTGAGAATCTGTGACTGAATCACTGACTTTTAGTGAGTGAAAAAATGTGTTTCGGCCTTAATTGGACATCGTCAGTAGGATGTGGCTGAACTCCCTAAGGCATAGCGAACAAGGAGTCTAGCAGCCACATTAAATTCCAATTACATTCGGCGTAGTTACAGAGCGATAAAATTAGTCAAATCCGCAATAGACGTGGCCGACTTCCAAACCCATAAACCATACTTGCGCAAGTTGCATGTGCGGCCGTGAACCTAATCAATTAGTCAAATCCTAGTTAAGGGTGTAGACGGAGCCAATGGTAAAAGAGATCGTCATCATTATGTTACTAAAAAATGGAGGTAAGATTTCAATCCCTTACGGGTTTGAAGTACGAGTTACGATCGGACCCGCATTCCAGAAAAAATGCAATATTAATAAATCAACTTATTGCAGATTTGCGAGCTTGAGAATTTTGTGCTATTAAATTTAATACCTACCATCACTTTCCCTTTAATTTAAAATACAGTATTGTGTTTATATTTGCATCTACAGTGCTACGGATAGGACTTTAACCCCCTTGCAGGTCATCTCTAGAACCCGTAGTCTTTTTGGCTCCATTTGCCGTTTACGGGTGTGAGCTCCAGTTCGTCCTTGTGGATTCGTAGCAATTTGCAATCGTAACATTTACGGGCTTGACAGATCAAAGGCTTAGCTGGGATGGAGTACCGATTGTGACAGCCCATAGGGTTTTTCTGCCTGTAACCGGCGGGTAATCCTTTTACGGGCTACAATTTCTTCAGTAGGAGGAATTTAATAGAGCTCTAGGTCTGAACCCTCCTATCACCCTAGGGAGACTAAGCCCTAAGGGTCATTTGCATAAGCTACAACAAAAATAGAGGTGCTCAGTCAGTATTTTGAAGATAATTCAGTTCATATGCATGATCTATGGCACTGGACCCACCATTAGTTTCAATGCCTACATATATCTAGAAACCATAGTGACTTGTTACTTCCACCTGCCTGATCTCACTACAAATGTGATTCCCAAAAAATTGACCTTCAGGCAATCATAGGAGACATCACAGAGGCTCAACTATCAGTGCTGAACTTTCAACAATAGAAATCACATCATCCATGAGGAGGAGGCAGAGCTGTCACTATGCTTCCTGATAAGAGGATTCTAAACATGTTACTGGTTAATTTATTTAATTTAACAGCCATTTTCCTCAAATGTTCTTGGTGCTGTCTTTTTATTAGCATTTAAAATATGTGTTTTTAATAGGAAATTGAGCAGTCTAATGATATTTCTATTAGTTAAAAAATGATGACCCCCATTGTGTAAAATTGGCTGCAGGAGAATTTCA
This sequence comes from Discoglossus pictus, assembly GCA_027410445.1. Taxonomy (NCBI): domain Eukaryota; kingdom Metazoa; phylum Chordata; class Amphibia; order Anura; family Alytidae; genus Discoglossus; species Discoglossus pictus. The sequence continues at coordinate 448,923,076 of CM050164.1, read as the reverse complement.
TCCCTACATTACACTTTCACATTAATCTTTTCACTCTCAATATTACGGCACTCAAGGTGAATCTGTACATTCTGCCTTATCTGCCAGATATTTCAGTGTTGGGCGTACCCAACCAAACTTTACGGATGAGAAACTGATTTTGAACAAGTGCTGTAACTGCGGCAAGAAACCATATATTTATATATGTTTATATTATTTATTTATTTACAGTATATTAATTTAAATTAAATATATGTGACAATATTTATAGATATAATATATATACCGTATATACTCGAGTATAAGCCGAGGCACCTATGTTACCACAAAATACTGGGTAAAATGAGTGACTCGAATATAAGCCGAGGGTGGAAAATGTGCTGCCCCCTGTGTCCCTCTTGTGCCTTCTGTGTCCACCTCTCTCTCCATGTGTCTCTTCCCCCTCTCCCTTTCTTGTGTCTCTTCCCCCCTCCTCATTCTCAACCTCCCTCCTCAACCCCACTCCTCATCCTCAACCTCCCTCCTCATCCTCAACCTCCCTCCTCAACCCCCGCATCCTCAACCCCTCCTCCTCAAACCCCTCCTCAACCCCCATCCTCAACCCCCCATCCTCAACCTCAACCTCAACCCCCTCCTCATCCTCAACCCCCTCCTCAACCTCCCCCCTCAACCTCAACCCCCCTCCTCATCCTCAACCCCCTCCTCAACATCCCTCCACATCCTCAACCTCCCTCCTCATCCTCAGCCCCCCTCCTCATCCCGAACCCCCTCCTCAACCTCCCACCTCAACCTCAACCCCCCCATCCTCAACCCCCTCCTCAACCTCCCTCCTCAACCTCAACCCCCCATCCTCAACTCCCTCCTCAACCTCAACCCTCCTCCTCATCCTCCCTCCTCATCCTCAACCTTCCTCCTCAACCACAACCTCCCTCCTCAAACCTTCTCCTCAACCTCCCTCCTCAACCCCCCTCCTCATCCTCAACCTCCCTCCTCATCCTCAGCCCCCCTCCTCATCCTCAGGCCCCCTCCTCATCCTCAGCCCCCCTCCTCATCCTCAACCCCCTCATCATCCTCAATGCCCCATCCTCAACCTCCCTCCTCAACCTCAACCCCCATCCTCATCCCCCTCCTCAACCTACCTCCTCAACCTCAACCCCCATCCTCAACCCCCGCCTCATTCTAAACCCCCCTCCTCATTCTAACCCCCCTCATACTACCCCTCTAAATACTCCCCCCCTCCCCTCACTTACCTGCTCCTGCCTCTGCTGCTCCCAGGTCTTGACGTGGCGCTCATGTGACGTCACGACATTAGCATATACCGGGTGCCGGCACCCGGTATATGCTAATGACGTGATGTCACATGCGCGCCACATCATTAGCATATACCGGGTGCCGGCACCCGGTATATGCTAATGCCGTGACATCACATGCGCGCCAGACGCCGGAAGGAGCGGAGGCCGGAGCTTCAGATGCAGGTAAGTGAGCGGAAGGGGGGTATTTAGAAGGGTAGAATGAGGGGGGGGCGGTTAGAATGAGGAGGGGGGTTGAGAATGAGGAGGGGGGTTGAGGATGAGGAGGGGGAGGGAAAGAGACACGGGGGGTTAGAGAGACACAGGGGGGTAGAGAGACACAGGGGTTAGAGAGACACACAGGGTTAGAGAGACACGGGGGGTTAGAGAGACACAGTTGGCACCCGGTATATGCTAATCCCGTGACGTCAGATGCCCGCCATGTCAAGACCTGGGAGGAACGGAAACCCGAAAGGAGGGGAGGCTGGAGCAGGTAAGTGAGGGGAGAGGGGGTATTTAGAGGGGTAGTATAAGGGGCGGGTTAGATTGAGGGGGGGTTGAGGATGAGGAGGGAGGAGGGAAAGAGACACGGGGGGTAGAGAGACACAGGGGTAGAGAGACACAAGGGGGGTTAGAGAGACACGGCGGGGGGGAGTGACTCGAGTATATGCCGAGGGGGCCCTTTTTAGCCTTAAAAAAGGGCTGAAAAACTTGGCTTATACTTGAGTATATACGGTAATTGTATTTATTTTGTGTGTATATATATATATATATATATAGTATATATATATATATATTTGGCCCATAGCCACTACACAGGAACAAGCACTCCATTACAGATTGTGGCCCATAGCCACTAAGCAGCATTTTGCCCATGTCCAAGGCGAAGCCTTTAACACCACCATGTAGATTTCCATAAGTCCATGTGTCGGTTTCCACATCAGGGGAACTCGACCACAAATATAAGCACCTTTCTGGAATTAATCAGAAACCGATGACACCAGACAAGGTGGACACTTCTACATAAATTCATAGTTTACAAGATGTTACTCATGTTATTAGTCACAAAAGAGCAGTTTTTCTTGGTGGTCATTTTAGTCAAAGGTACGTTTTAAATAATCTGGGGGGGGGGAAAGTATGCGCGTTTTGTCTTCTACAATTCAGGAAATCCACAATGTAAGCATAGCAACGGCCTCCGTTGCTAGGCAAGAATCAGAAAATGTTATTTGCATTATACTAATGAGAGATTATCTAGCGTTATTCCAATCTATTATTTAGATTGTTCTTTGTGATATTATAATAGCAGAGTTTAATATTGAATAGGTCTGTGCACGTCCCTCGTGGTTTAAACAGTTTGGTAACAGGTTCCACGCGCCCTAATAGGTGGAGAAAAGCATCTCTGCTTTGGTGGAAAAGACTATTTAAAAACAACGAAAAAAAGACAAAATGTTATTTATTTTTAAACGCATACAGTTGTGTTAATAGTTTATGCGCAATAAACAAACATATAAACTTTACTTGTTCCTTTAAGGCATTTATAGTTGATTTTACCTATATTATTTTTTTTACTAATTTCCATTATGTTTAGTATTTTCTCTTACATCAAAGCATGTGAACAAACAACAAATGCAGATAAATATGATTGGATTTGTTGTATTGGATAGTACATCATGGTTAATAAGTCCTATTAAATTGTGCGTTTGGTTTTTATTCCCGTCCTCCCACACTTTATTTAAGCAATGTGAAAATATATCTATTTACCTTAAAATATATAAGTATAATAATATATATAATACAAGTATTTAACAATAATAAATTGAACAAAAAAATACTTTCAGTGGCCAAATATGTCAAAAACTGTAAAAGCAAAAAAAATAAAAAGCAAAAAAAAACCAAACAAACCGCAAAATCATTTTACTAAAACACACATTATCAATGCGTTTTATTTATATACTTGTACAGATTGCCTGCATATTGATTTATACTCCCACCCACTCACTCCCAGGTGCCTGCTGATTGTAAGCCATGGAAACTGCTGCATGAAAAGGCTGAAAGCAGGAGAGATATTTGACATTATCATAAGGGGGGGGGGGGGGGGGGTGGAGAGAGAGAAAAAAGAAAAATTCAACTCATGTGACATTGAAAATTAAATAGATCCAGAGCAATAGGTTTTCTAAAGTACATTATTTTTGTAAACAAATGTAACCTCTGAATTTACACCTAAATATTTAGCCGCCTGGGTTTCTGCGGCTCCTTTGTCCTCACTATTCATGCCCACAAATTCATGCTATATTTTTTTATTTAGCATATAATAAGCAAAAAAATTATGAGAAATTCAAGTCAATGTAGTTGTTAACATTTGCAATTTTTATTAGCTTTGTAGCTTCCAACAATTTTCTCTCCACCCCCTGGGAGTGAAAGAGAATCTGCCCAGATGGATGTCCTAGTCTTTTTTTCTACCTACAATAGTCACTGCAATGGGGAAATAGGCAAAGACTTTTATCAGGTAACAGATAAAGCCTGCTGATGATGACATACCTTGGGCCAGTTGATGAATTTGAGTGAATTGATTGGCAAAAGGGCGCTTAATGACATCAGTTACTCCAATATTGCTCAGTGTCCAGGATTGTGCAAGGCCCCAGTTATTTCCCCTTAAAACCTAGCATCCCAAACAGTGGTCTTAAATGCCTGACCCAAAGACCAGACCTGTTCAAGTATGCTGCTCCATACCTTTAGATGGTAAGTTTGTGAATTTTCACTTTGACATGGAGCTTTTGAGAAAGCACTATGGACACCGGATTCTAAGCTCAAAGACAGGGCCCTCCATCCTTTGCAACATGTTAATATTGAATTTGTCTTTGCCTGGAACTTTACCCATGTATAGAGCTACAGAATATGTTGGTGCATTACAAATAAACAATAATAATAATATATTTAAAAACATATATAAAGTGTACCATATAGCTTCTCCTGGATATCTCCCAACCCCAACATTTGATTCAATGAAATGCATAGCTGTTAATTATACAGGGATCAGTGTACCACTGTACACAGGACAGTGCAACTCCACATGAAAAGGAGACATAGTTTTGATACTCAAAAGATTTGGACACAAATCGAAATGAGAGAGGAAGTGGCTTTCTTTAGACTCAAGAGAATACCAAACAAAGATAGGGGACAACTCCTAAACCATATTGTGGAATACATTTGTCCTTTGAGATTGTTGATTAAGAAAACTGGAGGCTGAATGATGCAACACTGCAACAAATCTAACAAATAGTCCCCCTATTATTGTAACATATGGATTGGTGCCACCCATTCTACTTGCAACTAGAAAAAAGAGGAATAAAACAAGATAATAACATAATATATATATATATATATATATATATATATATATATATATATATATATATATATTTACACACACAAACACAAATAATATATATATGTATATATATATATATATATATATATATATATATAAATTATATATATATACTGTATATATATATATTGTGACAGGTATGGATGAGCTGCAGAGCCTTGAAGATTTATCCCTAGGAATGATGAGTTAACCCCTGGAGCTGTAATCAGAAACATCTGTGTACTGCATTTAAAACACAGAAGTGGAGAGATGGGTTTGGCCCACAATTAGGCACTGCTGGCCAAGTAGTGTGTGCTTGGTGTGAGGAGCCTAAAAATTATAGACAGCAGTGAGGGCTGCTTTATTTTGGACTCTCTGGCAAATGGACTCTCTGGTTTTTTACTTTTAAATAAAAGTTCTAAATATTTCAATATGATTTTTTCCTCTTTAGTGTAATTATATAAAACGTACACAACAAGACAAAGAAATAGCAGCTTGTCAGCTTCTGGAACAGCCCCCATTCTCCCTTTATACTCACCTGCATGTTGCCATCTTTAACATCTGTTTCCTGGCTCACTGCATTTAGGTCAATCTGAAGACATACCTACAGTGGTGTTGCTTTCCACTACTAGTGTGTCAAGATAATTTATACTGACAAGATTTTATTTTATTTTTAGATGCACAAAATATAACTATCATGTGTTGTTTTATATTTAGTTTTCTTATTTCCCAAATGTTCATTTTTTCAAGAAGAAAACAACTTTTGGCATTTCCAAAACATGTTCTTTTAAAGTTATTTTAGAAGTAATGTATATTATTTATTATTCATCACAATATCTACAATAACATTTACCGCTCAAATGATTCAACACTTTGTTCAAATAAATGATATTAGTATCAGGATGAGGTATAAGCCATGAGGTTCAGAGAGGTTGCTCCGTCTGTTTGGCAAGGTTTAATATGCAGAGCTATAGCAGAAATGTGAATTTTGTTCTGTTCGTGTCAATTATAAAGCAGCACGGATCATTATCCCCAGCAATTCCACATGTCTGCTTACCAATTATCCTTCACTGCTTCTTCCCAGCAATAGTATGTGGAAGGGAGAAAAAAATGAGCACAATACATCATTATATATGTCATTTTTTTCTGAATTCTGAGCTAAAATAACGACTTTAGTAGCTAAAGGATCAGGTGAGAAATATTAGGAAAATCTATACATATAGTTAAAGGAACACTGTGGTAGAGCGAGTGAAGTGAGGCCCTCTTGTAACTTCTCTATACAAGTAGGTCTCTGTTGGGGTCAATAAAAAATACATACACACACATATATACACACTAGCGAATTGCCCATCAAAAAATTACGGCAATAGAATTGTAAGTCAATGAATGGTGTTTGGCACACAAATTGAGGTTTTTTTTTGCTCTGATTGTGAGCCTCGTGGTGAGCACCTTTGGAACTCATCGTGTGGCTGCCAATGGATCGCCTTTGCCGTTTATTGCGATCGTGTGTTGTGGTGTTTTTTAAAGTTTTGTATATATGTATGTTTTAATGATAATTAATTACTAAATAAATTAAATCATAAATTAATATACCTCATGTATTTGTAATTAATATATGCAGAAGCATTGTGCTGAAGAGCTAACAATCTGTTTTGATGTTGCTGCAGCATATAATGTAGATTTGCACTGTTGTTGAGCTGAGGTGTAAGTGTCAGCAATGTGGGCAGTGTGTAGTGTAAATAGGCTGCGTGAGCGAGGGGAAGCCGTTAGTGTAGCTGTGTACTTCCGCATTCTGTAAGTTAGTGTTGTGAAATGGCAGCGAATATGTATGTGGTACGCGGGTGTGGATGATTTAGTGTCCCAGGTAATAGTGTATGTTGTAGCCCGTTCGGCTTTTTGTAAGTCGTATGTGCCTCCCGGTGTTTTTCGGCTTTAGGGGTCGTGTAGCCTAGTTTTCGTTTTTTGGGTGGCCATTTTTTTTCTTGCTTAGAGGATTTTCGAGTGTCTAAACTGTGAAAATTGTAGTTAAATTGACGTGTAAGATGACTTGCAGATGTCCTGGGTGTCCCCTCTTGCTGTGTATGATGTTTTTATTTTATTTTTGTTTGTATTTAGTGTTATTTTCGTGTTTTTTGCTGTGCGCTGTTCGGCCGTTAAGCTCGTATTTTTTTGCGGCTCGTATTTTGTTTTATGCAAGTGACGGTTTCCTTTTTTAAGTGTTACGGGCCGTATTATTTTTCCTGAATTTTTTCAAAGTGCTAGGGGTCTCGCACTGTGAATGATGTATTTGAGTGTTGTGTTTATGTATAGTGCCGTGGGTCATAGGTATGATGGTAAAGTGTTGCGGGGTCATAGGAATGAGCGCCTACGGTGCTCATCTCCACCAGCGCAGGGAAAGCCTTTGGCGCTCCCTGCCTAAGTGCTATGGGTTCGTAGGGATGAGCGCCTATGGTTCTCATCTCCACCAGCGCAGGGAGCACCAAGGGGTCGTAGGGATAAGCTCCTACGGTGCTAATTTCCACCAGCGTAAGGAGCGACTTTGGCGCTCCTTGCGTGGCCGCAACCGAGGCCCTCGCTTCGCATGGCCGCAACCGAAGCCCTCGCTTCGCAAGGGCCGCAGTTGCCCCGTTGTGTTAGCAATGGATTTTGCCATGCCTGGCTGCTCACAACTATATATGTGATATATAAATATATACTAGGAAATTGCCAGTGGATCCAGATTTGTCTGATATCTCTACTATGACCTGCCCATCTTTGGTAATCATACTTGGGGTCGGTCACAGCTTCATTAAGGTACACAAGCCCTTTCACCATGACAGGGCAGAGTTCCAGAATGTTATATATGTATATATATATATATATATATATATATATATATATATATATATATACACACACACATATATATACACTGCTCAAAAAAATAAAGGGAACACTTAAACAACACAATGTAACTCCAAGTCAATCACACCTCTGTAAAATCAAACTGTCCACTTAGGAAGCAACACTGAGTGACAATCAATTTCACATGCTGTTGTGCAAATGGGATAGACAACAGGTGGAAATTATGGGCAATTAGCAAGACACCCCCAATAAAGGAGTGATTCTGCAGGTGGTGACCACAGACCACTTCTCAGTTCCTATGCTTTCTGGCTGATGTTTTGGTCACTTTTTAATGCTGGTGGTGCTTTCACTCTAGTGGTAGCATGAGACAGAGTCTACAACCCACACAAGTGGCTCAGGTAGTGCAGCTCATCCAGAATAGCACATCAATGCGAGCTGTGGCAAGAAGGTTTGCTGTGTCTGTCAGCGTAGTGTCCAGAGCATGGAGGCGTTACTAGGAGACAGGCCAGTACATCAGGAGATGTGGAGGAGGCCGTATGAGGGCAACAACCCAGCATCAGGACTGCTACCTCCGCCTTTGTGGAAGGAGGAACAGGAAGAGCACTGCCAGAGCCCTGCAAAATGACCTCCAGCAGATCACAAATGTGCATGTGTCTGCTCAAACGGTCAGAAACAGACTCCATGAGGGTGGTATGAGGGCCCGACATCCACCGGTGGGGGTTGTGCTTACAGCCCAACACCGTGCAGTATGTTTGGCATTTGCCAGAGAACACCAAGATTGGCAAATTTGCCACTGGCGCCCTGTGCTCTTCACAGATGAAAGCAGGTTCACACTGAGCACATGTGACAGACGTGACAGGGTCTGGAGACGCTGTGGAGAACGTTCTGCTGCCTGCAACATCATCCAGCATGACTGGTTTGGCAGTGGATCAGTAATGGTGTGGGGTGGCATTTCTTTGGGGGGCCACACAGCCCTCCATGTGCTCGCCAGAGGTAGCCTGACTGCTAATAGATACTGAGATGAGATCCTCAGACCCCTTGTGAGAAAATATGCTAGTGTGGTTGGCCCTGGGTTCCTCCTAATGCAAGACAATGCTAGACCTCATGTGGCTGGAGTGTATCAGCAGTTCCTGCAAGACAAAGGCATTGATGCTATGGACTGGCCCGCCCGTTCCCCAGACTTGAATCCAATTGAGCACATCTGGGACATCATGTCTCGCTCCATCCACCACAGACTGTCCAGGATTTGGCAGATGCTTTAGTCCAGGTTTTGGAGGAGATCCCTCAGGAGACCACCCGCCACCACATCAGGAGCATGCCCAGGCGTTGTAGGTAGGTCATACAGGCACGTGGAGGCCACACACACTACTGAGCCTCATGCTGACTTGTTTTAAGGACATTACATCAAAGTTGGATCAGCCTGTAGTGTGTTTTTCCACTTTCATAATCCAGACCTCCATGGGTTGAAAAATGTGATTTCCATTTTTTTATGTTTGTGTGATTTTGTTGTCAGCACATTCAACTATGTAAAGAACAAAGTATTTCATAAGAATATTTAATTCATTCAGATCTAGGATGTGTTATTTTAGTGTTCCCTTTATTTTTTTGAGCAGTGTATATATATATATATATATACATATACAAATTTTTTCTATTTATTCTTTTGAATATCTAAACTTGATGAGCAAAGTGTTTTATTGAGCAAAAATAAAATAAACAAGTTTTTAACTTTAATAGAAAATTATTTTTATTTGTTTCCTTTCATGAGCTGATTCTTTCTGCTTTTTTCTAATGAGGTTTTATCCATGTAAACTAATAAGCTTTCCATTAAGTTGTTGAAAGGGCATGCAATTTTAGCTGCCACATTCCCACTGTGCAGTTTGTTACTTCCTTTGTGTTCAAAGTCTCCTCTTACCCAAGGAAGTAGCCCAGCAAAAGTCAACATGGTAAAGCTGCTCATTTATATAATAATACGTAGAAACAATACTGATTAGAAACAAATGGCTAGTACAACATGTATATAGATTTTTATGCTCTTCAAGAATAACTTAACAAATAACTTGATGTTAGGGGTGACAGACAAGTTATACAAAAGCTCCAGTCTTAGCTGTACTGGTGGACAGACCCTCTTAGTAATGTGAACATTATGACATTTAGTATATGTTTACAAGACATACAGTTGATATAAAAAGTCTTCACACCCCTGTTAAAATGTCAGGTTTCTGTGCTGTAAAAAAATGAGACAAAGATAAATCATTTCAGAACTTTTTCCACCTTTAATGTGACCTATAAACTGTACAACTTAATTGAAAAACAACCTGAAATATTTTAGGGGAAGGGAAGAAAAAATACAAATAATGTGGTTGCATAAGTCTGCACACCCTCTTATAACTGGAGATGTAGCTGTGTTCAGAATTAAGCAATCACATTCCAAATCATGTTAAATAGGAGTCAGCATACACCTGCCATCATTTAAAGTGTCTCTGAATTACCCGAAATAAAGTTTAGCTGCTTTAGTTGGTCTTTCCTGAAATGTTCTTAGTCGCATCCCACAGCAAAAGCCATGGTCCACAGAGAGCTTCCAAAGCATCAGAGGGATCTCATTGTTAAAAGGTATCAGTCAGGAGAAGGGTACAAAAGAATTTCCAAGGCATTAGCTATACCATAGAACACAGTGAAGATGGTCATCATCAAGTGGAGAAAATATGGCACAACAGTGACATTACCAAGAACTGGAGCTCCCTCCAAAATTGATGAAAAGACCAGAAGAAAACTGGTCTGGGAGGCTACCAAGAGGCCTACAGCAACATTGAAGGAGCTGCAGGAATATCTGGCAAGTACTGGCTGTGTGGCACATGTGACAACAATCTCCCGTATGCTTCATATGTCTGGGCTATGGGGTAGAGTGGCAAGACGAAAGCCTTTTCTTACGAATAAAAACATCCAAGCCAGGCTACATTTTGCAAAAACACATCTGAAGGCCCCCAAAAGAATGTGGGAAAAGGTGTTATGGTCTGATAAAACCAAGGTTGAACTTTTTGGCCATAATTCCCAAAAAAATGTTTGGCGCAAAAACAACACTTCACATCACCAAAAGAACACCATACCCACAGTGAAGAATAGTGGTGGCAGCATCTTTCTTTGGGGCTATTTTTCTTCAGCTGGAACTGGGGCCTTAGTTAAGATAGAGGGAATTATGAACAGTTCCAAATACCAGTCAATATTGGCACAAAACCTTCAGGCTTCTGCTAGAAAGCTGAACATGAAGAGGAACTTTATCTTTCAGCATGACAACGACCCAAAGCATACATCCAAATCAACAAAGGAATGGCTTCACCAGAAGAAGATTAATGTTTTGGAATGGCCCAGCCAGAGCCCAGACCTGAATCCGATTGAAAATCTGTGGGTCGATCAGAAGAGGGCTGTGCACAGGAGATGCCCTCGCAATCTGACAGATTTGGAGTGTTTTTGCAAAGAAGAGTGGGCAAATCTTGCCAAGTCAAAATGTGCCATGCTGATACTCATACCCAAAAAGACTGAGTGCTGTAATAAAATCAAAAGGTGCTTAAACAAAGTATTAGTTTAAGGTTGTGCATACCATATTGTTATGCAACCATATTGTTTTATTTTTATATTATTTCTTCCCTCTACCTAAAAGATTTCAGTTTGTTTTTCAATTGAGTTGTACAGTTTATAGGTCACATTAAAGGTGGAAAAAGTTCTGAAATGATTTATCTTTGTCTCATTTTTTTACAGCACAGAAACCTGACATTTTAATAGGTGTGTAGACTTTTTATATCCACTGTATACAAAAGCAAATAGCTGCTGAAAATATGGAAAGGAAGCCTGAATGTAAGATAAACTTTCCTAATCCAGCAGCAGTAGTGTTACTAGATCCTCATGCTAAAAACTCACAATATCACAAATTATACCACCTGAACTGGTATAGAACTGGACTGATCCACATAGTAATGTATAACACATATAAAAATATTTATTTTCAAAGCAAATAAAAATGATTGGCCTCTCTTCCAGTAAATATACAGTATATGTCTAAATTACAATTTTAGATAAAGAAGTCTATCCAACTGGTTATTTTCAACAACCATTAACATTAAAGTGTAACCAATAGGATACCAGTAAAGTGTGTTAACACATACTTAATGCAAAATTATAGAACAGAAAAGAACAACTTGAAAACCTGGTTCCATTGGAGACACCAATAATATGATTAGAGCAAAATTAATATTTACAATGTTACCAGTGCTTAAGACGCAAAATACATATTTAATTACAACAATTCAACAAGCCCGCAACTGTCAGCCTTATTAAATTGCGATTCAGTAAATTTAAAAGGGCTCTATATAAGCACACAGCATATTTTTTTTACAGAAGTTTTTAGTTAGTGACCTTATATCCAAAAGCAATGTCTTCACTATCTAAAAACTTCTGTAAAAAAAATATGCTATGTGCTTAAATAGAGCTCTTTTAAATTTACCACATCGCAACTTAATAAGGCTGTATATGAGTACTAGATAGGATTCACAAGTAGGATAAACACCTGATCGTAACACTGCAAAAGTAAATAAACACACACTACTGTACTAAAAATACTGGGAAACAATGAAAGACATTAGAATTAGTTACACAACAGTCTCAAGCTTACAAATCTGCAATCATTTTTTTTTTAAGGGGTTAATACATATCACGGAACCCGCATGGACTAGAACAGTTGCTTTTTTTTATTTTTATTGATTTCTACATTTTCGGGAATGCGAGTCTGATTGCAAAACAGACTTCTAAACACAAATTGATTGTAGATTAACCTCCATGTTCTACTGACGTCATGATGACGATCTCATTTACTATTGGCTCTGTCTAAAATGTAACTTATGGGCTTGCTTAATTGATCATAAACATAATTGATGTTTACAGGGTTATGGTTTGCGTGTTAGGGCTGTGAGCATGTAATTACAGGTTAGTGACAATTGAATACGTCTACATGTTTAGAAATTTTTTGACCCACAACCAAAAGTTAACTTTGAAGGTAAATACGGGCTTGCAATTGAATAGGGATAAATGCAAATTTCTCTAGATCTATATTTTGTTTAGAATTTGTGTAGGACTATTTGGTGAATAAAAGCCACCATAACAACTTTTACAAATTAAACTTAATGAACCATTTGTCCTGAGCAGTGTCTTATATATCATTTGTATACGCCGTATTTTAATAAATACGAAAATAATTAAATTTTCAATGTATTCATATTGACAACACTTTTTTAAATAACATAATGAAAGTTAAATCTTAATTTGCTTTGGGGTCACTGAGGAAACCTGGTCTCTGATTTTGGTCCCTCTTTGGGATTTAATTAGAATTGATCTACATTTGTAAATATTAATTTTCCTCCAATCCTATTATTGGTGTCTCCAATGGAATCAGTTTTTCAAGTTGTTCTTTTCTGCCCTCCAATTTTAAATTAAAATGTCATCAGTGAAAATTAATAAGACCTATTTTCTGTTTTTCATCAAATGTATATTTCAACTTATTTCTTATGAATAATGTATTTAAAAAAGGAATAGTTAACAGAGAAATGAGCCTTTAGCAGTAAAGGTTTTAATCAAAATCCTCCCCATTATCTCCTTTGGGCACATACCTCCTAATTAATTGTTCTCTAATTGTTTCACATCTCTATCAGTGGGTAGTATACACCGTTACTGCCAGGGATCAGGTCAAAGGTTAACGATTGAGTTAAAAAGTCACTGACCAAATCCCCCTCATTCCATCACCTGTGTGGGCTGGGTCTTAAAATAAACATGGTCACCTTTCCTACTAAATTCTATTTTGTTTTGTGAATGTTTCTATTATTTACATTTTTTAAATAGCAATTCCCAAGACCTATTTTTTTGGCCTAAAAAATGAGTTCAGACGGAATAAAATCTGGCACCATTGTCTCTCAGGAATACCCTTAATGATAAGGGAGCGTACTTTTGCAGTTCCTAAACGGCATGCATAATTAATTTCTAATTATTAATCTGTACAATCATAAAGTTTAATTAAAAAAACATTTGAGAAAATGTTATCAAAGATTACTATTTTTTTTTAAATTAAGATTTGTACCATCGCATCCTTTAATCACAATGACAAAATAGTCTAGTATTTTCAAGTTAACCCTTCCCTGGTGCTTTGTCATCCTTTTTATCCGTATTTTGTGTATTACGGTATATTTTATTTGGAAAATGTTTACTTGTTTAGTACAACTCAAAAGGTGATTGGCAAGTTCAGAGCAGTGACTCAACCGGTCGACTGGCTGGTTACCGTCTAATGCTTATGGAGACCCCCTTTAAGATCCAGAAATTTTGAACACATTTTAAAGGCAGATATGTACCTTAATAATATGAAAAATGGCAATGTTATGTTTATATATTAGGGTCTCCCCATTCTCTCTGTCCTTAACTATCAGTAGATAAAGTCTCAGGAGCCAGCTCCAGATCCCAGGACTGGCTGTTACTACAGCATGGAGTCCGAACAATACATTTACGGGTAAGCACTGACCGGAAAATATATTATATTGTGCTTTTAAGCCCCTAAAATTAAAGATTAGAGTGTGTTATTATCCATCAAAAAATACATTTATTCTTGCTTTATTTTTATACCTTTTACCATATCCCTTTACCCAACAAAGCCTATTCTATACCAAATCGTGCCTTTTTGATATGATCTTCAAAAGAAAACTGTAGTGGATGGATAATTAGTAAGGGTTGTGGTCCCTAGATATCTGCACCACATGCAACACTTCCCAAGTGGTCATCGAAATCCATGGCCTCTCTTTGCCTCTTGCGCTTCAACACTCTATTTAGGTATGGAGTTTTCTTAACTCCCATTCTGTGAAGAGAGGAAGCGATGATTGGCAGGAAGCCTATTAACGGCCTGAGCATAGGTATATGGTCGTGGTTCAACTGTGTAGGATTTCATCTCTCATTATACTCCTGGAAATCTCTAGCATTCAGCTCAGGAATATCTCCACTCCAATCCACCATATCCAATAAATTGGAGTCACTACAAATCTTTCACCCCCTAAAGACTAGTACAAATCCTAGGTGTTATTGTGAATCCTACATATATTAGCAGACATGGCATTAATGTAGCCAGGACTCTAATTACATGAAAATACCGTCTATAATTAGTAGTCAAACATAAAATCTGATATTTCAGTCCTAGTAGGGACTTTTCTTCATTCCATAACGTTCTGAGGCCCTAAAAAGCACCACTAAGCACCTTGTCTTATCACCATTAACACGTATCTCCATTATGGTCATTTTCAAACTCCAGTATCCACTCTAGCTGCCACTTAATGTACATTATCTGCAACCCTTATTTGATACCTAATTTTCTCTACAATGGATTTATATACTGTTAATTTTACCATTTTGATGCTATGTGTACATATACAACATTCACATGTGCAGTACATAGTCTCTTAACCTGTAGCCCTCTAAAAAACGTATTCTTGCGATGAGATACAGTATGTTCCTCCTCTTGGGTATGTTGTTGCATTAGCTGATTCATTTATTATTTGGTACACAAAATTTGAAAGGAATCTGTATCTTTTCCATCAATACTCGTCAAAGTCTCAACCAAATTTAAGTTTCCAGCACATATAAAATAAATATTTTATGAAATCAAATGTTAATTTTGTTTAAAAAAGGTAATATGCCTTACTTTATAATTATACACATCTCTTACCTTCAGTATGTACTGCAGAAACATATGTCCAATTATAACGCTTCACAATGTCCACCATCGCTCGAGCTTGCTGAGCATCCGAGGGAACAACTCTCATGAAATACTTATAGAGAGTTTTGTCACTTAAGTCCATACTTGTTGCGGAATAGGCAATCTGAGGTATATTGAAAAGCTGCAATAAATTCTGGACTTGAATTGCTACAGAGCTTGAGCCAGGCCCAATAACGCCAACAATGGGCTTTTTTGATCGGAATGGTGTTGAAGATCCATCAACACAACGAACTAAACCTTCCTCTTCTTCAGTTGATATGAGAGAGTCCCTTATGAACTCAATGCTTTGCTCTAGAGCCACTGCGGTGTGCCAGCAAGAATCTCTAATTTCACATCCAAGGGTTATGTTTGGCAAAACTGCTGGGTCAGCATTGATTCTATCGAGAGCATGTAGCATGGCTTCCACTCTTTGTATGCCATATTGTTCCCTTACTTCTCCACATTTCCTTTCATGCACCTTTTCAACAGTGGGTTGGTGGTGAACAGAAAAAAGTGCCCCAATAATGATATCCCCAGGCATGTGTGATACCACCCTTCTTTCATTGGTCTGCCCGGACACCAGAAAACCAATGTTTCCATTGCCATCTTCCTTTAGCAGTAGGATTATAAAGAAAAAGTAGAGGACCATTTTTGGATATTAGGCTGGAAGGGATAGCATGATGAAAAGAAAATATTTGACTGTTTTCAATGCAATCAGTCTTTTATACCAAAGCAGAGTTTGTTGCCTTTCCATGCACCGCTTCCCACAATTTAACAAATGACCATTGTGTGCAAGTGACCATCCATGAAGACCTTTATAAATAATCCGAATTGTCATTCCCTATAAAAGAAAAATAGATGAGAAATTAACACCATTAAATATACAACTTTGTTATAGTTTCACTTGAATTCTTAGACCAACTGTGAAATGAGCCTGGAGACCAGATATGCATCTATGTTATTGTATGGCATATTATGGTGGATACAACGATTACTGAAATACCCTTAACTGAAAATACTGCAAAATAGTATTTGCTATTCTGAGTACATCTTAATGTCCTAAGAAGGCCATGGGCCATGGCTTTTCCCTAGACATACAATGTATGTAGTGTTCCACTTCAGCTAAGAACTCTGGGCATTGACATGCAAATGAGGTTCAAAATTTGAAATAGTTTTTTCTATAGCACACATTAAATATATAATCCTTCCAGCACATGTACATTACTGTTTGAATACCTGTCACTGGACCCAATCCCAAGTCTATGCTCCAAAGGTTTTCTCTTACAGACCGATATTTTGCCTTTATATGGGACTAACCACTGTAAAATGATGAGTAGCATACTCAGATCAGTAATGAAGTACGCTATGGTGGGCGGAAAGGTGATCCCCCACTACAATGAGGTTATACACATGTAGCTATATTCAAAAACTGACTTTTTAATACATAAGTGAATATAGACATGCATCGTTTATGGCCTTGACAGATAGATAGATAGATAGATAGATAGATAGATAGATAGATAGATAGATATATAGATAGATAGATAGATAGATAGATAGATAGACAGATAGATAGATAGACAGATAGACAGACAGACAGATAGATAGATATATAGATAGATAGATAGATAGATAGATAGATAGATAGATAGATAGATAGATAGATAGATAGACAGATAGACAGACAGACAGATAGATAGATAGATAGATAGATAGATAGATAGATAGATAGATAGACAGATAGATAGATAGACAGATAGATAGATAGACAGATAGACAGACAGACAGACAGATAGATAGATAGATAGATAGATAGATAGATAGATAGATAGATAGATAGACAGATAGATAGATAGATAGATAGATAGATAGATAGATAGATAGATAGATAGATAGACAGATAGACAGACAGACAGATAGATAGATAGATAGATAGATAGATAGATAGATAGATAGATAGATAGATAGATAGATAGATAGATAGATAGATAGATAGATAAGCCCATTTTAAGTGTGAAAAAGATGTCTAGCCTTGAGCCTAAGTTGCATGTCCCTACCCAGAATTCTTAACTGCAGTAAAAGCACTGCTTACAGAGTGTTTACAGAACTGTTTTGAACTCATAGGTGATGTATTATCTAAAAAAATATTCCCATGAGGGCCACCAATGGTACAAGATTTGAGCACAGGTAGATCAGTAAGAATACCTGAATGTGAGTAACTCTCCTAGGCTCAATCATAAAGATCCTGAATACACAAGCATAGAAATCCTGGACTATTGGTGGCACTAGTAGGACCATGTTGTCCACCAAGCTTTAGACTTTTCTGGAAAACTCAGTCCTTTGGTAATTTCAACATCTCTCTAATTGAGATTAACAGCCCTATTAAATTCCGACAACATGAAAACCCGTAGCCCATAACGGAGCCCGCTAGATTTACAGCTACTAAATTGGCCTCGCACAGCTACCCGCAAACGATCTGCCGGTTACAGGTGGGAAAACCCTACGATCCGTCAAAATCTGAACTCCGTTGCTGCAAAGCCTTTGATCTGTCAAGCCTGTAACTGTTACGTTCACAAATCGCTATTAAATTGCTACATCGTTCAACCCCGTAACCCGCAAAATGGAGCCAAAATGCCTAAAGTCCTATCCGTAGCACTGTAAAGGCAAATATCAAAACACTACTGTATTTTCAATGAAAAGGAAATTGATGTTAGGTATTAAAATTAATAGCACAACATTCTAAGGCTCACAAATCTTCAATATTAAATACTTTTTTAATATTTCATTTTCATGTTATATCGATCACGGAAATCAATGTGTTAATACATATAATGGAACTTGCATAGACTAGACTATAATATTTACGGATTTTTTTATATTGTATTATTTTTGGAATGCGGGACCGATCGTAACTCATAATTGAAACCCATAAAGGCTTTGAAATCCAACCTCCATTTGTCAGTGACATAAAGATGATGATCTCTTTTGCCATTGGCTCCGTCTAAACCCGTAACTACCGCTTTGAATACCTTATCATGTTCATTGGCGCACATGCAATGTGCACAAGAATGGTGTCCGGCCTGTTGGTTGCGGCATGGTTGAATGTAATAGCTCTGTAAGTCCGGCGAATTTCAAGCCCTCAGGCTTTGCGGGTGTACCGGTGCCACTACTTGCTTCAAATTTAATATGGCCCTAAGTAGATCAATCTGAATGATCAAATCTAATTCCCGCTAAAGCTAAAAGAACCTGAATACACAAGCAGAGAGATCCATACATTCTGTACTGCTGGCTTCCTCAAAGGATTGAGTTACCCACCACTGACATAGGCTACTGGTACATGCATTATTACATACATGATACTATACACATGTATATATATATATATATAGTTTATAAATGATACTATACACATCACAAGGAAATCTGCAAAGGATACTGATCTAGACATTGAACATTGAAAGAATAGTATTAGAAAATCAGTACCATGTTATTCTATTGTACCTCTTAGGATAAATTGTTACCTAGATACCACATCTCTTTCATTTGCTTTTAATCTTTGCCCATTTACGGTACTTGAATAAATAATAACTCTGTGTGATACAACTTAAAGAACAATTGTAGTTTAGCAAACATTTCACTTGTAAAGTATACAACAAACAATGTTGTGTGTGTTTAGTCATTCAGTCGTGCTCGACCCTTGGCGACCCCATGCTAGGCACATCTGGTGTCTGGTTGTGCTTATTCATAAGGTTATCTTGACAAAATACTGGAAGGGGTTGCCAGTTCCTTCTTCAGTAGACT
The DNA here is from genome assembly GCA_027410445.1 of Discoglossus pictus. Classification (NCBI taxonomy): domain Eukaryota; kingdom Metazoa; phylum Chordata; class Amphibia; order Anura; family Alytidae; genus Discoglossus; species Discoglossus pictus. Next base: position 448,904,019 of record CM050164.1, on the reverse strand, counting down.
GTGATTTGCTTAATCTCTCTGCTATGACCTGCCCATCTTGGGTGACCCTTCATGGTATGGCTCACAACCTCATTGAAGTACACAAGCCCATTCACCACAACATGGTAGAGATCCAGAAGGGGACACTAAAAATTAGGATATCACACCCACTCAATCTCCAAGCCAACAGGGAACGTGGAAGCCACAATCATGGCATCCTTCAGGCACAAGCAGTGCCTACTAAAATAAATAATTTACCAAAAAATACTTTCATGTCCACAACTAATGTTAATCTCTTACAAACCCCACAAACATATATCATTTTACAAAATCTACAGTGGCCCTTTATATCAGCTGTGAGCCAAACCAAATGGGAATGATAACGTTCATAGCTTTACTCTTGTTCAGCCACAAGTCTTCATCTTCTTACCACCCTCCACCTCCTCTCTTCTCTTTCAAAAAAAGAAAAACAGGACAATATGGTACCCTACACTTAAGATCTAATATGATTCTCCTTGTAATTAGCAGGTCTGGTGCAACACTAGGCAATGTCTGGAGAACACTCCTTTACTGAATATACTGTTAATACAAGATATTTTCTTGATTTATTTCCTTTAATAAAATAAGAAAGAACATAGCTACAGTTATAGGGATATGGAAGGTTTTTGGGGATTTTACCAGGTATATAATATACCTGGGTATCTATTTATTTTTATGTACTTTATTTTATTACTAGTCACTTGCTCGTCAAAAATGACGGCATAATATTAAAAATAGTGTCTTCTGTCGGTTTGTGCTCTCTCTCTCTCTGTACCCTCTCTCTCTCTGCGCCCTCTCTCTCTGCGCCCTCTCTCTATGCGCCCTCTACCTCTCTCTGTGCTCACTCTCTCTATCCTTCTCTCTCTCTCTCCCTCCCGTCTTCTCTCTCTCTCCCTCCCTCTTTCTATCTCTCCCTCTCTTCTTCTTCTCTCTCTCTCTCTCCCTCTCTCTCCCTCCTCTCTCTTTCTCTCTACTTCTCTCTCTCCATCTCACTCTCCCTCTCCTTCCCTCTCCTTCTCTCTCCTTCCCTCCTCTCTCCTTCACATTGTAAGGCTAGCAATGCACACATACTCGCAGTACAACAACTGTATTAGTGATAAGTTCTTATAAGCTCTATTTTTACTGCCTTAAATCAAACAAATAGTACCTTTTGGGGTCTGCCGTCTGCAGCATATGCAGACACAGAACAACACAGTGACAGGTGAGCAATCAAAGAGCGAACTAACCTTAATAGGTTAGTTCTATGGCCATGATAAGCCACTCTGAGAGCAACCTCTTTTAGCCACTTGTGCCCTTCACAAGGAGAGTAGTATATCAGTCTGGTCCCACTCACTAGAGTGGTCCAGCCCCGAAATGCCAGGCAATTCTATCCTGAACAGGAGAAATAGCAAACCCCAGACGGGTTTCGGCTTTTATGGGCCTCGTCAGTGAGGTGCAGCTTACCTCCCTAAGGTACAGTGAGCAAGGGTCTACATCTGGAGTCTCCTATACCTCTTAGGGAGATTAACCCCTAAGGGTAATTTGCATAAACAAAACAACAATGTCAGAGGTGATCAATCAGAGGCCGAACTAACCTTAATAGGTAAGTTCTATGGACATGATAACCCACTGAGAGCAGCCTTGTTTAGCTCACTTGTGCCCTTCACAGGGAGACATATCCTGTAGTATATCAGTCACAGTCACAGACTGGACGTGCGGTGTAGTGTCCTAGCCAGTGAGGGATTACGTCTCAGCTGCATGTTGCAGAATGTTACTGAGAGATGGTCACTGATTGGTTAGTATGAGACACAGCACAGCAAGTACACCAGAGACTGTGAATTCAAGAGTTGCAGTGGGCAGACCCATACAGGGACTAATTATTTGATTTTAGACAGTAAAACAGAGCTTATAAGCAATTCCCAATAAAATAAAGTTCATAAAAGTAAATAGATACACAGGATATAATACATCTAGTAAAATCCCGGAACCGTCAATATCCCTTTTTAAGACTTAATAATTCCAGATTATTAATATTGCAAAATGATTTTACATAGTACTAAATGCAATGTCCGTATATCATACATATCCTAATCATTCACTGTTAAGCAATATGCCATGACGGTTGTTACTACATATTCTACATAGCATAAAAGATAATTATTGGCCAGATTTACTAAGGTTTGCAGACATCTGTTTTATGTGGCCACAGCAAGCCTAGATATTCTTTTACCACTGAAAATTTGGAATAATAAATATAAACATAGAGGAACTAAAAACAGCATTGAACATTTTTTTCTGGTATTAATGTTAATTATATGTGACATGTTGTAATTTGTTTCTGCAATAGGAAAAAAGTATTATTATGAAAGTTATTGTGTATTCAACGCCACATTAATGAAGTGCTCTGTGCCAATATATACTAGTTATACTAGTTAAATTACTAGTATAACGTGATTGGTTCACTAAGCTATTGCAAGTGCTGCAAAGGTATGCAATGGCAATTTGTCCTATAGGAAACACACATTGCAGCCTTTCGGGAAAGATATCAGAGAACCCATGATGCTTAATAAACTCTCATATTGCTTTTAAAATATAATTTAAAATGTGTTCCACAGTGTTTTCATATGCAAGAGCATAATTAAATATGCATAATTAAAAAGAAAAAGTTTGAAAACGAATATATTGATGTAAAATTGTACAGTCATTGGCAAAAACGACATTTATGTTGTGTGTTTCAAGATATAATTTTGCAACAATAGGAACAAATGTACTGCATTGGCCCATATTCACTAAGGGGTGTCTACAGCCCTTTTTCCGCTTATTTGATGCTTATTGATTCAGGCTCAATGGGGAAGATTCGCTAAGCTATCACTCAGACTATAAAGGGTTACAATGGCTATTTTCTTCCTCTGTAACAGAACACAATAAAGATCAGCAAAGCACATCCCAACCCATGTAATGCTTAGTAGATATCTCCTAATGTTCTTTCTTTCAACAGTATTAAAAAAATATTGTTGAACCATTAAGTTTTCCTTATCAGATGACTTGTTTCAGTCTATATAAATACAACATACAACAGCAAAATGACTTACTGCGAAGCAACAGATCCCAAGTGGTAACAATGATAACGGGTTTATGTTAGAAGTGAAATCCAGATTTAGAGAATCGGAAAGTTTTTTACTTTGAATCATGCAAACAAACCATGGCTGTGTATGTTGGCTGCCAGACGGTCTCATTTGGAACATCATCAATGACAATATAAGAAAAGAAAAAATAGCTAAAAATATTACCCAAATATTTTGTGCATCTAAGATTTTATAGCTGATAGACATGATAGATAGGTAGATAGATAGATAGATAGATAGATAGATAGATAGATAGATAGATAGATAGATAGGTAGATAGATAGATAGGTAGATAGATAGATAGATAGATAGATAGATAGATAGATAGATAGATAGATAGATAGATAGATACATAGATCGATAGATAGGTAGATAGATAGATAGATAGATAGATAGATAGATAGATAGATAGATAGATAGATAGATAGATACATAGATCGATAGATTGATAGATAGGTAGATAGATAGATAGATAGATACATAGATCGATAGATTGATAGATAGGTAGATAGTTAGATAGATAGATTATAGTTAGATTGTAAGTCTGCGAGTTTCAATCCTGCGCAGTGCTTTAGAGAAAGCGCTATGGACACTGGATTCCAAGCTCAAAGACAGGGCCCTCCACTCTTTGCAATGTGTGAATCTTTAACTTGCCATTGCCTGTAACTTAACTTATGTATAGCGCTACGGAATATGTTGGCGCGTTACAAATAAACGATAATAATAATAATAGATAGATAGATAGATAGATAGAGAGAACCAAAGATCGATAGATTGATAGATAGATAGATCGATAGATTGATAGATAGATAGATAGATAGATAGATAGAGAGAACCAAAGATCGATAGATTGATAGATAGATAGATCGATAGATTGATAGATAGACAGTCAGGTAGATAGATAGATAGATAGATACACAGATCGATAGATTGATAGATAGATCGATAGATTGATAGATAGATAGATAGATAGATAGATAGATAGATAGATAGATAGATAGATAGCAGTTGCGGAGATAGATGAATTGAGGGCACAGGTGCAAGATTATTTGGGGTACCCTCACATCTTCTTTATATAAGGTAGATCTCTATTGGGCCAATGACATGGTGATCCGATAATATTTAAAATAGTTCACTCCCCATTCTCCCATAATAAATTAAGATCCTCACTCTTTAGTAACAGAGGCTTTGCACCTGCTGCACCTATAGTAGATCCACAATAGATAGATAGATAGATAGATAGATACACACACACAGATAGATAGATTGATAGATTGATAGATAGATAGATAGATAGATACACACAGTGATAGACGCCCCCAAGCATCCTTATCATTTGCCATGTTTCTTACTCCCCCTCCCTTCCTATGCTGACAGATAGATAGATGATTTATAATTTATGTAATATCTACTACATATTGTAGTTCCATCTTTGTATATTATTCTCCACTTTTGCAAAAAAGAGACATATAAATATATACAGTATATATTATAACACACATACAGAAATATATTGTAAACAAATTTGTATATATATATATATATGTACAAAATTGATTACAATGTATTTTTGTGTATGTTCATATACCTGCATATTACAGTAAAAATACTAAATCCATTAGTACTATGTGCAATGTATATACTTGTCACATGTGACATTTCCGACTCCAATTAAATACTGTGATTCCATACTGAATAACCATAGCAACTAGATAATAATACTAAGATTCAGGGCACCTTTACTAAAACAACACGGCACATGGTCGTATTTTAGCTAAAAACACTAGATTGTGAGATATCCCTACGGATGACACAATCCTAGTGTCACATATCCCCTTATCTATGATTAACATTAATCTTTCTAAACCTAAACAATATTAGTATGGATATAAATAACCCTATAAAATGTTATATATACCTGAAAACACATACAAATATCAAAAATTGGGATAAATATTGACAATACTAACGTTAATAATTTATATGATGGATATAATTTCAGTATTGCTCTGAAAAGGTCAGTTGAGGTCCACAGGTTTAGATAACTGACTTTATATCCTAAACATTATGTAGCACTAAGGAGAATTTTAATTCTGAGCATATTTTAAAACCACTGATCCCACACATCATCTGTTAGAAATATCTCGGTCTGCTGGGGCTGGTAAAACCAATAAGATGATATTAACCCACATTTTAAAAGCTGTGCCTCCTTACATTGAAATGTTTTCAGGATACCATGCTGGGTGCCAGTAATGTCCATTTGCAATGCTCTGGTAGGAAGCTGCTCAGTAACCCTCCTTACTTAATTACACTGCAGTCTTCTCATGACTCCTTCACTGTTATACATTTATCTTACTGCTTGGGCTTTGAAGAAAATTCAATAATGTCTGGAGATTTCTTTTATACCTGTTGTTTATGACATGAAGGAGACAATGGAAGAAATACCATGGCATTTGAGTTTCCTCTAGTTACAAGGGGCTCTTTAGATTATTCTTTGATAAATTAAGGTGGTGATAGAATTCAGACCACCGACCTCTTTCATACAGAGGTCAGAGACACAAATTTATAATATTTTAAAAGGTACGGAGGACAGGAGGAGTCTAGCAACCAGTGGGAATGGGTCCTTCCTACCTCTTTCCCATTGTGGCAATCCCCTGCAGATCCAGCTTCATGGAGGTGAATGGAGGAAAGAAAAGGAGGGGGAGTAAGAAACATGGCAAAGGATAAGGATGTTGGGGGGGAATCAAGCTATCTATCTATCTATCTATCTATCTATCTATCTATCTATTTATCTATCTATCCATTTATCTATCTATCTATCTATCTATCTATCTATCTATCTATCTGTCTGTCTGTCTATCTATCAATCTGTCCAATTATCTATGTAACTATGTATCTATCTATCTAGCTATCGATCTATCTATCTATCTATCTATCTATCTATCTATCTATCTATCTATCTATCTATCTATCTGTCTGTCTGTCTATCTATCAATCTGTCCAATTATCTATGTAACTATGTATCTATCTATCTATCTATCTATCTATCTATCTATCTATCTATATCTATCTATCTATCTATCTATCCATCTATCTATCTATCTATCTATCTATCTATCTATCTATCTATCTATCTATCTACCTATCTATCTATCTATCTATCTATCTATCTATCTATCTATCTATCTATCTATCTATCTATCTATCTATCTATCTACCTATCTATCTATCTATCCATCTATCTATCTATCTATCTATCTATCTATCTATCTATCTATCTATCTATCTATCTATGTATATGTCTATCCATGTACAATGAAAGAAAGAAGACCAAAATCAGGTATTTTTAAATAAAAGGGGTAAAGGGCATTAATGGAATTGATGGAATAAAGTAAGATGAAGCGTGTTTTATGATGGGGATAGAATAATAACATGGAAGGAGTTAAGGGGTTTAATGGAATGAGAGGGTTGGCAGGTGAATGAAAGAAGAGGAGTGCAGTAAGTTAATTTATGTGAGGTGAATGGGAAGTGTATTTTAAATAAAAATGGAGATGGGGACACATGGAATGAAATGGGGTGCATTGGATTATGTAGATATGAGGGGGTTGAGTTGTGTTAATGGAGTGGGGTGAACTTAAGTAGAAGGGTGATAAAAGGGCATTAGTTAAATATGATGAGTGCCTTTAAAGGACAGATAGGGAGGGGGAAGGAAAGATTAAAAGGGGGATGGTGGTGAAAATAGAATCAGAGGGGTATAGTGTATCAGATAAGGTATATATATATATATATATATATATATATATTATACACACATTGACTTACACATTGACCCTTATCCTCTCTCTGTCCTTGTGTATAGATCCAAAATTCACACACTTGATCAACCAAGTACTTTATTTATGATGCCTGTCTTCGATCCCACGTGGGTTTGTTATTATTTAGAACCCCTGTTCAGTATATCCCAATACTTAACTCTTGAAAGCTTGTCGTTCTAACTAAAATGCTTGTCCAATAAAAAAAGATATCACTATATACTGCAATATCAGATTATTCACCTAGAATACTGGACATTCATGGCTACTCCACTATATATATATATATATATATATATATATATATATATATATATATGCATATATGTATATATATATATATACACATATATATATATACATATATGCATATATATATATATATATATATATATATATTTATATATATATATATATACATATATGCACATATATATATATATATATATATATATATATATATATATATATATATATATAAATTATAGCTGGTATTAATATAATTAAGGGAGATAAGTAAGTAGTGGATAATGAAATATGGTGGGTGTACAGGTTAATTCAATGATGAAGACATGAGGTCAATGAGTTGAGAAGGGATGAAGGGGTTAATAGAAAGTGAGTATATATGGAAATTACCTGCTTTCCTTAGTCCAAACATTGACTGCTAGTTAACTTTGACATTTGGACCTTGACAGAAAATAATTGGCTACCACTGCATTTAAGGAAACACTTCCAGTATTATTGTTGCTATTCTTCTTCTTCTTCTTCTTATTATTATTATTATTATTATTATTACAATTAATAGTAGACACATTTAAAAAAAAAAAACATGGATCTACATATTCCATAATATACAGCAAACACTACTAGCAGCAGCAATACACTGGTTCATTTGCAAATGCATAGCAGAAATATGACCTTGGATTTTATTTTTAAATTAAGACAATAATGGCTCTAATTTCTATTGCACATTATATTGTATATGCTGATAGACTAGAATTAATCTTCATACAATGTGCCAAACCTCCTGCTGTACAATATGTATGTGTCACATCATGGATGGATTAATCCTAGGACAGGTTTAAAATGGGAAATAAGGATATAAAAAAATGCTGTCAATCATTTGTGCAGTGGGTGGTTATATAGGATGTGTATACAATAAACTCAATTTCTTCATCACTAGATGACATTGTGTATCCTGATAGATAATAGAATACACCCTGTGCAGAGGACAGTAGAGCAATTGTCTCCTCTGCCAAATAAACTTCTCCAGTGCTGCTGTCCATGGTCCTGAAAGCTCATGGCTACATTCAGCAGCATCTCTCCCATGAATGATAATTTAACAGCACAAAACCATTAAAGAACAATTATCTGCAGTGCCAGTTTAAACATAATCCCCAAATTATCTGCTGAACCAAAATATTTAATTACAAAACAAACCACAAGACAATGGTCAGGATCAACTTAAATCATGAATATTTCAAAAATGTAATATAATTAAATAATTAAATACATAAATATTTGTTATAGAAAAATAAATTATTGTTAAGTAAATAGTTGCCAATTAATAGATGGTGCAGTTCTGTAGTGTGTGGCATATATGGGAAGCATGTACATATTATAATCCCCATGCAAAGTACATGCTACAGCTGCAATAGTCAATATATTGAATTATTAGGGATAAAAGATGGCTTACCTTTAAAAAAATTCAATTGATCCACTCACTGACTGGCTTCCAATCAATATATATTAATCAGTACAAGGTAAAATTGCGCAGCCTCTAGTTGTATATCTGTATCCCAGTCTGCAGAGCAGCGTTCCTATGGATGAAAGAGGCAGCACATTGCACCTAGTGTCCCCAGAACTGCACAGACCTATAGGGGAGGATGCGTGAGGTTGGCACCTCTCCACCAGTGCCCCTCACACTGCCCAGTAATCTCCAGGAGAGGGATCCAAGCAGTGCCACCTGGGCTCACAATGCTGCAGCACCACACTGCTACCAGCAGACAATGAGAGATGCTGGATCCTTCCAAATGTGCATTGGAACTAATAGGTCCCTGTGAGATCTGAGCTGGAACAGCCCCTGTATCCCACCCCTGCATCCCACCACATTCCTATCTGCTTAACCTCCTATCTGCTGGTGACGACTCCTGGATGGCTGATGTCACATGGGGAGGGTGGGTTTCTTCCTTCTGGTCAATATATTGCACGTGTATAAGATACAAATAATAAACAGGAACCAATGGGAATATCCCAAATAAACATCAAACACACTGAGTGCAAATGTCCTTCAAATGAATTGGATATTTATGGGAAAAGAAAAATGTATTGGAGGAAAAATTGAAAAAGTAGCAAAAGGTAATTTTTATGCTTTGAATATCTATCTATCTATCCATATATTCACACTCACACATACAAACACACATTATATATATATATATATATATATATATATATATATATATATATATATACATATAAATATACATACAGACATTGTACATATATATATATATATATATATATATATATATATATATATATAAACACACACATATATATATATATATATATATATATATATATATATAAATATATATATATATAAATATATATATATATATATATATATATATATATATATATATATATATAGCCATGAGTGTCCAGTAATCTAGATGAATAATCAGAGTATTGCAGTATACAGTGATACCTTTTTTATTGGACAAACTTATTGATACTATAGCGGCAATCTTTCGACCTAACCTCTCTTTATCATGTCAAAAAGCAATACTGATATATATATATATATATATATATATATATATATATATATTCATTCACAGTATTTTTTAATATCTTTTCCGGTGCCCAGATTTTATATATATATATATATATATATATATATATATATATATATATATATATATATATATATATATATATATATATATACAGTATATATACACACATAGATAGATAGGTAGATAGATAGATCTGTACATAGACAAATAGATAGATGGATGGGTAGGTAGGTAGATAAATATATTATTATTATTGTTATTATTATTATTATTATTATTATTATTATTAATAACCTTTATTGGTAGAGTCCAAGTTTTGCAGCACTATATAGATTTAAACATTTTCATAGAGAAGTAGAGGTCCCTGTTTCTAAGAGCTTACAATCTATATAACAAATAATTTTGCTGTAAAGAAAATTCCTTTAGAAGCACGCACCAAGCACTCATGGAGATAATTAGGCACTTTTTATTCTCAGTATTTTATTATATTTTTTATTTTTTTTACAACTTTAAAACAACTTTTAGTGCCACCAAGTGGTACATGTCCCTTTCGGGCTATCAATAGGCAGAAAGCATCTTAATCTGGGGGATTCCACTTGCAGAGGGATACCACTATAGCAGCTCTCATGTACTGATGTGTATGTTGTATTCAAACAGTTAAATTAATATAGAAGTATAGACTGGGAATGGAGCCTCTACGCAGATGCATGGTGCACAAATAGATACCCAGAGTGTGGCTCAGTTTATATTGTTGATGTTGTTGTTGTTGTTTTGTAGAATACACAGATTCATTTAAATAAATGTAATCTTTGTTAACCTGTTACATGCTATATGTTCTTTTCCCTTTTTCATTTATTTTAAGATAAAGCTCTTTATTCAGTTACCGTACCCAGCTCCCAATTTTATTTAAACAATCCCCATTATTCCCCCTTTTAATAATCCCCCCAACACCGTATTATTTAGTGAACCCTAATGAAGCCCGATCTGCAGGGGATTGTATAGTGTAGTTTAGAGTGGGAAGGAGACAACAGGGGACTCTGATTACTGACAGCGAGAGAGTAGGAGGGGGAGATCTGTGCATAATCACTAGCGCTGAGGGAGGCATGGAGATCATCTACTGACTACCCTTAAAGACTATGGGGGGAGGTTCACTAAGCTACTACTGACAATGGAAATCAATGCAAAGTGCTGCAATGGCAGTTTTCCCCATAGATATATTGCAATCCTGCCATGTTAAAGGTATATAAAAGATTCATGGATTATGAATGCATCTGATAGAGGTGAATTAGTAGTGTATACAAACATTTTTTTGGCATGACAAAATCCCAAAACAAACATTAATAAACTTACCCTAATGTTTAATGTCTTCAATTTTCAGGCAGTTAATTTTGAGAAGGAATGCCCCTGAAAATCCAAGCTAAATTAGCATAACATTCATATTGATTTGTGGCCAATCAGAGGCAGCTATGACAATGTAGCAAAGTATGAGGATTCAGTCTATGCAGTAAAGCATCATGGGATGTGTAGTCTTTTGTTCCTACCACAATGAAGCAAAGAAACAGATCTCTGCACTGCGCTGCTACCGGCTTGAAGGATAGTATAAGGTTAAAAGCGTACTTCAATGCAGTTTTCTATTGGTTAGTATGAGGTGCCTATGTAGGCACCTCTGGGGGTGTGGAAACTATTTTTTTTAAATAAAATAAATCTGTGTTCAAGGGAAGGAGGGCACCATAGACATGTTACATTGCCAGATTTACCATGGACCATATGGTGCAAAACTGCAAATGGTGCAGCTGAACCAGGTTCCACACAAAAAAATAATATATATATATATATATATATATATATATATATATATATATATATATATATATATATTTAAAAGCTTCTATCGCTCTTTTGCCCACCATATTATAAATAATTGTTGTGGTGAACTACCTACTCATAATTTCCACAACACAGGCTGAGATCCCGCTCCATGCTGATGCCAGTAAGCTTGAAACAGATGTGTATGGATAAGATACTCAGCTTGTGTTTAATCCAACCTTGGCTTTGCATTAAAGCTGTGTAATACAGCATGCATAAGCTTAAAAGGAAGCCATGTTTGATAATGGCTATGGATTGAAGAGCGAGGCATTTGTGGGCACATTTGCATGTCCCAGCTCAGCTTACCAGAATGCAGTGTAATAACAGTTTTTTTTCCATAATTCTGAGCTGGAAGCAGGTTTTTAAAGTTGTTTTAGACATTCAAATGTGAACACAGATGTACTATTAATTTACTATATATATATATATATATATATATATATATATATAAAATATTAAGAAAACAGTAGCAATAGAGGTCATATACATTGTAACAGTTTATTATTGTTTATATTTTGAATTAGACATATAGAGAAGCACCAAAATCTTTTAAGTGCTTAAAACCTCTAAAGGTCTTAATCTGGCCCTGAAGTGAGGCTTACTGAGTCTTAAGGAATGCTTGGTCTGAAGATGGCACTATCCAAGGCACAAGAGCAGCACTCTGTTCAAGGTCATAATGAGGTAAAGCTGCAAATCACAAACACATCCTGTAAATCCACTACTGGCCAGCAATCTTATCCAAGGAAACACACATTATCTTATATATTGTATCTCTGAGAAAGGACCACATCATCAGGGCAGCTCAGGAGACACGTGATCATCCATCCTAGGAAGCAACAGTAGAAACAGCAACCATCGATTGGACTAAGGAAATATTATGGATCAAGAGGAAAGGCTTTACACGCCAGCCCTGTGTGACAAGTGTCACTAGCACCGTGTGAGTGTGCAGAGCTGACTGCAGGATTATCAGTGTACTGGCACAGACCAAGAAGGGGACTTCCCTCATTAATACAATATATAGGTACGGTTGTATAATATTATTATATAGGTGCAATTTAATGGTTCACTATAGTAAATTTTATATGGTACTTTAAATAACTAAACTTGATTATTAGCAAATGCATATTATGAAGCAATAAATAAAAAATAAACATAACCTGTATGTGCAATTATTTGATGCTGTGCTCCATTTTCTTTTCTGATGTGAATTATTCTGTAATTTTCTCAGGACGGTATGTCCTTGTAAATCAGTGAGCTTCCCATTACTCATATTGAAAACACTGGCCGTTTTAGCTGCCACATTCCAATTGTGCAGACAGAAACTTCCAGTGCATTCTGTGCATTCAGTCTTTTCCAACCCAGATATAGAAAACATAGGATAGGATAACTGCATATTAAAAGAAAATAAAGGGAGGCTGTACATTTATTTTATGTTCTAAAAAGGTTTAGCTTACTCTTTTAAATGGAGTACTACAATCTGCGATCAAATGCAGCCTGATATTATGTAGATACAACGCAAATATATTATTATATAGGTACAGTTTAAGTATATATATATATATATATATATATATATATATATATATATACTGCAGTGTAGGGTGATACCTTTTTTATTGCACAAATATTTTATTTAAAGTGATAAGTCAAAAGCAATCACCCCAGTCTTTTCAAATACCTTACCACTGCTTTACAATGACAACTGCAATATTACTATTATTATTATTATCCTTTATTTCTAATGCGCAAACATATTCTGTAGCGATGTACAGGAGTTAACGACAAAGCAAAATACAATATTAACACCTTGCAAAAGAATGAGGGGCCCTGTGTTTGAGCTTAAAATCTAACATACATAGTGCTTTATCCTGCACACATTATATGAACATATACCTATATATATATATATATATATATATATATATATATATATATATATAATCAGAGTATTGCAAAATATACTGATACATTTTTTTAAATTCAGTATCTGTGTGCATAAATATATATATATATATATATATATATATATATATATATATATATATAATATATATATTTTTTCACAGAAAATAGCACAAACCCTCCACTTAAAGATATAAAAAAAGAAAAAAATATTGTCATCAGAAATGTAAAAAAATGCATATATATATATATATATATATATATATATATATATATATATAATATACATAATAATAACTATTATTATCATTGTTATTATTAATATTATGAATAATAATAATAATAATAATAATAATAATAACCTTTATTGTGTGCATGTATTTTTTTTTCTTCTATTTTTTTACATGCTTTAATGACAGGTTATAATATAGGATCAGAAAGGCCCAAATGGATTGCATAAACAGTTGATGGGCAGTGTCTGATCTCCCTGTCAGATGAAGCCAGGATTTATCCACAGCAGCCCGTTAATCCTGCTGCAGATTTGCAGCCCGTGCCCTGTACATCCATGTGCATACAGACATAGGCACTGTTTATTCTGCCTGCAGCACCACAGGAGATCATGCAGAGTGAGCGGAGGTGGGGGCCATGCAACCTGCACTGATCTGTGCCAGTACAACCCGCCATTCACATGAAGAGACTCTGATTTGTTCATCCCCCTAACATTTCTCTGTCTCTTTTCCTTGTGCCAGATGCTTGTGCCAGCTGGATCTCTCAGATTAAAGACTAGAACAATGAAGCAGAGGGATAGTCCTGGCACTTGCAGCAAATAATTCCTGTTATTAACCTCCCTATTCAGACTCCTGACTAAATGGGCTCTTGCTAAGTACAGTACTGTGCAGTACCAGTGTTTAATGGGACATGTCCATCACTACCCTGGCATATTGTCCAATGCAATAAATGGCAAATTTGGTTTACCATTAAAGGTACATGGAAATAATTGTTTCCTTTGTTGCATCAGAAAGAGGGTATTTGATAACGTGTCACAGTGTGTTATCTTTTTTCAAATAAAAAACTGCTCTTGGGGCTTGCCCCCTGCTGGCCAATGAGACCTGCGCACTAAAGTATGCTCTCTGCATTTCCTGTTTCAATATTAAATATTATATTCATTTTCAAATTTTAGAATTTCAGACTCCAGTTGAATGGAATGTCTCCAACAAGATATGCTATCAAGGGGTTGGGGGTTTGGTTGAGAGAGTGTGTTTCTGTGTGAGTGTGTGTCTGTGTGAGTGAGTGTCTGTGTAAGTGTGTGTGTGAGTCTGTGTAACTGAGAGTGTGAGTGTCTGTGTAAAAGTGTGAGTGTGTGAGTGTCTGAGTGTGAGTGTCTGTGTGTAAGTGTGTCTGTGTGAGTGTCTGTGTGAGTGAGTATGAGAGTGTGAGTGTGTCTGTGAGTGGGAGAGTGTCTGTGTGAGTGAGTGTGAGAGTGTGAGTTTATGTGTGAGTGTGTGTCTGTGTGTCTGTTTGAGTGAGTGTCTGTGTAAGTGTGTGTGTGTGAGTGAGTGTGTAAGTCTGTGTGACTGAGAGTGTGAGTGTCAGTGTAAAAGTGTGAGTGTGTGAGTGTCTGAGTGTGAGTGTCTGCATGTAAGTGTCTGAGTGTGCCTGTGTGAGTGTATGTGTGAGTGAGTATGAGAGTGTGAGTGTGTCTGTGAGTGGGAGAGTGTCTGTGTGAGTGAGTGTGAGAGTGTGAGTTTCTGTGTGAGTGTCTGTGTGACTGTCTGAGTGAGTGTGTGAGTGTATGTGTGTGTGTGTCTGAGTGAGTGTATATGTCTGTGTGAGTGTGTGAGTGTCTGTGTGAGTGAGTGAGTGTGTATGTCTGTGTGAGTCTGTGTCTGTGTGAGTGAGTGTGAGAGTGTGAGTGTCTGTGTTAGTGTGTGTGAGTATGTCTTTGTGAGTCTGTGTCTGTATGTCTGTGTGAGTGAGAGTGTGTGTGTCTGTGTGAGTGAGTCTGTGTGTCTGTGTGAGTATGCGTGTCTGTGTGAGTCTGCGTGTCTGAGTTTGTGCGTGTCTGAGTGTGTGTGTCTGTGTGAGTAAGTGTGGATGTCTGTGTGTGTGAGTGAGTGTGTCTGTGAGTAAGAGTGTGTGTGTGTCTGGGTGTGTGCGTGTGTGAATGTCTGTGTGAGTGTCTGTGTGAATGAGTGTGTATATCTGTGTGTGAGTGTGTCTCTGAGTGTGTCTGTGTATGTGTGAGTCTGAGTGAGTGTGTATGTGTGAGCGAGCATAAGTCTGTAAGTGAGAGTGAGTCTGTGAGTGTGTCTGTGTGAGTGTGTGTTTGTGTAAGTATGCATGTGTGAGTGAGAATGAGTGCAATGGTGCAATTCACTGGGGCTGGGGGAGGTCACCGGGCAATTTACTGGGGCTGGGGGGGGGGTCACGGGGCAATTCACTGGGGCTAAAAAGCAATTCACTGGGGTTGGGGGAGGTCACTGAGAAAGTCACTGGGGCTGGGCCAGGTGATGGGGCAATTCACTGGGGCTGGGGGAGGTAACGGGGCGATTCACGGGGCTAGGAGAGGTCAAGGGGTAATTCACTGGGGCTGTGTTGGGTGATGGGGCAATTCACTGGGGCTGGGGGAGGTCAAGGGGCAATTCACTGTGGCTGAGGGAGGTAATGATCGAAATTCACTGGGGCTGGGGAAGTGATGGGGCAATTCACTAGGGCTGGGGGAGGTTATCGGGCAATTCACTGGGGCTGGAGGAGGTTATGGGGCAATTCACTGGGACTGGAAGGAAATTCACTGGGGCAGGGGGAGGTCACGGGGCAATTCACTGGGGCCAGGGGGGTCACGGGGCAATTCACTGGGGCTAGAAGGCAATTCACTGGGGTTGGGGGAGGTCACTGAGAAAGTCACTGGGGCTGGGCCAGGTGATGGGGCAATTCCCTGGGGCTAGGGGAGGTAACGGGGAGATTCACCGGTGCTGGGGGAGGTCAAGGGGTAATTCACTGGGGCTGTGGTGGTTGATGGGGCAATTCACTGGGGCTAGGGGAGGTCAAGGGGCAATTCACTGTGGCTGGGGGAGGTAATGGTCGAAATTCACTGGGGCTGGGGGAGGTGATGGGGCAATTCACTGGGGCTGGGGGAGGTTATCGGGCAATTCACTGGGGCTGGGGGAGGTTATGGGGCAATTCACTGGGACTGGAAGGCAATTCACTGGGGCTCGGAGAGATAACAGAGGCAAATCACTGAGGCTGGGGGAAGTATCACCTGGGATGTAGATACAACAATCAGTGAATGAAGGGACACAGACCTTGTTCTGGTTATTACAGAAATCTAAAGGAAAGAAGCAGCTCAATCCCCAGGCCAAAAAGATACAATGTATTACTTATGCTAATATTCCCTGGGAATTTCAGGGGGTGTCAACTTTGAAAACAGTTTGCAAAAGCAAGAAATTAAGCAAATTTAGGGTTACTGTTTAAATGTATATTCTCTTCTATCAGATGCAGCAATAGCCCAGCTCACTTGCATATATCTTTAAGCTCTGTTTTCTGCTTTAAATCTTACAAATAGTCTCTGTATGGATCTGCAACATACGCAGACAGAGACTATGTAGGGCTGGATGTGCAGTGTAGTGTCCTAGCCTATCAGGGATCACATCTCAGCAGCATGTTGAAGAGAGATGGCCACTGACTGGTTGGTCTATTTGTTTGTGAACTGCAGAGGGCAGACCCATACATGGACTATTTATTTGATTTTAAGCAGTTAAAACTGAGCTTATAAGCACTTCTAAGTAAAATAAAGTACATAAAAGTAAATGGATACACAGGTGTTTATTATATAACTATTAAAATCCAGAAACCTTCCATATCCCCATTAATAACCTTTTCTATGACACTTTAAGAAAATAAAGTTTTAATCCCCCTGACAACAGCGAGGTAGAAATATAGATTTGATGGTAGATTACTATATGCCTTATCTTGATTCTTAATATATCTATTTAAAAGCTTTATTTTAATAAATCATCACATGAATTATGCATATGAAAGGCACGCTTGAATTTCTTTAACGTGTTTGCACCTACCACTACCAGAGAGAGGTGATATGATAAAAAGAAAAAGGTAACAGTGCTCAATGCCAAGCAGCAGCTGCGAAGGCAAGTAAATATTAGCATGTATTAAGAAGGATATAGAAGCAAGGGAAGCAGATATTTTTCCACTATACAAATCCTAGTACTCGCACTTTTGGAATATGGAGTGCAGTTTTGGGCACCACTTCCTAAAAAGGACGTTTTGGATCTGGAAAAAGGTACAGAGAAGGGCAACAAAACTAATAAGGGGAATGGAGGGCTAAGTTATGAAGAAAAACTGTAGCGGAGATGCAATATTACACTCAATATCTCTGCTGTAGACTGTAAAATATCCAAGAGCAGCACTGTCCAGTCTCATAATCCCAATCTCCCCTTACTGGACGATACACAGTTGGAAGTAAAAAAAAAAACACAATATTTATTTTGTCTCACACATATATACTAGCGACTTGCCCGTCAAAAAATTACTGCAATAGAATTGTAAGTCAGGGAATGCTGTTTGGCACACAAAGTAAGTGTTTTGGTTGTGTGTCATTGCAAGCCTCGTACTCAGTGCTTTTGGCGCTCATCGCGTGGCTTGCAATGAGCGCCTTTGGCACTCATTGCAAGCATCTGGGTTGGTGTATTTTTGGTTGACAGAGCACCTTTGGCGCTGATTGCAAGGTCCATGCTTATCGCCTTTTGGCACTGATTTCGAGGCTCTTCCCTGGTGTAGTTTTGCTCCTCTGAGCACCCGTGGCGCTCCTTGTGAGGCGATACTGTCATGTGGCATTTTGTAATTTTTTCTGTATATGTATTTTTGTAATTATAATTAATTACTGAACTAATAAATTAATATACTTTACCTATTTTTTATTAATATATGCGGCAACCAATATGCTGAAGAGCTAACAATCTGTTTTGATGTTCCTGCAGCATACAATGTCGGTTGGCACTGTTGTGGAGCTGAAGTGTGTAGTGTAAATAGGCTGTGTGCGTGCGGGGAAACCGTTTGTGTAGCTGTATGTGTCTGGTGGTGTTTTGCGTGTTTAGGGGTCGTGTAGCCTCATTTTCATTTTTTTCGGTGGCCATTTTTGCTCTCGAATTTTTGAGTGCCTAAACTCTTGAAATTGGACTAAAATTGAGGTGTTACCTCACTTCCAGACGTCCTTGGTGTCCCCCATTGCTGTGTGTGATGTTTTTATTATATTTTTGTTTGTATTTTCGTGTTTTTCGGTGTGCGCAGTTCGGCCGTTAAGTTCATATTTTTTTTTGGCTTGTATTTTTTTTTCTCTCTAAGTCGCAGTTTCCTTTTGTAAGTGTTACAGGACGTATTATTTTTTATGCGCTACCGGTGTCACACCAGCGCAGTGAGTGCCTTCTGCCCTCCCCGCCTCTGGGTGTATTTCTTACCGGGAGGTCACTCAGTCTAGTTAGTTACCAAGTCTACGGCTACCCTGCTAAACGGTTCTTCGATAATGGGAAGGGGGTGAAGTTTTGTGCAAAAGTCGGACAGTACTAACAAATATCTTTCAAAATCCCTGTCCAGAAAAAGTTCTGAGTTAGCTGGTATTTAGTTCGCCCAGATTTCCGGATAACAGGATATCATGGGCTATCCGGAGTAATTCCTGCCTATTTTTCTGGGGTACTATCAACTGTTTCATGGGGATTGGTAAGGACCCAGCACCTATCCTCTCTGAGTTCCTATATAGTAATCCCTTGTCCCACAAGTACCTCTCCCCCTCTAATCCTGCCTGATTGGAGGTGACCCGATCTTTGTGTATTTGCAACGTGGGGTCTATGGCTACCTCTTTCCCAAACTCTACGGGTGTATCCCAGGGCAAGTTCTCTAGGGGTGAAGACTGGTTGTTTACCTGAGCCCAGAGTGTGCTGGTGGGTCCATGGTGTGAGCCTGCTGCTGAGAGGTCACCGGGAAAATGTCTTGGGTAGAAGTTTGGGGTACAAATGCAGAAGTTAGCTGGCCCAAGTAATTCCTGAGTAGTACATCTGCCAGTAAGTTCTGCATCAATACTATTTCCACAACCCCCGACCCCAAAACCCACTGCAAATGAACCTTGGCAGTGGGTAAGCGGAATACTGCTCACCCTGCTACCTGTACTGCCACAGAGCCTCGGTACGTGCTTTGTCTGGGACCAAGTGGTATTTGACGAGTGTTAACGTGGCTCTGGTCTGTCCCTTAGCCCTTCAACGTTCCTCCCTCCAGACATACGGTTTGCCTATGGTGTTGTCGTTTGTCCGACGCAGCATGGACATGGTCGACTTAATGTAAAACCAATAGTTGTTCCTCCTAGTAGTGGGGTTCGGCATTGTGGGTACTGGTCTTGGTGCGGTAGCAATGGGCCGCTGCTCTGTTTGGCGGTTATTGGCCCGGACGAACACATGTGTTCCCGTTCCGGTTCTGGGGGCATTCCCTCTGTACATGTCCTAACTGCTGGCATAGGTGACACTGGATATTGGCATGAGGTTGGTACCTGGAGTGGAGGTGTTGAACCCATTGCCTATTCCCTGACAGGGGGGCTACGGCCGGGAGTGCTGGTGTTGGTCGATGGCGGTGCCGTGCATCATAGTGTTCATCGGCCAGCTGAGCGGCGTCAAGGAGAGGGTAAAGGGGTTACAGTCCCTAACCCATACTTGCACCTCTGGGATCAGTCCACTGAAGAACTGCTCTAGCAGAATCAGTTGCAGCAGTTCTTCCATGGTTGTGGCTCGGTTAGCCTGAACCTATCCCATGGCAGCTCTCTGAAGTCGATAAGCCCACTCGGCATGGGAGTCCTTCTCTTGTTTGTTGAGCTCCCGAAATTGGTGTCGGCATGCCTCTTGGGTGATAGCATATTGCTTTAAGATGGCCTGCTTCAACGGTGGTAATATTTGCTGTCCTCATCTTTTACTGCCCGGTACGCCTCTGTGGCGAGGTCAGACAATTTGCCTGCCAACGGAGGTACCCAGTCTGCTTGTACAATGTCATGTAAGTGGCACAGTCTTTCAAAATCTTGAAGGTACCATCAATATCCTCTTCCATGTCTGTGACGGCATTCCGCCTTTTGGGCGCACACAACGTGCGTGAGGTCATGTGCGCGCCGACAAAAGCACGCTCCCACACCAGAGCCGAGAGAGGGTGAGTACTGGGGGAGAGAGACCTGGGGTTAGAGGGTGGGTACTAGGGGGAGAGACAGAGTGAGCAGTGAGGAGAGAGAGCAGGGGAGAGAGAGTACTGGAGGGACAGAGGTTGAGCTGGAGAAGGAGGGGGAAGAGAGGGGGAGTGCAGAGAGGCTCTCCAGTGTGGGTGCGCACATTTGTCAGCCTTTGTGGGCACGCACGAGACCTGCGCAACGTCTCATGCGCAACGTCTCATGCGCCCAAAAGTCGTGCTGCTATCTGTGACGGCTTTAAATGCATTGTATGGGTGCTTTGCTTTTCCTTGTGGGATGACCGATACTGCTGGTGACTCCTCTCTGTTCGCTGATCTGCTAGTTGTAGCTCTGTTACCTGTTGTCTGTTGGCCAATATGTAATCTTGTACCTCCGACATCACTCTTGTTACAGTTTCTTCTGATGGTGGTTCCCGGTAAAATGCCAGCATTATCTTTAGTTCCCTTTCCTCCATCTCTGGTGAAGATACAGTTCTGCTGGCTTGGTCTCCCACCATCAGTTCGGCAATCAGAATAGTTTTTGCTTTATTTCTGGCTATCTTGCCTCTTGCTTCCAAAAATTCCTTTAAAGTTGTTTGTTTTAGTGCTGCATAGTTCGTCTTCATTCATCCGTATAGACGAACTGTACGCGACCCGCTGCTTGTGTAAGAACTGCTGCTTCGTTGCGAGGCTTGTATCCCGTCACTTGCCACCAATGTAGTGGAGATGCAATATTATATATATATCAAAAGGTTGAACTTGATGGACTGAAAGTCTTTTTTCAACCTTAATTACTATGTAACTAGGCAACTATATTACACTAAATATCTCCGCTGGTAGACTGTAAAATATCCAAGAGCAGCACTGTACAGTATCATAATCCCAATCTCCCCATACTGGACGATACACAGTTGGGAGTAAAAAAAACACTCATTTATTTTCTCACACACAGATATATATATACTAGCGAATTGCCCGTCAAAAAATGACGGCAATGAAATTGTAAGGTAGCTAAATTAGTAAATGAATATAGTGTACCTATTTTGAAGCATTGTGATGAAGAGCTGGCAATCTGTGTTGATGTTGCTGCAGCATTAGTGGTGTGGAGCTGCTGTATAAGCATGCTGAATGTGTGCAGTGTAACACTGTGCGTGCGCGAGACCAAACCGTTAGCGTAGTCGTGTACTTCCGCATTGGTGTAAAATGGCGAGTAATGTGTGGTATAGGTCTGTATCGGAATATCCGTAGGTGTTTTGTGGTGTTTTGCGAGTTTAGAGTGCTGTAGCCTCGTTTTCGTTTTGTTCGGCGGCCATTTGTTCTCTCGCTTAGATTTTTTTTTAGTCTCTAAACTGTTTTATTTCTAGTAAAATCGAGGTGTAAGTTGCATTTTTGAGGTCCTGGGTGCTCCCTCTTGGTGTAGGTAAGTTTTTTATGTATGTGCTGTGTGTATGTATTGTGTTTTAAATGTTTGTATGTCGGCGTGTTGCGTCCGATGTTTGCGAGGTCGTAATGTGTGGTAACGTGTTTCGTACGTTGTTTGCGTTCCTCGTAAAATTTAGCGAGTGTCGTAATTTGTGTGTCGTGTTTTTTGAGTAGCGACGTGAATTTTGCGAGGGTTTGAGGCCCTTGCCCAGTGACCTCGCCAGCAACTGAGGCCCTCGCTTCGCGAGGGGCCTCAGTTGCTGACATGGAGCGCCTTCGGCGCTCCATGCCAGCAACTGAGGCCCGTGCCCAGTGACCTCGCCAGCAACTGAGGCCCTCGCTTCGCGAGGGGCCTCAGTTGCTGGCATGGAGCGCCTTCGGCGCTCCATGCCAGCAACTGAGGCCCTTGCCCAGTGACCTCGCTTCGCGAGGCCCGCGGGCTCGCTACGCGAGCCCGCAAGCGTGAGCAACGACTCGTACGCTCACAACTATATATGTGATATATATATCCTGGGAAAACAGGAAATCAGCACAGGTAAATAAACACATGCCCATATTTGGCCACACAGTACAGAGAGAGAGAACAATAGTTGCGTTCACATCACACATCTCCCGGTGCCTAGCTGGCTACTCTTACACAATAACAGTCATTACCATATAGTACAGATTTTGATAAAATCATCCCTCTCTCTGTCCTATCTGTCTCCACGAGGTCTACCAGATATCTACCAAGTAATCTCCCATGACTCTGGCAGGGCAAAGGTTAACCCTTTCCTTGCCGTACCCTCTAGCTCTGTGTATTACACCCTGCTCTCTGTATATTAACACATATCAATAACACAATATCTATGCAATAAGACTAGGTGGCTGGTTTTTGCCACAAAGACTAAACAAATTAAACTTATTTTCTCTAGAAAAAAGGTGTCTAAGAGGAGATGTCATTACCTTATATAAATACATCCACGGTCAATACAAGGCTTTGTCAAGTGAACCTTTTTGTGCCAAGAGGTTTTAAACTGACAAGAGTGTAGAATTAAAAAGATTCCACCTTAAAGAAAGAAAAGAGTTCTACACAGTAACGGTGGTTAATCTGTCGAATTCTCTACCAAAGGAGGTGGTGATAGCGGATTCAATAGATAACTTTAAAAAGGGACTGGATATATTTTATAATAAAAAGGGCATTCAGGGCTATCCTGGATAATTAGAGAGTGAATATTGATCCAGGGAGGAGTCCAATCACCAGTTTCTGGGGTCAGGAAGGAGTTTTATTTTTTTCCCCTTTTGAGACAATTGGCAAACTTTCACAACTTTCACAGCTTTCTCTCTTTGGTAACGCTATAGCTCCTGGAGTTTACCCCACATTGGAGGAGTCTGTGAACTGTAGTATTTCATTTTATATGCCAAGGATCATTTTTAATTGTGAATTGAGGTACCTTTCACAGGTTAGCACCACTAGACGGCTGCCTGGTTGGCCTAATGAGAAATATGGCCATGGGGATATTACCAAACTATGTCAGGACTGTGAAGAAATGCCAAGGGCTGTAACAATAATTGGCGCAAAGGAAATAAAGCACACTGAAGCAGAGTTAGGGACATTACTGCCCCAGTGATGCTTAATGATTCTCTCGCATTATTATTATTACTAGCCTACACAGATATAGGATTACAAATAGAGTGAAACCTGAGCCAGCATAAATTCAGCAGTCTGAAGGACACCGGGCTGTTCCTGGAACAAGCCCCAAATGCAGTCATTAAAATTATTGGTATGTAAAAAATGAAATAACTGAAATTGAATTTCTCAGAAGTAGTATAAATAAATAACTGTATTGAGAAATATCTCTGTATTTAGATACCACAGATAACAAATGCTGCTATGTGACAAGGTCATGGAACATTACAAATTACAAATGTTGTTTTT
The DNA here is from genome assembly GCA_027410445.1 of Discoglossus pictus. Lineage (NCBI taxonomy): Eukaryota > Metazoa > Chordata > Amphibia > Anura > Alytidae > Discoglossus > Discoglossus pictus. The sequence continues at coordinate 448,879,967 of CM050164.1, read as the reverse complement.
TGCATGGAAAATATTAATTAAAACCTGTTTAAACTTCATAAAATGTTTTAGTATTTAGTATTTATGCAATTATTATTTTTTTCTTTAACACTCAGGCTCAGGGTGGCATATTTTCAATGGGCAGCAGTCTGTCTGAAGTTGCTGATATAATGCCATTGAATTTGCATAGAAATGAAGTATACCTGGCACTTTCTGACTTATAGTATACTTACATAGACACATATATACTTATGATTTTCTATATAGGTGTGTGGTAAACTTATTATTGGGATATACCAAGAGGAAGGAGCAGTAGTAACTGGGTATTTTAAGGCACACAAATCTGAAAGGGCCTAGAGCAGCATAAAACCTAAATACTTCCTGCTTCGAACCTTTCTTTACCACATCAAAATAATATAATATAAAAGAACTGTTGAATCTGGATGATGAATGAGACTTTATTGGAATGATTGTTAGTGCAATATCGCCAAAATGTAAAAGCAGTGCTTATATGTCAACATCAAATAATACAAATTTGTGTTTAAATATTACTCCTTCAATTTTATCCTTTTTTATAAGTGCAGTAACAATTTTTAATAAAGTGTTTCATGTAAGATTCACAGGATGGCCGGCCTCTCATGATACCACAGGCACTGATGTTCTAGTCTCATGAAATATGCAGGGATAGGAAATACCTTTTGGATTTGTATCTACTGAATAAGTTGCTGCTTGTAAGTCATCTTTTTATATTATAAGTATTATATGTCTTAATATAGGAAACTTTTAAACAGACTTGCTATTTATTTTTGCTTGTATTAAATAAATCTACTCTCACTACTAATCCCTTTCTAACCTTTGATCACTCATATATATTGTTACTTCTAAACAGCAATTATTCTCTCGTATCTACAATATATTTCGCTGGCGTTTGAACCTATTCAGCATTTACTAAAAGCTGAGCATGTCCTAGTGATGTGATGTGACCTCATCGGTTGGGAGCTTTGTTAATTCATTGGATCTTTTAGTGTTTGTCTCCTACCCCTTTATAATGCACATGCTCAAAAGCAGGCAATTTGCAAAGATAATGAACTCCTCATACATCAAGACGCAGAGACACCCCTAGTTCTCCTACTGTAGCTTATAGGAGCAATCTGCAGGTTATGACTCTATATTCACCTCAGCACCCAGAAATTCAGATCAGGACATAAATCATGGAGAAACAGGAAAAATCAGACCAGGGACAGCCTTAGTTAGTGCAGACAGACTAGGAACTTTATTTTTAACCAACACAAAAGATCTCACCAACACCCACATTATTCCCACCCCATTCCCAACATTCCTTACTCTCAGATATATCTGATCTGGTTTGTTTCTCCTGTCCATAGGTTGTGGGGGGGGGGGGGGGGTTAAATGTATCTACATCCCCAAACCTGATCTGCTTTACAAACACAGAAAGCAATAATCTATCTTCAACTTTTATGATTATCTGAGCATCTGCCCAAATTAGCTTGGCTTCTCCCCACCTGGAAATCTGGGGGATGTAGCGCACTCCAATTCCTAGGTCACAGGCCAGATGGCAAATTGTTCTTTCTGGTTTTACAATATTATTTGTTTATATGTGCCATTGGGGAGGGAAACATCCAACCTATTTAGCACAACAATGATAGAAAATAAATACACAAATTAAAAAAGCAACTAGAACTTCACATCACTCACTTTTAACATAACATTGAATGTCCATTTTGATAGCCTTGATGTTAGCAATTAGATGTGATAGAGTCCTAATAACAGGGTTACTTGTGTAGTGCAAGGGGGTCCCATCCTGGCCCATAATCAGTCATGACACTCATGAGTGTAGGAATTATTTTGGTTCCTACACCCCTGATCTGACACTCCACTAGACTCATCTACCATACTCAACGCTCAGTGCCTGCAGCACCTCCCTATCAGTAACCCCACTGGCCCATAGCTTCAAGAATAACATTTAAAATCACGACCATTACATATAAATCCCTTTGCAACATGCAACCCCATATATATCTGCCCTCACATCAAAATACTCCCCCAACTGCCCTACTCATGCAGAAACACTCCTCTTGTTCATGCAACATTCATTATGAATGCCTAAAGGGACCAGCAAGGGTATCAAAATGTATTTTTTATCTAAGTAAAAACTAGCTTTATGACATAATCCAGCCTAATTATGCTCTTATACTTACATTTTTCATGCATTCATATATGTTTTCAGCGGTCAATGCTTTATTAAAAAAACAGTAATCTAATGATATAAACACCTAACAACATACATACAATATGGGTCACTGGCTCCCTTAAATAACTACAACTTTATTTGTTTAATTTGGTTTTTGTTTCCATGGAAACCAAAAGCTCTGACTAATTGATGTAATATATTAATAATAACACTGGGTATTTGAATACACTGGAACATTTTTTATTCTTTCTTCTTTGTTCTTCGTGATTCGATCCCCAAGGTCATCATTATCAGGTAAGATGAGAAATACAGGCCTCGGTAAAATCTTAACTGTGCATTTATATTTGAAAGGGGCAAATTAAGCAGAACCTTTCTTTTCAAGATGGTTGGATATGTGAAAGATGTCAATTACTTGTGTTAATTGGTGTTGGTGCGGTGGAAGTGACTGTGGAAGGGAAATCCAACATCAGACTGTATAGTGAAAATGATATCAAGTAAATCCTCAACACAACACCACTGGTCATAGCTGATAAAATAATATTATATAAATAAAATTAAAAAAAATGTAATTCACTGCAGAAAGTTGGTAATCACTATGGGACACATTACATCCTAAACATGCATTGTGGCCCTTCACAGTATTCACTACACTTTATTTACTAATAACAACATAACCAATCACATTCCATCACAATTATAGTATTTACATAGTTAGATAGTATTTGAGGGTGAAAAATAACTTTTAGTCCATCAAGTTCAACTTTTTAAGATCTCCTCTGATTTGAAATATGCGGATTAGTTGTTAATTGATCCAGTGGAAGGCAAATAGAAAAAAAAAAAAAAAGTGAAACTTACCCAATCGTCTCAAAAGGGAAAAAAAATAATTTCTTCCTGACCCCAGATACTGGCAATCAGATTCCTCCCTGGATCAATACTCTCTAATTATCCAGGTCCTTTTTTAAAGTTATCTATAAAATCCGCTATCATCACCTCCTTTGGTAGAGAATTCCACCAATTAACCACCCTTACTGTGAAGAACCCTTTTCTTTCTTTAAGGTGGAATCTTTTTACTTCTTGTCAGTTAAAAACCTCTTGGCACAAAAATCTCACTTGACAAATCTTTATTCTGACCCTGGAAGAAATGTATATAAGGTAATCATATCTTCTCTTAGACACCTTTTTCTAGAGAAAATATGTTTAATTTGGTTAGTCTTTCTTCATAACTTAGCCCCTCCATTCCCCTTATTAGTTTTGCTGCCCTTCTCTGGAAGTTTTCCAGTACTTAAAGGTGCTTTTTGTGAAGTGGTGCCCAAAATTGTACTCCATATTCCAAATGAGGTCGTACTAGGGATTTGTATAGTGGCAGAATTATATCTGCTTCCTTTGCTTCTATACTCTTCTTAATACATGCTAATATTTTACTTGCCTTTGCAGCTGCTGCTTGGCACTGAGCACTGTTACCTAGGTGGTTGTCCACTAGTACTCCCAAATCCCTTTCAATGTCAGATATCCCTAGATTTGCTCCATTAAGATTATTAATGGCATGGCTAAAAGAGTGTGTTGAATACTAAATTCTAGGCATGATCACGATCACAGTATTAAGCATGTTTCTGCTCCCACAGTGTGACCTGAAGCCTCGTCAAATGCCTATTACCATTATTTAATTATTTAATTATAATAAATAAAAAAATCTGTTATTTACCATGGTATATGCAAAAAAAAAGATCTACATAAGTTTATTATTTAATTGCTTTTGTTATAAACTGCATAATTTCTAATTTAATGAAAAATGTATAGGATTAAATATGTATTATAAAGTATCTATTAAAATAAGAATCATGCATGTCATCACAAATATGATAACAAACATACTGATACATTGGTAATTTAATTAAAATAGAATGTATAATAAGTTGAATATGTGCGGGGTCTATCGTATGCTGCTCAGATGCGCAGCATGTCACTGTCTGCTTGCTACCAGCATGAGATATTAGTAGTGCATAGCCCCTCCCATATGGGTGAGGCTTTAAGTTATAGCTAACTCAGAAAGTTTGACTCAGGAGCAGGGGTGGACAAGTTTGGTCCTGGAGGACCACACACAGGCCTGGGTTTGGGGATATCCCACCAGTGAGTCATTTGCTTCTTAAGTCACCCTGATTGATTCACCTGTGCACAGAAAGGAAATCCTCAAATTCAGTCCTGAGTGTGGCCCTCCAGGACTGAACTTGCCCTCCCCCTGCTCTTGAGGCTTCTTAGAATAAGTGAAGCGGGTTCCTTGGTGGTCCAATGGTTAGTGTTCAGTGCTTTCACCACTGCGACCTGAGTTCAATTCCAGTCAGGTCACACCATCCTGAAGCCGAGCAGGGTTGCACCTGGCCAGTACTTGGATGAGAGACCACCTAGGAATATCAGTAGCTGTATTCTGTGGCCCATTGGAGAAGGAACTGGCAACCCACTCCATTATCTAAATACCAAGTCGATCAGCATGATCATGGACATAAGGATGTCCTGGTGTGTAATGGTCCATGAGTTCACGGAGAGTCGGAAACAACTGAAGAACGCAAAGAAAATTATACAACAATTACATTGAGAAGCATAATATTTATATAAAACAAAAAAAAAGCATAAAGATCTCCTTTAATAGTATAAAAGGTATCACCTATTAGAACCAAATTGTTTATCTCCTGGTTCAATCCAGCAATGTTTATTCCTATAATATACACTGGATACAAATACCTAAATATGATCATTTTAATGAATATAATTATGGTTAATAACATCACATGTATTAGCATTAGTTAAGAGGTGTTGTTTGACAGATTGCTTATCTACTAGGGTAACAAATACGTTAATTGTCTCTTTTCCCCTGGGTGTGAAGAGATGATAAGTGCAAAACATTATGACATTTAAATATAAGGCTGATCTGAATATTGAGTGAAGATCATGGGGTCATTTATGATATGATATGGGCCGTATATGCAAAAGTGCGAATTTTGCGGATGCCATCTACATTTGCACTGTAAAGAGTTGAGCACATGGATAATAATAAAGAAATAAATATACAAAAGAAAATCATAAAAAAATAAAGTTTTCTAAATAAAAAATATTAAAAGTTTTGGTGGGAGAGGTCATTGCTCCTATTCTTCTACACACTCTGGTTAACTGATAACTGAAGTGAACAATAAGCATGGTGATCATAATGATCTGTGTGCGTGCATGTAGATAAGATTCAAAGGGGTGGAGGACTAAAATAGTTCAAGGTCTGAAAAGGGTCACTGAAGTTCAAGAAAAAAGGACTTGTTTGTCAGGTATTTACCAAACTAACAGTATTAGCGGCTGGGGAGCCATGAGCGTAAAACATGAAGATCCTAACATCATAATTTTTTAAGTTTCTGTTCAGTACAGGAATCCATTTTGTTTTTGTAACATCACTTCCTCAGAGCTGAATTATGTGAGTGCATGTTTTGGTATATAGTGGAGGGTGGTGTGAGGAAGGAGAGAACAGGAAGCCTTTCTTAAGATACCTGGATATGATTTAAATTGACACCACACCCCACACTGGCCGAGAAGCAAACTCCTTGCTTCAGGAAATGCAACCATTTGATGGCATTCGTTTCTCTTCCTCTTGTATCACCTCTTCTCATTCCCTCCATCAGGACTTTTCTTGTGCTACCCCGGTTCTGTGGAACTCCTTGCCTCGTGATTTAGAGAAAGCACTTTGTATGCTGATTTTAAACTCAATAACAGGGCCCTCCATTCTTTTGTAATTTGTTAAAATAGTTTTTGACTTGTATCTACAGAATATGAGCCCTATGTAAATCAGGTGCTCCAAGTTAGGGTACTGTCGTAAATCTGCAGGAGCTTTTATTTTCCTAACTTCTACACTAATGTAAATATTTCACTCCCCCAGAGTAGAGCACTCAGCTCACAGCTGCAAATCCTGTCTTAGACACAACAGATTTCTGTGCAGGGAGCACCCAGACCAAGCTTTACATATGAGATGGCCCTAGGAACCAATAGGAAATGTGAATGTCATGAATATTATAATAAGTGGGAAGTGCTGTAAAAACTGCCCGTAACTAGCTACAGCAAGGGAACAGATATATATATATATATATATATATATATATATATATATATATATATATATATATATATACATATATATATATAGTAATTGTTTTTTATTTATTAATATAGTTTTATATTAAAAAGATGTAACAATTGTATGTATAGCTTCAATAAATAACGATGTGTTTATTTTGTGTTAAAATATAATACATTTATAGAAAATGCATTAGTACCTAGGCAATGTGCTTTTGTGAAGTGTATTTACCCTTCATTAATGGGTTGTGTGTTACCTTCGATTTTGTATAATAAAACTAGCTTAATACATACATATTATATATATATTTTTTTTTTTTATCTGATAGTTCTTTTTATTGAGATGGTCCCCTGCCAACAATAAATAGTCCAATATAACATTTTAACGATTAAGATTGATTACAGTCCATTTATTTTCATTCATGCAGGATTTATAGTTTTATTGCTTGATGAAAAGTTTTAGTGGTAAAATGAGTTCACATAAAAAATGTATACATTTCTAAATTATTATTTGGGGCATCACTAGAGTAAGGATAATGTCCAACAGTGAATTTAAAAAAAATAGGCTTCATAAAAGTGTACTTTTAAAATGAATTGCTGTCATGGTGGGAAGAGTATTTCTCCAAACCTAATGTTTTTGCATTTGAGAAAATTGCGTAAGTGGGACTCATCTCTACTGAGGTCATTGATCAAATGAATACCCCTGCATACCAACCGCTCTGAATACTCCTTAAGAAGTCCTATATTGGGTACAATGGGTAGAGAGGTTACCTTGGTTATCACTACTGCAGTGTCACCTTGTTAACACTGATGTTAACGTCATTACATTGTAACATCATCTCATCTGGAACCATAGAGGAAACCGAGAGATGCAGCAATCAACTACCAACTGCATCCATAGCAAAATGCACGGACTACAGAATTACTTAAGGATGGCGTAGCTTTGCTTTGCACATAATCTTTTTTTTTTTTACTTTGGAAATTTTTATTATCACACATGTCATAGATAACTGCATCGATTTCAGACTCGCAGGTCTGCATCATTTACAACATTGTTATTTGACATGATTCCAACCTTTATTAACATACAACATTGTGATATCTCTCCTCTCCTTTTCCTTTTTCTGATAGCATTACGTGTTGAATCCATTCATTTTGGTGTTTAGATAAGTTGGCGTCTGGTATTCCCAGCAAGCATCTATCAATCGTGGGGCTTAAGTCTATTTCCAGTGTGTCTGAAATTAAGTCAGTGACTTGACTCCACATCATCTATGCAACCTGGCATTCCCACCATATGTGTTGGAATGAGCCCACTTCTTGGCAACCTCTAAAGCAGTTTTGGGGAGCTGCCGGGTTCATTTTGTGTAACTTGTCAGGGGTGAAGTATGCCCTGTAAAAGACTTTGTACATATTATATTTTTAAACACATATGTAGATATCAGATTGTGGAGTGTCAAATAATGTTGAAATTGTATCATTTTTAGTACTTTTTGTGATATACTGTCACATTAAATGCTTTTAAGAGCTCAGCAAGGGTTTGAAAAACACTTGCGAGTAGCCTTTGGCACATGTAAATCTTTCTTCTACTTTTTGCAGTTATGGCAGTGCCCTGATTTGCAAGTGATCCAATTTTATTAGCATAGAGTTTGGGTGTTATTGTAAGGGAGTAACTTAATTCGTCATTTATTGTCAGTGCAAAATCTAAGGAGATTTTTGCACTGCTTTTCGGCTTTGTCTTGAAGTTCACTCAGAGCAGTGACCCGTGAGTTCTCTCGCAATATTTTAGGGATGGGTGATTAAGATAGCGAGGTAGACTTTTTTGTGCCACCACAGCACTCGCTATTGTTTTTCCAGTGATTAGCACAGGGGCCTATGTTGGTGCATTATAAATAAACACACTCTCACACACAACTTCCATCAATGTATCATGGATTCCACCAAAGCCAAGCTGAGGCATCAAAATATTTTTTTATAATGAGCTGTAGGACTTTTTTCTGCAGACTTATGCTCTTAGTTACACTCTTAGACTCAACATTTTCAAACAAACATTTTTATTTTATTTTGTGGTGGTCCTGTAAAGCAAGACCTTTATACATATAGTTAATAGAACACAAAAGAAAGAGTGAAATTATAGAAATCTTTACATTTCTAAGCATAAACAGTATCATCTGACAGAAGGTTTTGGCAGTAAATACCGAACATAAATGAAAATCTTCATAAAATAAATTACATAAAAGTAAATAGATGCATAGGGATATTATATACCTAGTAAACCCCAGGAACCGTCCATATAATTTGAATTCATTAGGGGAGCGGGACAGATATTTATTTTTATAAAATATGATCTTTTCACCTTAGATATGATCTGACTACCTACACATAGTTTTAACTTTTTTATTGATCCTTACACATGTATATTATATACCTAGTAAAATCCAGGAAACGTCCATTTCCCATTAAATTTCCTTTAACTCCAGATAGCATAGACACCGTATGCTTTAGTGGGCCCCAGTGAATGGCACCTGATCCACTGGCAGCACCTGTACCTAACCATACATGCACACTGTGCCTCTTCTAGAGGGACAGTCACACCTTTTAAGAGAAAATCCCCATACCCCTGTTAGTCCCCCAAATGTCCCTCTTTTGAATGAGAGCCCCACATTTGAGGACAGATCTCTATTGTCAAGCCCCGACCATGTGACACTTTTTCTCTCAATGTCTAGGAGAAAGACAGAATCCTGAGGGGCTAGTTCTACAAGATATATTGGTATATGGAACACTGTGCTCATATGTGTTAAAATCTGATATATTTATAGACAATATATTAGAGGGTTTGTTCCTAGGCAAAATGGTTTTATGACATATTAACCCTGTGAGTACTTGGTTGTGTGTTACCCTGTATTGTGTATAATAAAACTGGCTTAATACCTAACATATAATATTTTTTAATTACACATATGTTGTTATAAGACTGTTAAGTGTCAAATAATGATGACATTTCCTTGCTTTCTGTGATATACTGTCACTTTAAATGCTTCTGGAGACTCAGCAAAGGTTTGAAAACCATTTGCAAGTGATCTTTGGTATTTGTAAATCTTTCTTTTGCTTTTTGCAGTTACGGCAGTACCCTGATTTGCGAGTGATCTTATTAGGATAGGGTTTGGGTGTCAGAATGTAAGGGAGTAACTTATTGTCAGTGCAAAAATCAATGGAGATTTTTGCATTGCTTATCAGCTTTGTTGTGAAGTTCACTGGTAACAGTGACTCGTAGCAGTTCTCTTGCAATGTTTTAGGGATGTTTTCTCTCAATGTCTAGGAGAAAGACAGATTCCTGAAGAGCCAGTTCTACAGGATATATTGGTGTATGGAGCACTGTGCTCATATCAAATGTGTATAGTGTACCACAGAATGGTATTTGTACTGAATGCATTCGTGTTCCTTCATGGGCATTTCAATATTTAGAGATTTGTCAAAGTATAGTCTGCAGAGCTTTTAATATATAACTTTATCATTACTACTAAGCATTAGTTGCCTTTTACGATAGGTACTGTATTAGAAGCTATCTCAGTAAAGCTATTTGTAGGTAAGAATGCTCTGCAAGTGAATGTATATGTGTGAGAGGAACAATATGTATTGTACTCCCTGAGAACTGGCAGCACTGGTTAGCTGTAATAAAGCTATTACTGTTGTCAGTGCCAGCTGCAGAATAGGTTGGATCAGTCTGATGCCTGTCACTGAGCAGGAGCCTGAAGCTCTAACATATGACTCTTCCTGAATATGAATACACTGGATCGGTGCAATGCTTCTGTATTAATGTAATCCGCACATATTTTATAAATAATATTGCCCTAATAAATAATCGTTAAGTCATTATTATTATCTCATGTTGGAATTTATTTTCATAAATAAAAAATAAAAATAAAATACAAAGTACCATAATTGAGAAATTCTTTATTAAAGGGGCACTGTCACCTCAGCAATAATGTGGTTTCATCTTAAAAAATGGCTATATATTGTCCTAGCAATTTTTCTATACATTACAACATTCCTGAGATAGTTAGCATTGTTTATTTGTCATTTATGCTAATATGTTGCTTTGTGTGCTAATTTGTAGCGTTGTGTGTGGGGTAGTTGTTTTTTGCCACCAAAGTAGCAAGCGGACTGTGTAACACTGCTACTAATTAACACATCAAAGCAGTTTAATAGTATTCATGTGCATAGGCGTAGGGACTGGGGGGTTGGATGATACAAATCCCCCTAAATGTTATGATTGTACCTTATCCCTGGTGTATAGTGGTAGGAGAGAGATCAGAATGTGCATCAGTGCACTGTGATATCTCCCTCTCCCTCCACTGCAAATCCTCCTCATCTCCAGTCATTGCAAGATTGCCAAGTCTTGCAAGATGTTGCATGATCTTGTGAGACTCTGGGTGCTATGTGGAAAAAGCACTAAACAGGGCATTTTTGTCATTCAATCACTTATGGATCTATTGCCCAGATTTTCTTCTGCTCCTAAACCATTGTTCAGGGATAGTAGAAGACACAGCTAAAATTATGATTCACTCTCTCATCATCTCTCGACTCGACTACTGCAATTCCCTCCTTGCTGGCCTCCCCATCTCTCGTCTGTCTCCCCTCCAATCCATAATGAACGCCTCTGCTAGACTCATCTTCAATACCAAACGATCAGTGTCTGCAGCTCCTCTCTGTCAATCACTCCACTGGCTTCCCATAGCTTCCCGAATCAAATTTAAAATCATGACCCTAACATATAAAGCCCTCAACAACAGTGCACCCCCTTATATCTCTGCTCTTGTTTCAAAATACTCTCCCAACCTGCCCCTTCGTTCTGCTAACGACCTTCTTCTTTCCTCCTCTCTCATCACCTCCTCTCACTCCCGTCTTCAAGACTTTTCTTGTGCTTCCCCATCTATTTGGAACTCCTTGCCCCGCTCCATTATATTATCTTCCTGCCTCAAAACCTTTAAGAAATTATTAAAAACACACCTGTTTAAAAAATCTTATCATCTTCAGCCTTAACATGTACAACTGAACACTCCACAGCTTAATAACACTCACACCCACAATCTACAGTACAACACACAGACACCTCCACTGAACCAATTGCTTTCAATTGTATTTGTCACCCTCTTGTATCACATATAAACCCTTAGATTGTAAGTTTACGAGTTTTCAATATTGTGTCAGTGCCTTGGAAACAAGCTCTATGTACATTTGATTTTATGCTCAAAAACAGGACCCTCCATTCTTTACAAGGTGTTTAATTTGTTTTCTGCTATGTACTCAACCCCTGTACAGCGCTACGGAATATGTTGGCACGATATAAATAAAGATAATAATAAATAATAATAATAATAATAGTAGTTGATGCTAAACATGCTAAACAGTGCTGAAATTATTTACTATACAAAATGGCAAGTACAACATACAACCAGTTTTTCAGTTTCTTTATGTATAAGTACATGTCTACTTTAGTAGAATTCAGGCACAAAACCTACTTCTCTGATGAAATCTACTTCAGACTAAAACACTTTCTCTTTTGTTTTCCTGTATATAAATAAACACAAGTGTGTCTTACTTATAGTATGCTCTTCTGAAGAACTTGACTTGATATAGGACAAAATGCATTCTAGAAAGTTAATACACACACACACACATATACATATATATATACAGGGATGGAGATATTGGTGGTAAAAGTGCACTGCCCCCCAACTAACAGTGTCCTCATTTCCAGACCAAGGCCTTCTCCGCAGCCTGGGGTCTCCCTCCCCACTGCCAGAGAGGGATCTTGGGCTGTGCAGGAAGTGGAGGCCATCCCCACTTCTCAGTGGATCTGATTGGCTGAGGCCCCTGTAGCCACATGTTACAACAGCTCCAGACACAGAGCAGCAAGGGGTACTGAGGGCACCGGACAGGTAAGGGTGGCAGTGGAGCAAGGCCAAGCTGGTAAGGTGGGCCAGGGGAAGGCCATGGGAGACAGGCATGGGTAGAAAACACACATACCAAAGCCAGGCGCAAGAGATTTGGGTAGAGGATGTGTGTGAGAGAGGAGGGCAGGACCAATGGAGGACCAGGGTTGAGAGTACTCCCCCTACTACTAGCTTCCTCTGGTTGCCACTTCCTATCTCCTCCTACACTATGCTATATCTCTCTACCCCACTTTCTCCCTCTACCCCTCACTAACTCCCTTATTAACTCCCCCTACACCACACTGCCTTCCTCTACCCTACTTTTTACTCCCTCTGCCCCCCGCTGCCTACATCTACTCAAGCTGTCCCCACCTGCATTTCCTTGTCCTCACCTGTTAAAGTACAAAACAAAAGAAACTACTTCAAGTACTTCTCTAGTGTCCACATACCATCCAGCTTTAGACAAATACGGAAAATCATCTGCAAAGATGACACAGCCACACATAACAGACCTATAACATCAAAGGGTCATATACATGCACATCCTCCAATGTGGTTTTGATTATACAATGTAGTAGATGTTAAACAGACTGTTACATTAGAGAAACTAGCCTAAAACTGTACCTAAGGATAAATCTGCACAAAAAACAATTACTGTACCCCAGCAGAACACCATTGTAGCCAGAATGATAACTCCATCCAAAAACTAAAAAAATAAAAAATACTCAGGTGAGAAAAAAACATTTGAAATTAAGATGATCACATTCTTCAAAACTAAAGGTACCGGACTCAACATGAGCTTGGATTTTCTGGTTCATTATCAAAACATCTTGTGACTCTTCCTCAATCTTTCTCATGTTTATAACAGGCTTGTCACTCTAGGTAAAGTTTTTGTCTAAAAAGAAGGATGTCACTGTCAGCTGCAATTAGATTGTAAGTTTGAGGGTTTTCAATCTTGTAAGGTCTATTGAGAAAGTACTTTATATGCTAGATTCTAAGATCAAAACAGGGCCCTGCATTAGTTTACAATGTGTTAAAATTGCTTTTGCCTATAGCGCTACAGAATATGATGGCACGTTACAAATAAAGGATAATAATAATAATACTTTTCATGTATATATTGATGTATATGTGTACATCGTATGTATTTATATGTTTCCTATACTATGTTGTCTTGATTCCATCTATATGTATTTACCTGAGGGTTCCATCTCATGTTACTAATGCTTCAGACTTGATAAAGAGAGGTCATCCATATAAACAAAACCTTTATCCAATAAAAAAGAAATGACTGTTATACTGATTATTCATCTAGATTACTGGACATCCACTGCTACTTAACTTATATATATATATATATATATATATATATATATATATATATATATATATATACAGTACTGTATATGTAAAATCAGCAGATCTTCAACCACATATAGTCACTAGTATCCTTCTGTGGGTAGAAGAGCAAAACCATAAATTTAGCTACAGTAAAAAGTGTTATTAATACTGTAGAGAACATTTTATTTTGTGTAAAATGCTGTGCCAAGTGATTCTTTCCATATTGTCAAAGCTCACCTATTTCCATATAATACAATCTCATTAATCTACTCTACATACATAACTCAGATACATTGTTTCCCTCCTTATAATTTGGTTACAATACTGCAGAACAGAAAATGATATGCTTGATATATTGTGTCTCACAATGAAAGATGAATGATAACCTTTTAGGATTTAGACACAAAATAGGTCTGAGACTCCTTTTCCTCTGAACCTACCTGTATGTTGATTTATGGCAGTGACTGAGCTGTCCTGATTTTAATAGGTTTCCATCTGGCCTATATTTTGCTGCAGAGAACCACAAATTCATTCATGGCCGAGCATTCCTAGTGGGCAATAAATCAGGTCTTCAGTGCCTCTGATGGAATTAGCCCTGCTGGTCCCTTAGATTAGCTTGATTCAATTTAATGCTCAAGGTATTTCTCAATGTAATGGTGCATATTTATATTTATTTATTGACAAATGCTATATGCTAAATAAATCCAAATATGAAAATGGAATCTATATTTATACATAGCATTGTCTATATATATATATATATATATATATATATATATATATATATATATATATATATACACATATACACACATATATTAATATATAGTTACATAGTTACATAGGGCCTCATTCAATTGCAATTTGGCCAATTGAATAGGACTCTAAATATGCACATAACATATATTTTTCAAAGAAGTTTTTAGCTTGTAAGCATCTATCCAAAAGCAAGGTTTTCACTAACTAAAAACTTCTTTAAAAAAATATCATATGTGCTTATTTAGAGCCCTATTCAATTTGCCAAATTGCAATTGAATGAGGCCCATAGTATTTAAGGTTGAAAAAAGACTTTCAGTCCATCAAGTTCAACCTTTTAAGATCTCCTCTGATCTGCAATATGGGGATTAACTATTAATTAATTAGTTGTTAATTAATTATTAATCAATTATTTAATTATTATTATTTATTACTAATAATTCCAGAGGAAGGCAAAGAGAAGAAAAAAAACAAGCGAGCCAATCGCCCCAAAGGAAAAAAAAAAATCAATTCCCTCCTGATCCCAGACACCAGCGACTGGACTTCTCCCTGGATCAATATACATATACACACACATATTAATATATATATATATATACATGCATACATATATACATATATATATATATATATGTATGTGTGTGTGTATATATATATATATATATATATATATATATATATATATAAAAACAGTATTATATATATATATATATATATATATATATATATATATATATATACACACACACACATTTGTATATGTATATATCGCAAGTATTTCATATTTTTTGTTGATTAGAAAATAATTAATTCTATATACAGTGGATATAAAAAGTCTACACACCCCTGGTAAAATGTCAGGTTTCTGTGCTGTAAAAAAATGAGACAAAGATAAATCATTTCAGAACTTTTTCCACCTTTAATGTGACCTATAAACTGTACAACTCAATTGAAAAACAAACTGAAATCTTTTAGGTGGAGGGAAGAAAAATAAAAAATAAAAATAATGTGGTTGCATAAGTCTGCACACCCTTTTATAACTGGGGATGTAGCTGTGTTCAGAATAAAGCAATCACATTCCAAAACATGTTAAATAGGAGTCAGCATACACCTGCCATCATTTAAAGTGCCTCTGATTAAATCCCAAATAAAGTTCACCTGCTCTAGTTGGTCTTTCCTGACATTTTCTTAGCCGCATCCCACAGCAAAAGCCATCGTCCACAGAGAGCTTATCAGAGGGATCTCATTGTTAAAAGGTATCAGTCAGGAGAAGGGTACAAAAGAATTTCCAAGGCATTAGATATACCATGGAACACAGTGAAGACCTCCAAAATTGATGAAAAGACAAGAAGAAAACTGGTCTGGGTGGCTACCAAGAGGCCTACAGCAACATTAAAGGAGCTGCAGGAATATCTGGCAAGTACTGGCTGTGTGGTACATGTGACAACAATCTCCCGTATTCTTCATATATCTGGGCTATGGGGTAGAGTGGCAAGCCGAAAGCCTCTTCTTATAAAGAAAAACATCCAAGCCAGCTACATTTTGCAAAAAACACATCTGAAGTCTCCCAAAAGCATGTGGGAAAAGGTGTTATGGTCTGACGAAACCAAGGTTGAACTTTTTGACCATAATTCCAAAAGATATGTTTGGCACAAAAACAACACTGCACATCACCAAAAGAACACCATACCCACAGTGAAGCATGGCAGTGGCAGCATCATGCTTTGGGGCTGTTTTTCTTGAGCTGGAACTGGGGCCTTAGTTAAGATAGAAGGAATTATGAACAGTTCCAAATACCAGTCAATATTGGCACAAAACCTTCAGACTTCTGCTAGAAAGCTGAACATGAAGAGGAACTTCATCTTTCAGCATGACAAGCAAATACAAAGCATACATCCAAATCAACAAAGGAATGGCTTCACCAGAAGAAGATTCAAGTTTTGGAATGGCCCAGCCAGAGCCCAGACCTGAATCCGATTGAAAATCTGTGGGGTGATCTGAAGAGGGCTGTGCGCAGGAGATGCCCTCGCAATCTGACAGATTTGAAGTGTTTTTGCAAAGAAGAGTGGGCAAATCTTGCCAAGTCAAAATGTGCCATGCTGATAGACTCATACCCAAAAAGACTGAGTGCTGTAATAAAATCAAAAGGTGCTTCAAAAAAGTATTAGTTTAAGGGTGTGCATATTTATGCAACCATGTTATTTTATTTTTATATTTTTTCTTCCCTCTACCTAAAAGATTTCAGTTTGTTCTTCAATTGAATTGTACCGTTTATAGGTCACATTAAAGGTGGAAAAAAGTTCTGAAATGAATTATCTTTGTCTCATTTTTTTACAGCACAGTAACCTGACATTTTAACAAGGGTGTGTAAACTTTTATTTCCACTCTATACTATAATAAAAAGTAGAACATGGAGATTTCTAAAATACATTATTTTATGGAACTACACTTGAAAATATGTTTTAATCATTTTATCTTTTTATGCAACTATGCTATAGCTGGATCTACTAATTTGGTTTCTGCTGATGGTGGAAGGAAACTTTGAATGCAAAGGAAGTTTCTATCTGCACAGTGGAAATGTAGCTGCTAAAACTATCACTACTTTCAGCAAGATTAATGCAATGCTTATTAGTTTAGAAGAAGATATCCTCCAAAGAAACAAACAAACAGGATCATTTTGGAACAACACAAGTATAATGGCATGTAAAAGTAAAAAATGTAATGCTGTTATTTTAATTTTGTATTATGGGATTACATTTTTCAATGAGATAATTTTGCTTCTCCAGCTTACAATCTTTTCTTGTGCCAATATATAATAGTGTAAGAAAAATTCTTCAGAAAATTGTTGATTGCTCCATTAAGTTTATATACATTGGAACAACTGCAGCAGTGATCACTGTATTCACTATTTTCTGGTATGATGGTTATGAATGTTAAGGATGTGTTTATGTAAATCAGCCCCAATGAAGTCATTAGATTCAGTAACCTTACAAGCATTGTACACCGATAAACATTTATCATTATAATGGAAATCATCAGCCTTATTAAATTGTGATTCAGCAAATTGAATAGGGCTCTATATAAGCACATAGCATATTTTTTTACAGAAGTTTTTAGTTAGTGAAGACCTTGCTTTTGGATAGAATTTCACGAACTAAAAACTTCTGTAAAAAAAATATGCTATGTGCTTATATAGAGCCCTTTTAAATTTGCTGAATCACAATTTAATAAGGCTGCATGTGTCTAATGTTACGCTATGAGTTCATGTGTAATTTAGCTCAACCTTCTCACTATCTCACTTTACAATAAACTTTTTGCATAAAATGATGGTATTTTATCTACAGTAATATTATAAGTTTATAATGAATATCACTATTCTAGTAACCTACTTATGTGCTATGGGACATTAGCCAGGGGGCTATGGGTGCTTGGATACTAGTTCAGTTTAATAGACAATAGTCCTGTTTTTAGTTTGATCCCTAAGACCTTTGTTCCAGTCC
This sequence comes from Discoglossus pictus, assembly GCA_027410445.1. Lineage (NCBI taxonomy): Eukaryota > Metazoa > Chordata > Amphibia > Anura > Alytidae > Discoglossus > Discoglossus pictus. Next base: position 448,862,142 of record CM050164.1, on the reverse strand, counting down.
TCTTCTGGACGCTGGTTCTGGCAGTTCTGAAGACTGGGACTCCTCCCATGAGTTGTTTAGATCCATGATTAAATCTTAACCCTGAGCTATGATTTCAGAAGAGCAGAGGGGTTTCCCTGTTCCCACTCAAATCTATATAATTCACATGACTTTGCCACCTGAATTGAAAGGGACTTCAATGGGATTTGCAGAAGACATGTCTAGCAGACTAATGCCTAACAGGATGGTCTGAGCTCATCAACCTGGTGGCCTTGGGTCCAGTGGTTAGTTGGACTGAGTCAGGAACTAGATAACTGGAGGGCAACCAAATATGTTATATGTGTACATGGTTGTTATATTCTTAGGGGTCTACTGTGTGTGGCTATAATATTTTCCTATTGGGTTCTTGATCACAGATCTTTAGGGGGATTTATTCTGCCTTGCCATAAACTGTTAAGGTCTGTCATCACCTGGAAGAGATGAAGCAGGTTCTGGTAAGCCCAGTTTGGTTCTGGCAGCTGCACTTTGACTTAAATATAAATGATCAGTGGATACTGAACAAACAAACATAGAGCCTCATTCAATTGAGGCTTTCAGGAAATACAGGCTCGGAAATGGAGCCTGCAAGTTATGTTGCTATTCAATTGACGTCTTTTTACGGGCTCAAATCGAGTTACAAGCTCCAGCCTCCGATTCCCTGCAATTGTTCAAATCGCAAGTTAATGCCCTTCCAAGCCTTTGATCTTTCACTGCCGCACGAGTTGTGAACGCTGAAATCGCAAATCGATATTCAATTGCTCCGATTCTTCCTCGCTAACCACTCCGTCAAGCCCGCAAATGGCAAAAGATGAACCACAAGTTACTGGTATCAAGGATGTCTTGCAAAGGGCTTAATGACATGTACAGAGCATTTTAAAAGCAAATAAAAAAGTGATATTAGGTCTTAGAATTAACAGCACAACATTCTCATGCATTATATCTGGAATGTGGGTCCGAACATAACTCATAATTCAAGCCTGTAGGACTTCAATGAAAAATGGAGGTTGGCTTTCAAAGTCCTACGGGCTTGAACCGCGAGTCGCGATCAGACCCACATTCCATTGGCTGTTTCTAAGGAGTTATGGCCTTGCATCAGCGATCATGTTCAAGCTCACAAATGCTACTTTCAATAGCATGGTTTGCCATGTGCGCTATCGGGCCGGGACTTGCGGGCCCGGCCCAATTGAATACCACCATAAGTTATGGCTGCTGCAGGCTCCTAGCAGACATACGGCTTACTGCGATCGAGTTGTGGCCTTGCAATTGAATCGGGCTCATAGATATTTATCAGACAACCAAATGTGGCAGCAGCCAATAAGGCAATGAATCAGGCAAGTTATGCCTCTATCTCCAAACTGGCCCCCGCTAGCACCTACCAATGGATTAATTCTGTCCCCTTCTGAGAAGAGGTCCTGACTGACGACCATCTTAAAAGGCAAGTTCCACCTAAAATGTAAGTTTATTTTATATTGATGAATATTAACTCTCTAGGTAAAAGTTCTGGAGCATGCCACATTTGCCAGTTACGTCTCCATGTTTATAGGCAGGGGAGCTGCCATTTTATGTTTCATTTTTGTCACAGCAGGAAAGCTGAGCAGTTTGGTTCAAACAGCTACGTTTATTTTTATGTGAACTTTAGCAGCTCACATCACTTAATGGCTTGCAGCAATAAAAGACAGTTTCTAAAACCTTTACACAAATGTTTGAGATCTTCATATAAGAGGAACTTTTGTGCAGGTGACATTTCCCCTTTCGCAGACCAAATGCAGCATGTAAGAATAGGGAACGTTTCTTTAACCCTTCTTATTACAAGATTTTCACTATTTGATGAATATATTTAATTTTATTTTGAAAATAATCACATATAATAGTTGTCATAATTGCGAGTTTGTCGGTAACGCTATGTTAAAAGTTATGGGCTTGCGCATGCAATGCGCTCATTTTGGGCCTCATGATGAGCGCTAAAGGTGCTTATTGCAAACCTCGCAATAAGCGCCACGTTTTTCAATGTCCAGCGATAAGCACCACGTTTTTCAATTTCCCTCATTTTTCAATGCCTTAACGGCTCGCCTCGCAAGGCTCACAGGAGCGCCTTTGGCGCTCATTTTTGCCTTAGACCCGCGTATTCGTCGCTCATTGGCTAATTGCTCCGAGCTTTTGTCCTGCGAGTTTAATTGCCTTAACAGCTCACCTCGCTTCGTGCGGCTTGCAAGCTATTAGCGCCTGAGGCGCTCATCGCCTAATTCGTATGCACCACGCAAATCGTGACGACATCTGGCAGTTTGACAACTATTATATGTGATTGTTTATTTTATAGATTTCATTTTTATTTTAATGTAATTCTTTGTTATTATATGTGTACTTTTTAATTTTAAATGTAATTATTTATTCTTGTAATCATTTTTATTTTTCAAAATTTTAGATTTGATTATTTTTGGTAATTTGATGTTTTTTGATAATGTAATGTGGTTTTCATTTTATTGGGGTGTTAATAATGTTTTTTATTTTATTTTGGGTTGTGTAGTGTTTTAAACTTAGAGTGCCATGGAGGTCTGTATAGATCCCCATGGTATGTGTGGGGTAAATAGTTATACCATGGTAAGGACTCTCATTTGTGCCACATGGTTTCATTAGGCTCTCAGTAGGTGATCGGGGATCAGGGTGATTGGAGAATAGGGAAATTGGTTTGAGCAGAGAGGGGGAAGATGGAAGTGAACCTTTGCAAGTCTTCTATTGTACTTTTAATATTATTAGGCAATATTACAAGTTGTGAGTAAAATAATTTTGAGTAAGTTGGAACTGAATAGCTTTTTTGAGCAAAAGTAACTCTTTATATTACTGATGTCTGTAAATCAATGGGGAAGCAGGTTTAATATTGTGAGTATGGGTTGTTGTTGTCAGTCCTTCAGTCGTGTCCGACTCTAGGTGACCATATGGACCCAGCACGCCTGGCACATATGGTTTTCATGGCAAAGATATTGAAGTGGGTTGTCAATTCCTTCTACAGTGGACTGAGATTTGTCTGACCTCTCTGCTATTAGCAGCCCATCTTGGGTGACCCTACATGGTGTAGCTCACAGCTTCATTGAGGTACACAAGCCCCTTCACCTCAACAAGGTAGCGATCCGAAAGGGTGAGTTGGGTTTACTCGCAGGCATTTCAAGTAGTTCACTCGCAATCATGCTGAGAGGGGTGACTAGACGAGCTAGGGAAAGTTACTGGGCACTTTTTGCTTGTTTAACTTTACAGAATGAGGAATAGATTGGAGCCCTGAGTTGGGGCTATAGGGATGCACTAATCAGACCCCACTAGTCCAGTACAGACATCTTCCCATTCAGGGCTCAGGCTCTTAATATAAGCTGAATTCACATTACTTGTAGAGAATACAAGATGTCTGTGTTATTACCTGAAATAGAACACTGTGTACACCTAGGTGAGCCAAATGATGGTTCATAAACACTGCTGTGTCCATTACGTAGATAGAAACTTGCGCGAAGAAAATATAAACTATTTATCTCTTTGAGAACATAGGAGTGACTCATTCACCATATAAACATCAAGGGAAACATTGCAACAGTTTACATCTGACACGGCCGATGGTGGCTGCTTTAAGGAAAATTGATACAATATCAATCAAATGTATCCTGCCACTGGGATACATTATTAAGAATTTATGATTGTTTGTTCACCCTATCTAGAAAAAAATACAGTTGGAAACAATGTAATGTTATTGTTTCATGAAATCACAAAACAGAAGCCAAGCTAAATGAATGAATTTCTAGATATCACATATAATTGTTGTCAAACTACGAATCGTCGTCAAACTACGAATCTTTGAGGGATGCAGTTTGGTCCGCAAATGCGGATCCTCGCGAAGCGAGGGGCTGCATTTGCGGAAGGTGGAGGCTCCAACGTCGGCTGTGTTTGTCCGCAATTCCGAAGGGTCCGCATTTGCGGAGGTGGAGGCTCAAAGGCGCCTCACACGCGGTTACAAACACCCACACGCACGACTTAGAAAAAAACATTACCACTTCGGAAAAATACGACCATAACGGCCGAATCGCTCGCACCTAAAAACAGTCAAAACACAATTAATACCCACATAAAATACATAAAAAGCTTACCCATAGCAAGTGGGGGCACCCAGGACCTCTGAAAGTGAAGTTAAACCTCCATTTAAGTCCAAATTCCCGAGTTCAGGCACAGGAAAATCCCCTAAGCGAGACAAAAAATGGCAGCCGAAAAGACCATAATGGCCGTACCGAGCGCACCCACAAACAGTAAAAACACAATAAATACCCACAAAAAATACATTAAAAGCTTACCCATAGCAAGGGGGGGGGCACCCAGGACCTCTGAAAGGGAAGTTACACCTCCATTTAAGTCCAAATTCCCGAGTTCAGACACACAAAGATCCCCTAAGCGAGAGAAAAAATGGCCGCCGAAAAAAAAAGGAAACAAGGCTCAAAGACCCAGGACCGCCCAGCCACCTGCAACTTACCGAAGAAGGGATCCAAGATAAGCTCGGAGACCTGCATTAACCCCACATTAACCATCGCAGTGGGGGTCCCGATCGCACGCAATCGGGGTCCCCCGCTGCAATAAAAATTCAAAATTTACGCGTTACGGTTCCTTAAAGGACCGTAAAGGTCCTTAAAGGACCCATTATAAAACATATATATATACACTATCACGCATGGGGCTCTATACAGAGCCCCATCAACCATTAATTAACCCTGTCACTCATGGGGGTCAATATAGACCCCATAAGCCCTTCATTAACCCTGTCAGTCATGGGGGTCAATACAGACCCCCATAAGCCCTTCATTAACCCTGTCACTCATGGGAGTCAATACAGGCCCCCATAAGCACTTCATTCACCCCCTCACTCATGGGGGGCAATATAGACCCCCATAAGCCCTTCATTAACCCAGTCACTCATGGGGGTCAATACTGACCCCCTTAAACCCCTAATTAACCCTGTCACTCATGGGGGTCAATACAGACCCCCATAAGCCCTTCATTAACCCTGACACTCATGGGGGTCAATACAGGCCCCCATAAGCACTTCATTAACCCCCTCACTCATGGGGGTCAATATAGACCCCATAAGCCCTTCATTAACCCTGTCAGTCATGGGGGTCAATACAGACCCCCATAAGCCCTTCATTAACCCTGTCACTCATGGGAGTCAATACAGGCCCCCATAAGCACTTCATTCACCCCCTCACTCATGGGGGGCAATATAGACCCCCATCAGCCCTTCATTAACCCAGTCACTCATGGGGGTCAATACTGACCCCCTTAAACCCCTAATTAACCCTGTCACTCATGGGGGTCAATACAGACCCCCATAAGCCCTTCATTAACCCTGACACTCATGGGGGTCAATACAGGCCCCCATAAGCACTTCATTAACCCCCTCACTCATGGGGGTCAATATAGACCCCCATTAGCCCTTCATTAACCCTGTCACTCATGGGGGTCAATACAGACCACCATAGGCACTTAATCAACCCCATCACTCATGGGGGTCAATATAGACCCCCATAAACCCCTAATTAACCCTGTCATTCATGGGGGTCAATATAGACCCCCATAAGCCCTTCATTACCCTGTCACTCATGGGGGTCAATACAGACCTCCATAAGCCTTTCATTAACTGTGTCACTCATGGGGGTCAATACAGACCCCCATAAGCACTTAATTAACCCCCTCACTCAGGGGGGTCAATATAGATCCCAATAAGCCCTTCATTAACCATGTCACTCATGGGGGTCAATACATATACCCATAAGCACATAATTAACCCCCTCACCTTATGGGGGGCAATATAGACCCCCATAAGCCCTTCATTAACCCAGTCACTCATGGGGGTCAATACAGACCCCCATAAGCCCTTCATTAACCTTGTCACTCATGGGGGTCAATACAGACCCACATAAGCCCTTCATTAACCCTGTCAGTCATGGGGGTCAATACAGACCCCCATAAGCCCTTCATTAACCCTGTTACTCATGGGAGTCAATACAGGCCCCCATAAGCACTTCATTAACTCCCTCACTCATGGGGGTCAATATAGACCCCCAAAAGCCCTTCATTAACTGTGTCACTCATGGGGGTCAATACAGACCCCCATAAGCACTTAATTAACCCCCTCACTCAGGGGGGTCAATATAGATCCCAATAAGCCCTTCATTAACCATGTCACTCATGGGGGTCAATACATATACCCATAAGCACATAATTAACCCCCTCACCTTATGGGGGGCAATATAGACCCCCATAAGCCCTTCATTAACCCAGTCACTCATGGGGGTCAATACAGACCCCCATAAGCCCTTCATTAACCTTGTCACTCATGGGGGTCAATACAGACCCACATAAGCCCTTCATTAACCCTGTCAGTCATGGGGGTCAATACAGACCCCCATAAGCCCTTCATTAACCCTGTTACTCATGGGAGTCAATACAGGCCCCCATAAGCACTTCATTAACTCCCTCACTCATGGGGGTCAATATAGACCCCCAAAAGCCCTTCATTAACTGTGTCACTCATGGGGGTCAATACAGACCCCCATAAGCACTTAATTAACCCCCTCACTCAGGGGGGTCAATATAGACCCCCATAAGCCCTTCATTAACCTTGTCACTCATGGGGGTCAATGCAGACCCACATAAAGGCCTAATTAACCCTGTCAGTCATGGGGTCCATACAGACCCCCATAAGCCCTTCATTAACCCTGTTACTCATGGGAGTCAATACAGGCCCCCATAAGCACTTTATTAACCCCCTTACTCATGGGGGTCAATATAGACCCCCCATAAGCCCTTCATTAACCCTGTCACTCATGGGGGTCAATACAGACCCCCATAAACCCCTAATTAACCCTGTCACTCATTGGGGTCAATACAGGCCCCCATAAGCACTTCATTAACCCCCTCATAATTGGGGTCAATACAGACCCCCATAGGCACTTAATTAACCCCCTCACTCATGGGGGTCAATACAAACCCCCATAAACCCCTAATTAACCCTGTCATTCATGGGGGTCAATATAGACCCCCATAAGCCCTTCAATAACCTGTCACTCATGGGGGTCATTACAGAACCCCATAAGCCCTTCATTAACTTTGTCACTCATGGGGGTCAATACAGACCCCCATAAGCACTTCATTAACCCCCTCACTCAGGGGGGTCAATATAGACCCCCATAAGCCCTTCATTAACCGTGTCACTCATGGGATACAGACCCCCCATAAGCACCTAATTAACCCCTCACTCATGGTGGTCAATACAGACCCCCATAAGCCCTTCATTAACCCTGGCACTCATGGGGGGTCAATACAGACCCCCATAAGCCCTTCATTAAGCCTGTCACTCATCGGGTCAATACAGTCCAGCATAAGCCCTTCATTAACTCTGTCACTCATGGGGGTCAATACAGACCCCCATAAGCCCTTCATTAACCCTGTCACCTCTGGGGGTCAATACAGACCCACATAAAGCCCTAATTAACCCTGTCACTCATGGGGGTCAATACAGACCCCCATAAAGCCCTAATTAACCCTGTCACTCATGGGGGTCAATACAGACCCTCATAATACATATAATTAACCCTGTCACTCATGGGGGTCAATAAAGACCCCCATAAACCCTTAATTAATCCTGTCACTCAGGAGGGTCAATACAGCCCCCCATAAGCCCTTAATTAACCCCTCACTCATGGGGGTCAATACAGACCCCCATAAACCGCTAATTAACCCTGTCACTCATGGGGGTCCATACAGACCCTCATAAGCCTCCATTTAACCCCATCAGTCCCATAAGGTTATATTAAGACCATTATGGGCCTGTTACAACCCAACATTAACCACATACGTGCCATGATGGTCCTCAAGGACCATCATGACACTAAGTATAAACACTACACTGCACTATACCCCCCAATAAAACATTAAATATCAACTAAACACCCTCTACACTAACCTATTAACACCTACACCACCTACCTACCCCCTAATAACCCCCACCACTCTAATTACAGAAAATAAAAAAGCCTAAAGTCACAAAAAATAAAAAATCTACATTACAGAAAATAAAAAACCTAAGTCACAAAAAATAAAAAAGGAACATTACAGAAAATAAAAAAAACACATTACAACCTCCCCCCCCCCCCCACTACAGAAAAAAAAATTACACACCTAAAAAGGAAATACATACAATACAAATGCATACAATACAAATGCAATGAAATACGATACAATACACCCCTATCTAATATGCAATACATCCTATCTATCTAATATACATCCCCCATCTATCTAAATAAATACCATAATCTAATATACATCCTATCTATATAATATACATCACACAATCTATGTAATATACAATAAATACTATCTATCTAATAAATATACATCCACCAATCTATCTAAATAAATACCACAATCTAATATACAATACATGCTATGCTATCTATATAAAACACATACCCCTAGCTAACTATAAATGCTATCTATATAAAAAATAATCTAATTCTAAGCTAAAATAAAACAATTAAGACCACTTACCTTTGCAGATGTCCCTTCAGATCAGCCACCTAGGGGAAAAAAAAAAAAATTAGTGCAACACATTTACAGTAGATAAATAAACATTCTAAACATTCTAAATATTCTACTCACCTTTCCAGCATGTCCCGTCCTTCTTCTTTTCTTCTTCTCCGTTGCAGCTCCTGTTAAACATTAATACACATACATAAGCATAAAAACAAAATAAAATAAACATAATCTACATTGTACTTACCTCCCCGCGATGTCTCCAGCCTCCTCCTCTCCTGCCCCGCCCTGGAACCGCACTCTAAAAAAAAAAAAGAACACACATCCGCACTCACGGACATCCTCGACGCTATTGAGCCTCCCGGAGACTTTTCCGGAAGAAAATAGGCAATGGCGCCTTCTGATTGGTTGAAAACGCTGTCTATCAAATTCACCCAATCAGGAGGCGCCAATGTGTGAGACAATCTGATTGGATAATGCACATGTCAATCTTTATTTAAACCAGTCACAAAGCGCAGATGCCTTCAGCCAATCACAATGGAATACACCCCCACAGGGTGATTGGCTGGAGGCATCTGCGCATTCTGATTGGTTGCACTGACAATAGCCAATCACAATGGAATACACCCCCACGTACTGATTGGTGAAGGCATTTGCGCCTTCTCATTGGCTGTTGTCAATGTCAATCAGTATTACAGCCAATGGTAAAAAGATTAACAGGTGCGTTATCCAATCAGCGTGTGATTTTGGGGTGTATCCCTTTTTCATTAGTTGACAATTGGCGTCTTCTCATTGGCTGAATTTGATAATTTGAAGATTGCCAATTTTATTCTGGAACACTCCGTAGGAAGCTCATTAGCGTCGGGGACATCCTCGAGTGCTGATGTATGTAGATTTTTTTTTACTTTCTTTTTTAGAGCGCGGATGCTTTTAGGGCCCATCCGGGGCAGAACACGAGTAGGCCGGAGACATCGCAGGGAGGTAAGTACAATGTAGATTGTGTTGATTTGACTTGGTTTTATGTTTATGTATGTGTGCTAATGTAATATTTTTTTTTTTACAGGGGCCGCGCCAGAGAAGCAAAAATGAAGGACGGGACATGCTGGAAAGGTGAGTAGAATATTTAGAATGTTTATTTATTTTATGTAAACGTGTTTTAGTAATTTTTTTAATCTTTTTTACCCTAGGTTGGTGATCTGAAGAAACATCTCAAAGGTAAGTGGTCTTAATTATTTTATTTTAGCTTAGAATTAGGGTTGCTGTATAGAGACAGCATGTATTGTATATTAGATAGATAGGGGATGTATATTAGATAGATAGTATTGTATATTAGATAGGGGGATGTATATTAGATAGGGGTATATTGTATTGTATTTAATTGTATTTAATTGTATGTATTTAATTGTATTATATTGTATGTATTGTATGTATTATATGTATTTCCTTTTCTGATGTGTAATTTTTTTATTTCTGTAGTGCGGGGGGGATGGTTGTAATGTATTTTTTTATTTTCTGTAAAGTTCCTTTTTTTATTTTTTGTGACTTAGGTTTTTTTATTTTATGTAATGTAGATTTTTGATTTTTGATGACTTTAGTTTTTTTGATTTCTGTAATTACAGTGATGGGGAGGGGGTTATTAGGGGGTAGGTAGGTAGTGTAGGTAGGTAGTGTAGGTGTTAATAGGTTAGTGTAGAGGGTGTTTAGTTGATATTTAATGTTTTATTGGGGTGCAGTGTAGTGTTTATACTTAGTGTCATGATGGTCATTGAGGACCGTCATGGCACTTATGTGGTTAATGATGGGTTGTAACAGGCCCATAATGGTCATAATATACCCTTATGGGACTGGTGGGGTTAAATAGAGGCTTATCAGGGTCTGGATAGACCCCCATAAGTGACCAGGTTAAAATGGTGTAGTGCTTACACTTTGGGTCATGAGTGTCCTGGATGACCCTCATGGCACTTATAGTGTTATTACATGCGTTCATTAGTGTGTTAGAGGGGTCTATATAGTTGAGGCACACAGTACACTCACATTGTGTGACAAACAGCATTTCAACACTTTCTTTTATTGACCGTAATTTTTTGACGGGCAAGTTGCTAGTATATATATAAAAATAATAACTATATGTAAAGAGATGTTGTGCAATTTATCTGACTTTGAAATGGGGATGATCATTGGCTTTTGAGCCAAGGGTGGCAGTATTTCTGAAACAGCGCAGTTTGTGAACTGTTCTCGTGCTGCTATGGTTAAAGTGTACTGTGACTGGACATACGCCACCATTGTGAATAAACGGCATTGAAACTGTGGAGCACCATGTGCCATTGATGTCAGAGGTAAACGTCGGCTGTAAATGTGTGTGAGGGCCAACCGACACGCTACAGTTGAACAACTCACTGTCCAAACGGACTTGGAGGCTACCAGACGTGTGTCTAAAATGACAGTACAGTGAACCCTTTTGCCTATGAGGCTGCAAAGCAAATGGCTGCTCACTGCACCCATGCTGACGAGGATTCATTGTCAGAAATGGCTTCAATTTGCATGACAGTACTGAAATTGAACGTCTTCTGATTGGTAATGGGTTGCTTTCTCTGATGAGTCATGTTTTCTGCTCCATCGACTGGATGGGCATTTGGCATGTCAGGCTCGAAACGTCCAAGAACAAACACTCTGCAACCATTGTTGAAAGAACACAAGCTGGTGGCGGCAGCGTTGTGGTCTGGGAAATGTTTTATTGGCATTGTCTAGATCTACTCATACCTCTGGAAGGCATTCTCAACCGATTGGGTTATCTTTCCATCCTTGCAGATGAAGTACATCCGTACATGTTGCTTGTCTTCCCTGGAGCGGATGGGATCTTCCAGCAAGACAATGCAACATGTCATACGGCCAGAACTGTCCAGGAATGCTTGGAGGAGCGCAATGAAGACTTCCAGTACTTTTCTGCCCTCCAAATTCCCCGGACTTCAACCCCATCGAGCACCTGTGGGACCGCCTTGGTCGCTATGTTTGCGTAATCTTCAGCAACTGTTGTATGTACTGAAGTCTGCATGACTCCAGATACCCTTGCCAACCTTCCAGCATCTAATTGACTCACTACCACGCCGTCCAACTGCTGTCCGGGCTGCACATTATGATTATACGGGTTATTAGCTGGTGAAAATGACTGGACTATGTGTATATATATATATATATATATATATATATATTCACAGATATATATTTCTATAGATAAATGTATATATTTAGACTGGAATATTGCATTTTGCACATTGTGGCCCTTGTTTCCTTGTCTACTGACACTGTAGGGGCTTTAGACGACTACTGCACACTGTGACACAGCTGCCCGCTCTCCTCTGCTCTCATTGCACCTGCATCACAAGGTGCCAAAGGAGAATGGAAGAGAGGATGGCATGCATGTACCATGCAACAACAGGTTGGGTGGGTGTTTTTTCGTCTGACAGATTGGACACTTCTCCCAAAATCTTTATTATGTACTCTGTTTCTCTGCCATTTATACTAAGAGATCTTGTGAGATTATGGTCTCCCTGAAAACCGAGAGCTAGCTCTCAGTATAAAATGGTATTAGTAGAGGGAGCCGTACTGGGGAGAGGAGGGAGAGGAAGTGAAAAGAACACTCTGATGGGATACGGTATCTCCATTTTTTATGCCTAAAATACCCAAATCCATTGAATATCACAACCTATGTTTCTAATGGCTCCTCCTGGATGGCCTGCCTTGCTCTAGAATGAACACCTTCAAGACATAGGCCCTCATTCAATTGCGATTTGGCCAATTGAATAGGGGTCTAAATAAGCACATAACATTTTTTTTTTAAATAAGTTTTTAGTTAGTGAAAACCTTGCTTTTGGATAGATATTTACTAAGAAAAAAACTTCTTTAAAAATATATGTTATGTGCTTATTTAGACCCCTATTCAATTGGCCAAATTGCAATTGAATGAGGGCCACAGTTATTAACAATTCCTGGATCCTTTTCCACCTCTGCACCGAAATTGCTATTTCTTTAAACAAATTCACAATCACCTCAGCATCTCAAGTCCATTGACTCTCTTACATCTTATCACGTATCAATTAAGACATTATCATGTTTAATTATTCCAAAAATTATATAAAAAAATAGGACTGCATTCAAAAAGAGACTTTGTATAATAGCATATCCCCTCTGTGTTTGATTCCAGTCAGGAGCTCCCACCACCTTGAAGCCATGCAATGTTTGGCCTGGTCAGTACTTGGTTGGGACACCACCTAGGAATACCAGGAGCTTTATGCTGTGGCCTACAGTAGAAGGAATTGGCAGCCCACTCCATGATCTCTGCCATGAATACCAAGTGGATCAGCATGGTGTGTTGCAGTCCATGTGGTCACAGACAGTCGGACATGACTGAGCAACACAAACACTCTAATCAAACCTGAATGCCTCTGTCAGGCTCATCCATTGAACCCAACACTCATCATCTGACATGCAACATGCACTTTGACCTACAGTGTCCATCTAAAACATCATGAATGTAAGACAAAATGTAAATATTACTTCTAAAAATAATTTAACATCAGCTGAAGGGACTGACCAAACTAGTGTGATTAATGTTCTCTTTTGTAACCTGCAAGAAATGTGTTTAATATTCCTAGAAATATTTGAAGATGCAACCTGAGTTCAATTCCAGTTAGGCAACCAAGCGGTCACACCACCCTGAAGGCATGCAGGGTTGGGCATGGTCAGTACTTGGTTGGGAGACCACATTGGAATACCATGAGCTGTATGCTTCAGCCCACTGGAGACAGATCTGGCAACCTATTAGTATCTCTGCTATATCAAGTGGATTAGCATTGTGTGTTGCATGAGGTCATGGAGAGTCGGACATGACTGAGCTATGCAAACAAAAAAAAAACATTACTATTACACATAGAAAATTATTTGTATATAAAGTAATATTGATATGCATTTGTCTGTGAGTAAGCAAATACATTTATATATTATTATTTAAAACTTTTTTTTCACATTTTAAAACTGAAAATAAATATTTAAAAAAAATATATAAAATATGCCAACAGAAGGGCCTCTTTCTATGCATGAGCAATGGTAGTCTAAACAGGACCTGAGTCAAAAAATGTGAAGGAATCTGATTGGTTAAAAAAGCATTCAAATAGGAGTTTATGGGCAGAACTTGAAGTCAACATATTGCCAGGCTGTCTAAATCTTCTAAGTAGGTTTTTATTAGTTTTTTATGATGTACATCCAATAATTAATATAGTCTATTGTCTCAGTGAGTGTGTGTCCTAAGTTATTCTGACCATTCTGACCCTACTTCTCTGTATATCGGCCAGCAGATGTCATAATTCTAAAATATATATATTTTAAGAAAACTGGGTTTATTACAAATTGCAATTTTGAAAATACATACTTGAAAGAGAATTTGATGAGAACCTACCACTGTACAAGTACTGTACACTTTACTAATAAGATCACATGAATTATTCTTGGATTCAATACCGCATTCCTCCAGGTCATGTGTCCTGACATCACATCACAAAAACTGAAGAAAATAACCATTCCTTTGTAGTCAAATTATTTAATAGGTTATGTAGCAAATAAAGGAAGTATCATATGAATATATTTTACACAAATGTTATGCTATAAAAAATTTTGGGAAAAGCTTTTTAATAAGCTTCTGCACTGGCAAGATGTTCTATCTGTCTAATTAAGACGTCGTTCCTAAAATCAAACATATAGTCCCTGTATAGACTGCAGCATATGCAGACGCCGACTCTGTAGTACTGACAGAGCAGTGTACTAGCCTATCTGGGACATGTTGGTACCCTACAGTAAAGAATTATTGCATATAGAAAAGTATAATATTTGAAGTCTTTGTTTAGACTTTTTTGTTTTAAACATAGCGATGGCCTCACTGTCGAATCAGCGCCGTTCGAACATAGCGATTGGCGTGTCCGAGGCCGTGGGGGGCCGAGTGCTCGCGCCAAACATAGCGATGGCCTCGCTGTCGACTCAGCCCCGTTTGAGTTGCGCCACACCCCGGGGGTGGAAATAGTTCTTTGCCCGCAGTACATTTTTTGCACCAACAAGTGGTGCTGTGGCACAGAGCTCAACACCACTGTTCTGACGGGAAAACCCATGGTGATCAGATCACCTTTCTATAAAGCAGTGATGCATTAGTTAGGTCCGGGAGGGCCAGACACAGGCCTGGGTTTGAGGATATCCCTGCTGTTAACAGGTGAGTCAATCGCTTCTTCATTTCTTCCTGATTGACTCACCTGTGCACAGAAAGGAAATCCTCAAATCCAGGCCTGTGTGTGGCCCTCCAGGACCGAACTTGTCTACCCCTGCTATAAATGAATTATCCTCCTTTATTGGCAGTAATAATGTATCCTGTTTTGGGCTGGTGCTTTGCACCTTTTGCACAAGCACAAGCTCTGCCACTACATCACAGTGTCTGTGTATGCATCAATGTACTTTATTTGCTCTGGGGTAAAATTGCCATCACAGTCCTTCATACCTCCTCCATGATATCTTAATAAATATCCCTCCTTATTATAATTATCATTTATTATAATTTATTTGTAATGTGCCAACATATTCTGCTATATTGCGCTATACATGGGTTCGAATCAAGGCAAAATAATAGCAGTATTAACACATTACAATAATGGAGTGCCCTGTCTTTGAGCTTAGAATGCAGTGTCCATAGAGCTTTCTCCAAAGCACCTTGTAAGATTGAAAACTCGCAAACTTACAGTCTAAAGCACTATTTGAGTTACTTTTGCAGTGTTTGAGCAAGCATCTTCTCCATTATGTTTATAAAAGAGCTTGATCCCTCTACACAATTGTCAGCAATGTATTTATTACAGCTGCACAATGATACCCAATTGTAGAACTAAAAAGGAAAGGGGAGCAGGGAATTAAAGGTATATGCAAGTGAGCTGGGTTATGAATGCATCCGATAGAGGGGAATTAGTAGTGTATGATGTTAAAGGACCATAAATCGACATTCAAGTAAAAATGCTTGAGCTATTACATGGTTGTTCTTTAGACATACACCCTCTCCTTGATAAATTCTGACAAATTATAATTGTACTGAAACCAAACATTTCAGCTTCTGCTTCCTATTTTAATTTGTCTTTTAGACTAATGAGCATTTATGCTTGAATTATGTCCTGCAATGACCTGCAACATTTTCTGTGCATGTGTTTCTGTGTGAGTGAGTGCATGCAATTCACTGGGGCCTGGGAGAGGTCTCAGGGGCTGGGGGGGTAATGGATCAATTCACTGGGGCTGGGAGAGATCACAGGGACAATTCACTGGGGGTGGAAGAGGTCACTGGGCAATTCCCTGGGGCTAGGGGGTTACAGAGGCAAATCACTGGGGCTGGGGGAAGTATCACCTGGGATGTAGATAAAACAATCAGTGAATGAAGGGACACAAACCTTGTTCTGGGTATTACAGAAATCTAAAGGAAAGCTGCAGCTCAATCCCAAGGCCAAAAAGATCCAATGCATTAGTTATGCTAATTTTCCCTGGGATTTTCAGGGTGTGTCAACATTGTTAGAAAATAGTTTGCAAATGCAAGAAATTCAGCAACCTTTAGGGTGACTGTTTAAATTTTTATTTTGGAATTTTTTCATGCAAATTTTTTTTTCATACACTACTAATTCTCCTCTATCTGATGCATTCATAATCCAGCTCATTTGCATATACCTCTAAGGGAAATATTTTTTGTCAAGATCAAAAAATTTGATTGCCATGTCCTTAGATTTAAATTGGGTGTTGTGTAGAAATATTTAAAAGCATATCTCTGCAGAAAAAATATTATTATTAAATTATGCATAAAGAGTTAATTTGTGATTGGAAGCCATTGTATGATAGCAGGCACCTTCCTGACACCAGTGGCACATGGCAGGGCAATGGGATGCCTGGGATTCTCCCACAGGATTTCATACCTCGTGTGTATCAGCTGGTCATGTGCTGACCTCCTGATTCCTCATGACCAGGGGCTGCAGTAGAACAGGGGCTGCTGATATCCCCTTGTAACAATGTAACCACTTACACACAGCCACAACATTGTTACACTCGCCACATGTGATATAAACTGCTATTATATCACATGGTCAGTTCATTCAGATGGGTACAATACAATATTAATAGGTGAAACATTATAATTCATTCATGAAATACCGAATTTGTATACAATTACAATTTATGCTAAAAACTATATACATATATATATATATATATATATATATATATATATATATATATATATATAAATACACAGCTTATAAAATGTTTAATATGTATTCATGTGTGTTTTTATAATATATTGGACATATTATCTGTGTACCTACAATTGTGTATTTATAATTACAGAACACAAATATAAATATATATATATATATATATATATATATATATATATATATATAATGAAATACTATGATAGCTTAATTAAAATAATCAGAATATTTATATTTTTGAATTTTATATATATATATATATATATATATATATATATATATATATATATATATATTTACAGTAGAATCTCAGTTAACCAGAACTCGGACCTATCCTTTTATAGTAGCACAGCACAAGGTAGCAGCAGTGGGGTAAACATCCGCTAGATGGCGCTGTTGATATTCCGGTGCCATATCATAGAGTCAAGGCTTAGGTAAACTGTTAGGGTTAGGGTTGGGGTTAGGGTAAGGGTTTGGGTTAGGGTGAGGGTAAGGGTTATTCAAGGGTTAGGCTAACATTATAAGCTTAGAACTTCTCCCACATATTGGCAGCGCTGCAAATTATTGTCAGCGCCATCTAGCGGTTGGAGGCCGCACTGCAGCGGTGGACCTGTGCAGACACCAGAAGACACCATAACAGGATAGATCCCAGAACTTTCAAGCAACCAGAAGAAAAAACTGAATAGTGTACTTTTAAATAAAAATACAATTTTACAGGGCTCAACAAATGCCAGGAGCCAGGTTGTCTTGTCACAAAATGCTTACAGGCTCCTAGATTGCATCCACTGTATGTTTTTCCTGGAAGCAGAGAGGCATGAGTGACTGAGCCAGGGCAGTGTTGGCATTACCTTCCCCAGGGTCAGCACTGCACCCTCCATCCGAACGTACCTGTGTGTAAGTGAGGAGTGAAAGCTGCTGCTGCTGCTGCTAGAACAGCCCTCACTGACAAATATACTTAACAGAGCAGCCTATGTGCAGCTAATCTAGTCCTCTTTTATATGTAACTCTCAAGCAACCAGAAACTACATTTATCCGGCATCTACCAATCCCCATGGGTGCCGGATAACTGAGAGTCTACTGTATATATATAATCAAGGACAATTATAGCTGCCCTTATATTAAGCTAAACACCATTCAGCAAATTCAATTTTCTCATCAACCTAATCACAGTAGCTAGCCTTTAATAATATATTTGTGTATATATATAATTATACAACATTATGTTATGTAATCATACAAACCACAAACAATTATAAAGTGATTAATTTTGTGATTTAGTATATTTATATAATTATGCAAAGTCTGTGTAGCGCCAGTTTTATATATATATACAATTACACAGAACTATATAAAAGTGTATGTATGTATAAACACAAAGTGATTGCGTTTGCAACCATAGTGGCTATTGAGACGTTGAATTATTTCAGGAATGAATGACTTGTCTGTAATGGATCGCATAATATACGGTGCTTTGTCACATGGTGTCATTAGCTATCAAATTAATTAGTTACGCTCAACTAACAGATCTGATCTAATTTGCCAGTGATAACATTTGCGTGACCTTTAAATGAGAAAAACAAACAGACAATTAAATATAATTAAAGTTTTTTGGTCCAACTCGTTCACAAGAAAGAAAACTTAACTTTCTGTAGACAAAATAAGTTGTAAATAATTAAAGTGGGAAATGCTAGGTTTTTATCATTTTATGCCATTGAATGGATTTTATTTTTTCTAGTCACATTCCAGACTTCAAAGCCTTCCATGGGTTGTGCCAAGGAGAGGAGGGATTAGACTTTCTTCTGGGATAGAGTAAAATATCATACTCATATATAAGCCTGCACATGTGATCCTCCCAATTAATTAGTGGGGGGAGGAAAAAAGGGTAAACTTCCCCAGATCTGTGAGTTCCTAGGCGGTGTATTGCAGGCATCACACCATCACACCATCATGCTTCTCCTGGTAGTTGGGTGTCTGCTGGGTGCTTTCCAATGCAGTTATGGCCAATTCCCAAGAGCTTGCACTTCAGTGGATGTGCTTCTTAGCAAGGAGTGTTGTCCAGTTTGGGTGGGGGATGGATCTGCTTGTGGGGAGCTCTCAGGTAGAGGGGTTTGTCAGGATGTTGTCCTGCCTAACTCAACCCTGGGTCCCCAATTCCCTTTTGTTGGAGTTGATGACCGAGAGAACTGGCCAAGTGTGTTCTACAACAGAACATGCCAGTGCCAGAGCAACTTCATGGGCTTCAACTGTGGTGAGTGCAAGTTTGGCTACAGGGGGCCAAACTGCACAGAGCAGAATGTGTTGGTCAGGAAGGAAATCTTCAAGATGAGCACAGCTGAGAGGAACAAGTTCATTGCCTACCTCAACCTGGCCAAAAGGACCATCAGTTCTGATTATATGATAGCCACTGGGACCTATTCCCAGATGAACAATGGCTCCAACCCACTCTTTGCTGAAATCAATGTGTATGACCTCTTTGTGTGGCTGCATTACTATGCATCCAGGGATGCCCTCCTGGAGGGGGATCTAGTGTGGAGGGACGTGGACTTTGCCCATGAAGCCCCTGCCTTCTTGCCCTGGCACAGGTTCTTCCTACTACACTGGGAACGTGAGATCCAGAAGACCGCTGGAGATGAGAACTTCACTATCCCATTCTGGGACTGGAGAGATGCCGAAGGGTGTGACGTCTGCACTGATGAAATATTGGGGGGAACTCACCCCAACACCCCCAATCTGCTCAGCCCAGCTTCATTCTTCTCCTCATGGCAGGTAGGTCATAGGCACTAATCCAGAGGAAATATTCATTCAGACCCTCTGCATTTCACATGTTATGGGCTAGATCCATTAAAATGTTATATATATATATATATATATATATATATATATATATATATATATATATATATATATATATATATATATATATATATATATATATATATATAGTTTAGTAAATGTATTTAAACGTTTTGTAACATAAAGTGGACTCCTTCTGGATCTCTACCTTGTCATGGTGGAGGGGGTTGTGTACTCCAATGAAGCTGTGAGGTAAATCATGTAAGGTCAACAAAGATGGGTAGGCCAAAGCAGAGAGGACAGACAAACCATGATCCACTGGAAAAAGAACTGGCAACCCACTCCAGTATATTTACCAAGAGTAGCCTATGGATGCGCCTGGTGCGCTGCGTCCATATGGTCACCAAAAGTCGGACATAACTAAAGGACTGTACAACATTTTAAACTGGACCATAGTGTGTGTGTGTGTGTGTGTGTGCTATCACCCCATGATTGATATCCATATTTGTATACTAGCAATTGTTTATTATAGTAGAGGAATTTTTTATGGTTCTTAAAACCAAAAAACTAGATAATTGACAAATTTACTTTGTGAAAGCAATATGTAATCATTAGTGTGAGGATCAATTTTCTTTTATCAGCTGACTCTGTGTTCCTTTCTCAGGAGGATGTGTCCATGTAAACAAATGAGCATGCCATTAGACTTAATGAAAACCCTCAGTTGTAGGTGCCACATTCTCAGATAATTTATCTGTGTAAACTAATGAGCTATACTGCTGTCGAATGAAATTACAGTTTTAGATGCCACATTCCTTTGGCTCTTGATGAGACTTTTATTATTCAACGTTTCCGCTCACCTCAAAGTTGATGTGCAAAATTTGTGTGTGGGGGTGGGGGGGGTGGGGGGGGGGATGATGTCCTGTAATCCCAGGATCCCATGTTTCATCTGCATAGGGAAGCTTGGCACCCATGTTACTGTACAGACTTGGGCATGCTTTCGAATCTCTAAACACACTTGCTTCATAATGAAGTTGTGTTGTCAACTTGTACAATATATTATGTGAAGGGACTTTGTCTTTTTTGTTACTTTTATATGCAATTTATGCTGCTGTGGAAGGAGTTTGTATCTGCATAATAGAAATGTGCCACCTACATTTGCCAGTGCATTCATCGGTCTAATGGCAAGCTCATTCGTTTACAAGGACACACCTTGTTGAGACAAGCAGGAAGCAGCCTACTAAAGGAAACCGGCAGTGAAGAATCCTTGCATTCAACTATAGAAAAAAAAAATCCCTATCTACTATATTTATTATTTTAACAAAGCATGTTATCTTTACTGTGGTTACTCTTTATATAATTATCCTCTTTAGGATTACGATTGTTCTATCAAAATTGCCTGTCTGCTTCCAGGTAACACTGAATTGCAGAGACATACAGTGGACGAAATCTAGGTGCCTGTAAGCATGTTATGGCATGACAATCTGGCTCCTGATATTTGCTAAACCCTAGAAAATGTAATTTTTTTTTATATTACTTGAGTTCTGGATAACTGAAAGTCTACTCTGTGTGTGTGTGTGTATATATCTCACATACACTTACTTCTGAGCAGAGCATCACCACCCACCCCAAATCCAGTCGGGATCTCACTCTGGGGATGTCTAAAATTAACAGATTTATATATTTATTTTTATTTTATTGAGGCTCCCCTCCGTGAGATGTGCCTAGTTCGCCTGTTTAAAAGATCTGGCCATACTTACCTGGCTCTTTGATTATGAAGAGGACAGCTGAGCAGTCTTAACTTTAAGACTCTTCTTAATTTTACTGTTGGACTCAAAAGTTTTCTAAGAAGACAATATAAATGTTGATGCATCTGCGGTTTCCTGGAGGCATCCATGATGCTTTGGTGGTACGTTTGAGTGTATGAGAAGGTGGGTTACATTTCTGGAGAGTTTTGGTTGTATCTATTGATGCAAACAGCCAGCTTATAAATGTGAATGGAGAAAGGGTGTGGTGTCAGTCAGATTCCATTTTATAACAAAGCCTTCTCATGTCTCCCTGCCCCTCTGAGATATATCTATATATCTATCCGTGTTCATATCTGAATGTCTAAAGCAAGTTAAAGTTCGGCGAAAATCAGTTATTACACTGCATTCTGGGAAGTTGAGCTGGGACACTCAAATGTGCCCTCAAATGCCTCGCTCTTCATTCCATAGCCATTATCAAACATGGCTTCCTTTAAGCTTATGCATGCTGTATTACACAGCTTTAATGCAAAGCCAAGGTTGAAATAAACACAGGCTGAGTATCCAATCCATGTACAGCTGTTTCAAGCTTACTGGCTATCATCAGCATGGAGCGGGATCTCAGCCTGTGATGTGGAAATAGTGTTTATTTATAATTATTATAAATTATATATGGTGGGTAAAAGAGCGATAGAAGCCCTCCACCATACAGTAAATAAAAAGTACATCCGTGTTCACATCTAAATGTCTAAAGCAAGTTAAAAAAACTTCTTCCAGCTCAGAGTTCTGAGAAACAGGTAGATATATATATATTTTTTTTCCCATGGCTTACACAGCCAAAACATGCTTACCGAAACATATCTTGCTGCTTGAACTACAATAATACATTTTTTTTAAAAAAATATTTATTGAATGTGGTCACGTTCCATCTTTGCTGAACCCACCCTTTAACTGCAAATCAAGGAACTAATTAGGCCTGCTTTAATTGTAAATGGCGTTGCTCAGTTGTATCCAACCCTCTGTGACCTCATGGACAACACACCATGCGGATCCACTTGGTTTTTAAGGCAGAGATACTGGAGTGGGTTGCCAGTTTCTTCTCCAGTGGGCCACACCACACCGCTCCTGGTATTCCCAGGTTGTCTCCCACCCAAGTACTGACCAGTGTACCCTGGCTGGATTTGAGCCCAGGATGTCGTAAAAGCGCCTGCATCCTTACCACTGCACCACCAGGGAACCCATGCTTTAGATGGCTACAAAAGGCAGCTTGCTCTGAGACTACACTGGCCTCAGTCAGGAATGTGTTGGTCATGTGTACTTAGATATGTGCTAAAAGAAAATCTATATATAATATTTTATATTAATTTATTTATTTTGTTTGTTTTAAAGTGTTCCTACTAGCGACTTGCTAGTCAAAATAGACGGCAATAAAATTTGAAGGCTGGCAATGCGGTTTGCCACACAATGCAAGGCTCCCCCCTAACTTGCGGGCCTCGTGATGAGCGCCTTGTCAGACCTCATCCAACCCGTCACTTTCATGCCTCGCAATGAGCACCTTCGGCGCTTTATTGCCAGTTCCGCAATGATCGCTCATTGCAGACGCCGTCCAACCCGCCACTTTTGTGCCCCGCACAGAGTGCCTTCGAAGTTAATGGCAAACCTCTCCATCCCCCACCTCACCTGCCCTGTGCGGTGCTGATTTTCCTTCTTTCCCTATCCTGTCTTTCTCCTCTCTGTCTGCTCAAGTCTCGCATGTCTCGCGATGAGCGCGTTGCTTGTATTTTAAAAGTATTGCGGGGCTCACGTTGATGGGCTAAGTCTTAAGGGCTTCAGCCTCGTTTTTTGAGCATTGGTAAAAACATTTAAAAAAATGAATAAAAAAGCTGTAAATGTCTCGACAAACGGCAATTAAGCCTCAAATTAGCTTGCACCCTCACTTGCAGGCTTCCTGCCTCTCACCCTGTGCTGTTTGTAAGTTATTTTATTTTTTTAATTGGTGTCATTTTTTTTGGTGGTCTTCAGACGGCTTCTGAGTTACGGGCTTGAAGGAAATATCGTCTTTTTTTTTTTAAGTAGTAATTGTTTTTCAAAGTTTTGCATGCGCCACAATCCTACGACCTTCGGCGCTGATGGTCATGAGCGCCTTCAATCTGTTGCCATATTCTATTGGTGGCTCATCCCTCAGCAAATAACAATGACGGTACAGATGACCCTTAGAGATACCCTGAAAGGCCACAATAGCGAGGCCTGCAATGAGTGCTAAAGGCGCAAAATCGGCTCCTGTGGAGCTCCTCCCGAGCCCTGCAATGAGCTCCTTCGGCGCTCATTGCGCATGCACAAGCCTGTATCTTTTTAACATTGAGTTACCAACAAACTCATAATTACTCCAACTATATATGTGATAACGGACAAGGAAAGTCAGTTATTAGCTGAAAAAGAAAAAAAAATTGAAAATCCATCTCTGAAGAAACCAATTTATTGGAAATAAGACTTGTTACATCCCCTTTATCTTCTGTAGATTCTAAACCAAGTCTGTATATTCCAGTAACTAGTATCTTGTTTTTACTGTATTCATATAAACAAGAACATACATTTAAAACTAGATGTAGATTTCTTTAAACTTGATATGCAAAACTTGGTAGCAATAAGACAATTGGCTGCAGCTTGTATTAATTTAATAAAGATATTTCCCAATGGATAACGTGTTTTACAAATGAAGACTCCTAATACCAGGTGTTGCCTTGTCGATGGCAATCATAATTAGGACTGGATGTATGTATCCCTTAATTACTCTCTCTGGCTCCCATGAGATTTACAGCTTTAGAAAACAAATGTTAAAGTGCATGAATTGTACAGTTTGCTTTTTAACTTATTAGACCACGCTACATTGGTCAACATATTAAAAAATGTAAAGTTCTACCGCTAATGCTTGTCCCCAATTCCAAACATAATGTGTATAAAGCAAAATTGGTAATGTTATCCGTATATGCAGGGATATATCTTGTTAATGTATATTGGACAATCATAATACATTAGAAAAGCATAGAGGAGAAACCAATACCTAAAGCAAGCTTTGGAAACCCTCTGCCCTTGATGAATATTATTTCCAAAGCTTAATTTTTTTTTTATCTTGGTATGGTTTTCTAATGTATTGGGCTACATTGGTGCCAATTCATTTTAAACTCCATAAAAAAAGACCCCAAAAGTTAAGGCTAAAATTCGGATTGAAATTCACATTTATATGCTTAAATTCCTCCATTTATTATTAACTACTGATAAGTGTTGGTACTCATGTAGGACTAGCACATGCTCATAGTGATTAATGCACTTATCAGTCGGTTGAACAAATATTTGTAAATCGGGGAAAATCTGATTCTCATTCATATTGCTTTTGACTCTCTTTTTTTTTTATTTATGGCAATTTTGAATATGAATAGAATACATTTCTTAAAGGGCCACTATGGTCAAATGAAAAGTTTTTACACTTTTTAAGTTGATTAAGAATTTATTTTGTATCATGGAATTTCTAGTTATTTGTAATTCCACAAGAAAATGTCATGATGAGGTCCATTGTGTCACAATGATTCTATTTTGGCTTTATTGATTTTATGTTCTCCCTGTTAGTTATGCATCAAAAATACACACTGGTAGATAGTGGAGAACCATATTAGGCTTTACTTTTTTGGATAAAATGCAAACTGTTATAACATATACGTTTAATTGAAATGGCAGGGTGAAAGGTAGAAAGGGAGACAACCTTCCTAATATGTGTGTATGTATGTATGTATGTATGTATGTATGTATGTATATAAACAGTACTCTAAACTGCACAGTGCCATCTACAGCTCAAGAGCAGAGTGTACATATTATGCAGTACATGATGTTGTGTTTCCCAACACGGTTCACCTTACTAAGATATGCTGCAGTGGTGGTAGTAGGATTTTTTTTTAATCCTACTACTTTCCCTATTTTTTTTTTTTTTTTTTTTTTACATTAATATCGATTTTATTTAATAATTATGAAAGAGATACAACACCCATATTTCTTGCAACATTCCCCCCCCCTTTTTTTTTTTTGACCTCATGGACTGTAACACCTCAGTACATCTTATGGTCATGCTGATCCAGTTTGGTATTCATGGCAGAAAAACTGGAGTGGGTTGCAAGTTCCTTCCCTAGTGGCCCACAGCATAAGGCTCCTAGCATTCCTAGGTGGTATTCCATCCAAGTACTGACCAGACCCAACAAATGGCTTCAGGGTGGTGTGACCTCTTGGTTCCTTGACTTAGGATCCAACCCAGGTCGCAGTGTTGAAAGCACTGAATCCTAACCACTGGACCACCAGGGAACCCATCATCCCTTTTTACAGTATGGGTATTTACTGATTTCGTGTTAGATTCAGTGTCCTTCACATTTTTTTTTTTTTTTTTTTTAATAACTAAACCTAGAATAGCAAACTCATCACTACATTTACAGGGCAGGATACCCACATGAGCATTTCAGAAATCTTGGCACGTAGCTACCAGGACATGTGACTGACCAAGACTTCATTTGTCATTAAGGGGAACATGACCTAAAATCGTCATAGTCAACAATGGAGTAACTTGTGGAGTGTGTGTAGTTGTTTTTTTTTTTTTTTTTTTTTTTTTTTTTCTCATGACCATACTATATGTATTAATCAGCTGCTGAACATATGAATTCATTTATTTATTTTTTTTTTATTTTTTTTAGCCAGTCATGTGTAAAAGTGCTAAAATTATAACCAACAATTTAATGGAAAATTTATATTTTCTCTTCTTTTACAAAGTTTCACTTGGTTTCAGAGCAACTGACTTGCATAATAAACGTGCGGTAGGGAAGGAAATACTGTTATAGGCATTCCTACAAGTGAATTGCTCTGTAAATAGTTCTCACACTGCCACTAAGAATTCTGGGTTGTGACATCCAAACGAGGCTTAAAAATGCTACCCTGTTACCTCTATCCATTTTAAAATGGAACCTTTTTGGCATATGTATGACCTACACAGTAATGGGACTCATCAGTGGGAGGCTGATTAAGGGAAGTGTGTAAGGAGTCCTATTCTAGGATGAAGTCTAGTAGATTCTTGGCATTCTACCACAATCGTGGGTTTATTTAGATTTTATCCCTCCCTAGGCTGATTCAAATGTTTGCGTTGGAACTACCCAGTTATGTGCTCACCCCAGTGTCACCCAAGGTTACTACTTCTTCAACACCCTTGCTATCTCCTAAATCCTAGCTTTGTGTGTGTGTATAAGGTTCCCTTTCTCCTCCCAGAGCAGGGCCATGTTGCATTGAATCAGTGGTAGATACACCCCTGCAACCTATCTTGGTACCATCTTGTGGAGCAATATCATAGGGCATTGCTCACTATTTTTACTGTGTGTATGCAAATAAGTCCTAAGATCTTCTGAACTTGTATAGGATCCCAAACTTTGGTCCATGGTCCTTCTGGTAATCCATAAAACAATTGGAATTATATTATAAAAATATGATTAAAATGGGGGGGGGGGGAATTATGTAATTAACTTTTTATGGTGTTGAGTAGGTAATAGACTTTTTATAGTTTTAATTATAGGCAATAAAACGCACACACATCCAACAATGCTTTACAATCCACCAAAACTGTAATCTTTAGTAGACCATGAGATAAAGGGTTTGGTAACTCCCGAAAGATCAGCAACATATCATTGACAAAACTATCTGTCCTGCATAGTGGAATTTGACTGTTATTTTGGGACTAGCCTGTCCAGTTCTTTCAGTGCATACAACTACTAACTTTTTTTTTGTTCTATAAATTATTATTTATTGCTTCTAGAAGCTTGTTTTGATGTTAAAAATCTCAACTGTGAAGTAGTAACATAAATACAGATTGCAGAGAAAACTTGCATGAGCCTGTAATTTTACCTCCTTTTACTATCGCACAAAAAAAGCATGAATGAGGATGAAAACAAGCAGAACAAAACATTTTTGGTAATGGAACTGATGTTTATCTCTCTATTTGACTGTAGACAACTTGAATGGAGCTCATGAACTACTGGTAATCCACAGATTTTAATACCATAAAGTAATCTGTTTTACCCATCGGATGTATAATTTTGTGTATTCACAGGTTGTGTGTAGTCAGTCAGATGAATACAATCGTCTAAGAACAGTGTGTAATGGCTCAAATGAAGGCCCCTTGCTTCGAAACCCGGGTGGTCATGACCGAAGCAGAACCCCTAGGCTACCTACAACAGCAGAGGTTGAGTTTTGTGTGTCCTTAACAAACTATGAAACTGCACCAATGGATAGATTTGCAAACTTAAGTTTCAGGAACACTTTGGAAGGTAAGACTTCTTTTTTTTTTTTTTTTTTTTTTTTTAATTAAACCATCAAAATATAAGCTGAAGATTAGTTAGATTACAGCGAACGGCGGGTTATTTAGGAATCTTCCCTATATACATACACAAAGGGGTAGGAAAGGGGACCCAGGTGGAGACCAGTTTTATTGGGAGGCGCAGAAGCCCGGAAAGTGAAAGGACTGGCGACACTGGCAAAAGGTATTGATGGTGATCTGTACTGTTTAATGTTTTTTATTTTATTTTTTCTCTTGTTATTACTGATTATTCTAAAAGAAAAAAAAATTGACCTACGATGGTTCCCATATAAACGAAGTAGAAACTCGAGATATGGGTAAAAAATAAGACACAAAAGATAACGACAATAGGGTACCATGTTGGGGCGGGGACTGGGTTACCTAGGATTACAGCTAATTTATATAATGCTTCAGATAACAGATTATGTTTTGGAAATATATTTCATTCTGATAAGGTTGTATTCTATGTCTTGCCTGATATGTGATCCAATTCCATCTAATAAAATGAATGAATAAAAAAAAAAAAAAAAAAAAATAAGTGTATGTGTTCACATTTGAATGTCTAAAACAAGTTAAAGGGAAAAAAAAAAAACTGCTTCCGGCTCAGAATTCAGAGAAACGGTTATTACACTGCATTCTGGGAAGCTGAGCTTGGACATGCAAATGTGCCCACACATGCCTTGCTCTTCAATCCATAGCCATTATCAAATATGGCTTCCTTTAAGTTTATGCATGCTGTATTGCATAGCTTTAATGCAAAGCCATGGTTGGATTAAACACAAGCTTAGTATCGTATCCATGTACAGCTGTTTCAAGCTTACTGGCTATCATCAGCAAGGAAGTATCATCAGCATTATAAGCTGAAGATTGATTACATTTTGTATATGGTATCTTTTTCTGAAGTGATTTACTGGAGGAAATTGTAAATATTGGAAGTAGAAATTTAGAGAGGGCATACAATGTGTTTGGTATACGTTGCCATTGAATGTATAGGAAACTTGGCTGGAACAGATTTGTATAACAAAGGAAGAAACTAAATTTAATTCTGTTTTTGTATATAGTAGAGACTACATGCATCTCTATTAGAACTTTTTTTTTTATGGCCCCTTGAGTACCTCTGAAGCAGATACAGGAACATGGAAATCATGCCACTCTTCCCAAATAGTGTTTAAAAGTTATTGTTTTTATAGCAAAACACAATAAATATATCCATCCAAGGTGATCATTAAAATGCAATGGTTACTACACTTAGGTATACCTCCCAACTTTCCCTCTATTTTATATAAAGGCCCTCTATCTCTAATTCTCCGAAATTTCCCTCTTTTTTTGAAAGAAAGTCCAATATTTAAGGACCAACCCGTATTTTTAACCCTGTCCACAAACCACTTTCGCATGTTTTTTTGTTTTTGTTTTTTTTCCCTCCATCTGGCAGAAAAATAGAAGCTGGGAGTGTCAATCCTCAAGTATATATGTCCTGATGGAAAATCATACATATTTGTGTGTGTATATATAAAAGTTTTGTTCTATGTATAAATGCTGATCCAAATGTGCGGAACTCCCACACCAACATATTCAAAGATGCCCCCTCACTGGAAATATTTAAAGACAGAATCTAAAGCCATCTGTTTACACAATCAAATGAATACCACCCATTCCATCTGTCAAACCTTAAATGCAACTTTCATAGTGTTACAATTTTCATTATAGGGTTTTAATCCTAATTAAATTTAACTCTTCACTTATGTAAAAAAAAAAAAAAAAAAAAAAAAAAAAAAAAAATATATATATATATATATATATATATATATATATATATTTTTTTTTATCTTTAAACAGAAGTAGTATTCTTGGCCACATATAAGGACAATTTAATCCCCGAACAATAGGAGTAGATTGTTTTGAACTATGAATTGAACATTCTAATATTTCCTATTAAAGAATTTTTAGAATAGCAATATTACATTCACTTTCAAATATTGTAGTATCAGCCTCCACTTGGGCTGATTTCTTTCCGTCTTGATATGTTTGGCTGAGAGAGGCTCATAGGTTTTCAAAACAATCTGATTTAGATATGAGGATGAACAGACCTTCATATCCTCCACAGAAGCTTCTTGATCTTGCAAACCACTTTAACACAGCAAGTGAAGAATATTGTAATGATAATGATTGATCACTGTCTGCCAGAAAAAGCTACCTCCCACACTAACCTTATAGTGGGTGAATATTAGCAGCTGATACGTCTCTGAGAGTAAATTTTAAAAAATCGATATATTGAACATGAATTATTAAATATTTGTGGGTAAATCTAGCTCAAGCAAGCTATTCTGGCATTAGTTATCCATTAACTATATTTTTTTGCTGGTTTAAGAAATTCTATTTTCCATATCTATGAAATATTGTATCTGTTACAAATACACATTTTCTGTATTCTATTTTTTTTTTTTTTATTTAGTTTTGTAATTTTTGTATTTTTTGTTCATGGTTTATTGTAATAGGTTTTGTTA
Organism: Discoglossus pictus; assembly: GCA_027410445.1. NCBI lineage: Eukaryota > Metazoa > Chordata > Amphibia > Anura > Alytidae > Discoglossus > Discoglossus pictus. Next base: position 448,831,877 of record CM050164.1, on the reverse strand, counting down.
ATCCACTTACTGGAATTGCTAATCGGTCACAAAGCAGTTTACACAACTCCTTGCACGTTTTTCTGAATGGGTCCATGTCTCAAGTCCAGGGATCCGCTAATGATCCAGTATTTGTTCTTCATCATGCTTTTGTTGACAGGTGAGTCCTTCTATTTTTTTTTTTTTTTTTTGTCTGGATACAATTTTAGGTACATTGATTTTTAAATGTCTTGATTTTACATTGGTGATGAAATTTTAGCCCTTAAACAAGTATGTTGGAATCATACTACATGGTTGAAGCTTTATACTATTTCTGACAATATTTTATTTGAATCTGTATTTTTGCTGAGGAAGACGGATCACAATATATGTGATCTTATCTTAGAGAGCATATTATCAAACGTTAAAATATCAATTAGTTTTTAAAGTTTGATAATATGGTCTCTAAGATTAGATCACTTGTATATTGTGAGCAAAGGTATTACATATTGCCATTAATGTTTTCTTAATTATGAACATGGACATGACTGAACATATATCAATGTACTGACTCTCCGGTTTTCATGGTAAATATACTGTAGTGGGTTGCCAGTTCCTATCTTGGGTGGCCTTATGTGATATAGCTTACAGCTTCATTGAAGTACACAAGCCCCTTCAGTAGGGGCTTGTGTACTTCAAGGTAGCGATCCAGAAGAGGACATTGCCAGATAACTATACAAATTGTGAGTCTTTATATATCAGATCCAGGTATGGGAGGTGTAAGCCTAAACCCCCAAACCTCTTAAGTTACATAAATTCTCAGTTATTTGTCTTGCTTAAGGAATCCGGATAAGATACAATGACGCAGACTGCTTGACCAGAAATGATCCTTTCTAAATCCACAGCTGTGTGACTGTTATGTATTGTACTAAATATTGTATATGAATTTGCAATTATAACTTAATAAATACACAATATATTATAAAGTAGATGGTGTATAAAATTTTAAAGTTTCTTTTGTGCGCAAAATTAGGTTTCTATCAAATTTTCATAGTTCTGAGAAGACTAACACACTTACAGATACACATTTTAATTGTCTTGGTGTTAGCTGCTTTAAATGCAGTGGACCCTTGGTTGTCAACCTCCTCGGAACTAGATGCCTCTCTCTGACCACAAAAATCGCCTCCTAACCCGATGCACTCTCGCTACCCAGCATCCTGTCTCTCCAGGAAGTTAAATAAAGTTTTGTGCTAATAGCACAAGAGCAGCCTGTGCTTACATTATAAGTTCAAAGTAGTTAATAAATGGATGGGTATACCAGACCACCTCCTCTACCTCTGTAAGGAATCTGTATGAGGACCAAGAAGCCACGGTCATCACAAACATGTAATGGTCAATTGTTTCCAGATCAAGAAAGGAGTTCAACAAGGTTGTATACTGTCACCTTATTTATTAAACTTGGAATACATTAAGCCTAAGGACAGGATGGACAAAGCCAGATTTGGTATTGCTGTGGAAATATCAAAAACTTCAAATCGGAAGATGATACCACAATGATGACTGAAAATGGGGAGGAACTAAAGGTCCTATTGAAGTGTGAAAGAGTGTAACATTGGCATCCTGCTCAATGTTAAAGACTTACAGCCTTATTAAATTGCGAATTGGCACATTGAATAGGGCTCTATATAAGCACGGAGCATTTTTTTTTTTTTTATAGAAGTTTTTAGTTCGTGAAGACCTTGCTTTTGGATAGAAGTTCACAAACAAAACTTCTGTAAAAACAATATGCTATTGCAATCGCAATTTAATAGGGCTGTAAGATCCTAGCAAAAGGCCATCTTGGTTCCTGACAAATAGATGAGGGGGAAAAAGTGGAGGCAGTGACAGATTTTATTTGAGCTCAATGATATCTTCTGTGACTGCAACCATGACATTAAGGCATTTTTGCTTCTTGGGAGAAATTATGGCAAGTGTGGACAAGCTTTTCAAAATTCAAGATATTACATTTCAACAAAGGTCCAGATGGTTAGCACTATGGTATTCTCAGTAGTAACATATATAGATGTGAGAGCTAGACCAGAGAGAAGGCTTCGTGCTCTAGAACAAATGCCTTTTGAACTGTGATGCTGGAGAAAATCACTTGGTGTCTTGGAGTGCATGGAGATGAAAACAAACTTTGCTACAGGAAATAAAGTCAACCTGTTCACTAGAAAGTTTAATCATGAGGCTGACACTCACATATTTTACCATATCATGATAAGATTTTGTATTCCCTAGAGAAGACTTTGATGCTGGGAAAGATTGAAGGCACATAAAGAAGGGAAACGCAAAGATGGATGGATGAGATAATTTAAGAAATTGAGGGATCTCGGAGGGTTACAAAGAGTCTGACACCATTAAACTAACCTATAGATTTATATCGCACTATTACACCAACATTCTGTCATAAATCGCAAAAAAAATTGGCAAGATCTAAAAAGATTGAATTTTATAGACTAAAAGTATTTCTTTAACCTTTAGTTACAATGGAATTATAGGCGGGAAGTTTAACGGCATGTTCGCCTTTTGAAAAACTCCTATTTCTGTTTCAAATTCTAAGGCTTCTTCAGCTTGAAGAGCAGACAGTCACTCTTCTGTTTATAACTATGGAAATAGCTATTCACTCAGTGGCAATTAATTGATTTCAACCTTCAATGTCCCCACCTACTTGTTAAGAAGATTTTACAAACTGGGAGATATTTTGTAGACCATAATGGTCAGGACAGTATACAAGTAAATAAATGGGTAATAAATTCAAAGGTTGCTTTTTACTAAATGTTGTTTTGCCAATTTATTAATACTAGATCTTTAGAACACAAATATCAGATTAATGTCACTTTATTGCATATGACCTTAGCTGCCTGTTTCTGCTTTTCCAGGATGTTTGTATTTTATTTAGATTGTAAAGCTTATAGTCTAGTTCAGCCTGACATTAACTTAATGCACTGAATAAATCTTTTGATGAACACGCATATTTTAATGTCTTGTGTGATGTTCACTTGCTGGGCCTGTGTAATGACAGCTGTGTGTGTGTGTGTGTGTGTGTGTGTATATATATATATATATATATATATATATATATATATATATATATATATATATATATATATATATATATATATATATATATATATATATATATATATATATATATATATATATATATATATATATAATTTTTTTTTTTTATGAGAAAGGAAAGTTAAAATGAGGTATGATTAAGGATGGAATCGCACCATCACAAGTCAAAATGCGTGATATCAATTGTTGGTCTGTTAGTGGAGAAATATTACTAACTGGTCCAACCTTTTAAGTGTCTCCTTCTCTGGCACCTCCTCCTAACCTCCACCTCTGTCTGTTGGCGTTCCCAAAGGTTCTGTCCTAGGCACCTCCTCTTCTACATCCTCCCTTGGTAACCTTATAAGCTTCTTTTGAATTTCAGTATCATCTCTAAGCAGATGACACACAAATCTACCTCTCTGCACCAGATCTATCCCCCTCTGTTTTAGCTCAAGTTTCCAACTGCCTCTCCTGGGTGACCACCAGTCAACTCGAACTTAACATGTCTAAGACTGAACTCCTTATCTTTCCACCCTCTGTTACAGCTTCCACTCCTCAAATTTCTGTCACTGTTGAAAATGCCATCACCCACACCTCCCAGGCCAGTTTGTCTTGGGGTTCTACTGGATCCCGCCCTCTTATGCCACACATTCAATCAATAACAATCTTGGGAGTTTCACCTAAAATAAAGAATTGGTCACTATCTTTTTATAGAAGGCACCGCTAAAATTCACTCTCTTTAACTCATCACATATAATAGTTGTCAAACTATGAATAGTCGTCCTGCTATGCGAGCTTGCAAGAACTGCTGTTTGGTCCGCAAATGCGGCCCCTCGCAAAGTGAGGGGCCGCATTTGCGGAAGGTGGAGGCTCCAACGAGCCAAAGGCTCATTGCAGGCCGCAAAAGCGGACCCTCGCAAAGAGGGGCCGCATTTGCGTATGTGGAGGCTCTACGGCGCCTCACACTCTGTTACAAACACCCACACAAGCAGCACTTTACCAAAATAAATGTAACACGCAATAACTATATACGGACTTTGCAAAAAAAAAATACGAGATGCGGGACTTGGGGGGGGGGAAAAAAACATTACGACCAAGCAAAAATACGACCTTAACGGCCGAACCGCGCGCAGCGGAAAACATTCAAAACACAATAAATACACACACAACCAATACATAAAAAGCTTACCCACAGCAGGGACCTCTGCAAGTGAAGTTGCACCTCAGTTTAACTCCAAATTCTTGATTTTTAGACACACAAAAATCCCCTGAGCAAGAGAAAAAATGGCCGCCGAAGAAAACGCGTCTACGCGACCCTAAAGCCGCAAAACACCACCAAGCACATACGGCTTTTCAAAAAAGCCGTATAAGATACACTTTTAGTAAGGACGCAAAATCGTCCACAACTGTGTACCACATACACATTCGCCGCCATTTCACAACACTAACTTGCACAATGCGGAACTACACAGGTACACTAATGGCTTCCCCTCGTGCACGCATCATATTTACACTGCACACATTGCTGACACTTACACCTCAGCTCCAGACCAGTGCAAACCTACATTGTATGCTGCAGGAACATCAAAGCAGATTGTCAGCTGTTCAGCTCCATGCTTCCTGCATATACAGGGAGTGCAGAATTATTAGGCAAGTTGTATTTTTGAGGATTAATTTTATTATTGAACAACAACCATGTTCTCAATGAACCCAAAAAACTCATTAATATCAAAGCTGAATATTTTTGGAAGTAGTTTTTAGTTTGTTTTTAGTTTTAGCTATTTTAGGGGGATATTTGTGTGTTCAGGTGACTATTACTGTGCATAATTATTAGGCAACTTAACAAAAAACAAATATATACCCATTTCAATTATTTATTTTTACCAGTGAAACCAATATAACATCTCAACATACAAATATACATTTCTGACATTCAAAAACAAATCAGTGACCAATATAGCCACCTTTCTTTGCAAGGACACTCAAAAGCCTGCCATCCATGGATTCTGTCAGTGTTTTGATCTGTTCACCATCAACATTGCGTGCAGCAGCAACCACAGCCTCCCAGACACTGTTCAGAGAGGTGTACTGTTTTCCCTCCTTGTAAATCTCACATTTGATGATGGACCACAGGTTCTCAATGGGGTTCAGATCAGGTGAACAAGGAGGCCATGTCATTAGATTTTCTTCTTTTATACCCTTTCTTGCCAGCCACGCTGTGGAGTACTTGGACGCGTGTGATGGAGCATTGTCCTGCATGAAAATCATGTTTTTCTTGAAGGATGCAGACTTCTTACTGTACCACTGCTTGAAGAAGGTGTCTTCCAGGAACTGGCAGTAGGACTGGGAGTTGAGCTTGACTCCATCCTCAACCCAAAAAGGCCCCACAAGCTCATCTTTGATACCAGCCCAAACCAGTACTCCACCTCCACCTTGCTGGCGTCTGAGTCGGACTGGAGCTCTCTGCCCTTTACCAATCCAGCCACGGGCCCATCCATCTGGCCCATCAAGACTCACTCTCATTTCATCAGTCCATAAAACCTTAGAAAAATCAGTCTTGAGATATTTCTTGGCCCAGTCTTGACGTTTCAGCTTGTGTGTCTTGTTCAGTGGTGGTCGTCTTTGAGCCTTTCTTACCTTGGCCATGTCTCTGAGTATTGCACACCTTGTGCTTTTGGGCACTCCAGTGATGTTGCAGCTCTGAAATATGGCCAAACTGGTGGCATCGTGGCAGCTGCACGCTTGACTTTTCTCCGTTCATGGGCAGTTATTTTGCGCCTTGGTTTTTCCACACGCTTCTTGCGACCCTGTTGACTATTTTGAATGAAACGCTTGATTGTTCAATGATCACGCTTCAGAAGCTTTGCAATTTTAAGAGTGCTGCATCCCTCTGCAAGATATCTCACTATTTTTGACTTTTCTGAGCCTGTCAAGTCCTTCTTTTGACCCATTTTGCCAAAGGAAAGGAAGTTGCCTAATAATTATGCACATCTGATATAGGGTGTTGATGTCATTAGACCACACCCCTTCTCATTACAGAGATGCACATCACCTAATATGCTTAATTGGTAGTAGGCTTTCGAGCCTATACAGCTCGGAGTAAGATAACATGCATAAAGAGGATGATGTGGTCAAAATACTCATTTGCCTAATAATTCTGCACTCCCTGTATTACTTAGAAATAGGTAAAGTAGATGAATTTATAAATGTATTCATTATTTCATTGGCATACAAAAGCCCTTTACCTCACGCCTCACAACAAATGCCAACGGTGCTCATAGGATACAAACTACACCAGGGGACAGCCTTGCAATAGGCGCAAAAAGCTCATAAGCCACCTTTACAATGACAGCAAAAGCCCCTGTAATAAAAAAATAAATAAAACATCCAACAGCTGCGCAATGAGCGCTGAAGGTTCTCACGATAAAAAAAGCTTTACATTATGTCTAAAACCGCATTCCCTGGCTTACAATTTCATGCCCGTCATTTTTTGACGGGCAGTTCGCTAGTATTATAGAAGGATATATTTTTATCTGTCCGATGTCAGACTTGTTTATTGAACACCCAATCTAAAACATAATTCCTCATACAGGCAGGAGCAAGACTTGGTAGTAATTTTACTTACGAACTGTAGATGAGAAGGTAGACTCCAAAAACTAAATAAGAGGAGCAGGAGCATGTTGTGACGAGGTAAGCCAGTTAGTGAGCTGATTATGGTTCCTTGGGGAGCTTGTTGGTAGGCAGACAGTGAGAGGCAGAGCCAGTATAATGGATGCCTCTTGCATATGTGCAAGGAGGAGCAGATATGGCTGTATTCCCCTGGCATAAATCATAGCTTCCCCTTTTTCCTAACCCATTGTGGTACCCATGATCATTCCATAGATGATGCAAACAAAGTTATTTTTCTGCTTTCCTTATTTAGTCTAACCTTGGTGGCCTCCAAAGAGAACATTTTCTGAATGTAAAATTTTAGGCAATCAACCTCTGCCAGGGAAGTAATGTTCAGCTGGGAAAAGCAACATTAAACAAAATTGCTTTCACTCTAGACACATCTCTGTAATGACTATATATTCACCTTCTTTTTACTTTCATGCTCTCTCACATTTTGGATGTTTGCTAGTTGTACAAAAAAAAAAAATTGACATGTGTACTGGCATTCATTTCTACAGTATGGTATTTTTCAATCTGTTTGTGTTTATTTGACCTATATACTCCTTTTTTACATTTTTTTTTTTTTTCTTTCGTTTCTCTCCCCTCAATAGCATCTTTGAGCAGTGGCTCAGAAGACATCAGCCTAATGTGACGGCTTACCCAGAATCCAATGCACCAATTGGGCACAATCGTGATTACAATATGGTTCCTTTTATTCCATTGTACACAAATGGAGAATTCTTTACCGGATCAAGAGATCTAGGATACGATTATGACTATTTGGCGGAATCAGGTACTGATTTTTTTTTATTTATTTATTTATTTTTTTTTTTTTTTTCTTAGTAATGGATTAGAAATATTAATCAGTATTTTAAGAGAATAGATTCAGTATGGACTTTAAATCTTACTTTTGTTCCTTATTTGTATTCATGTACTAGAATAGCATTTCTAGAACCCCTATTAGATGTATTGGGAACAGGTGAGGAGATGCCCAAGAGGTACCTCATATGCCTAGGAAGCTGATCTAATAGAAGACTGGCCCAATGGGAAGATTTCCCCCACCCTGTGGTCACCTGATAGGGTGCAGATAGAAGCATATGTATTGAATTTAAAAACTAAAGTTCAAGTGTGTGCATTTTTAAGCTTTTTTTTTTTTTTTTTTTTATATATATATTTTTCCAACTACTGACTCTTATAGCTACAAGTAATCCATTATTAAATAAAATGAAAATATGTTTTATGAGCACTATGCTTGGTTCAAATTGGGACATTTTAATTGAAGGGCAGATAATTAATTTTATGCAAAGATGATCTGACCACATACATATAACTGGATTTTTTTTATTATTCTTGTATAGAGAAGTTGCAATGTATCTTATACATCACAAGAGATGATTTTAAGACCCCAAAACAGAAAAAAAGTGGTACCTAGGTACTCCACTTTAATCTGTTCCGGATGGCAGGTTGAGTACCAAACGAGCATATCCCATAGGAATTATGGTAAATTGAGAGAATCTTGTGGTGTTTCTTGATACAAAACCTTTTAAACCTAAATTTAAAAAAAAACAATAATTGGTTCAAATAAAATAGAATTTAACTTCACTTTAACTGTACTCCTGAGGACGTGAGGGCCCAATGGGATACTGGTGATGTAGAGGAGGAAGAAGAGTTTATTGCTTGAAATTTTGGTTCTTATAGGCACAAGTAACACTCTGGTTCTTGTAAGCGCAGGCTGCCTTGTTGTTCCTGACTGTTTTTGTTCTGCAGTATAGGATTTGACAAAATAAAATATGAAAAAGGGATTTAATGGTAACTTGTATTTACAAAAGCACATACGCAAGTGTCTTTAATAGCCAATTGGTAGAATGTGTCCTCTATACAAAAAGTCTGAAAATTCACATATGAAAGTGAATTAAGCTAATTGTCAAAGTACCATTAGGCAAAAAACAGTGTTTTGAAGAGACCAAAATATGTGGTCAAACTTCAGGTGCATTACCAACAAAAACTTCTAAATTTATTTACAGTGTCCAGGGGAACAGATTTAAAAATTAAAGCATTTGTTAAACATGGTCAAGCTACATCCGCAAAGAGTGTTTGCAGCTCATCAATCGGAACAGACTGACCTTTCACAGGGTAGTTGCTAAATGCCACAAATGCATGTTGAGATTCTATACAAGCCATGTCCGGCAGTTCAAGACTGCAAAAAAAATATGAACTTTGTTGTTTTTTCTGGGTTTATATGGCCCAGTCTAGGTGCTAATGCATTTTTTTTTTTTTTTTTTTTCCCCAAGGCATTTTGGGGGGGGTTTAAGGGTAGTTTTTGGACCCTTTTTTTTTTTCGTGGGACTCCCGACTTACCAGCAACTACATTTATCCGGTAATAGGGAGTCACCGTGGGTGCCGGATAACAGAATTTGTGTATGTAATAATTATAAAAAAAGTTGTGCGTGGTTATGAAGTCCGGAAAAAGCAAACAAGTTATTTGCAGATGTTAATTCTGCTGGGAGGGAGGGCAGCTGAAGGAATAAATGTTAGATAATATGACTTTTATTTTTCAGAGCATTATATTTTTATTTTTGTAGCACTAGGGTAAAATAAACAATGGATTAAACATTACATACATTTGAAGAAGATATCGAAAACACAAGATAGCACATTTTTATACACACATTTGTAAGGTGGAAACTTGGGAGTTTACAGTCTAAGACATAATAGGGGTAGAAACATTAAGTAATTGAACTGCTGGATGGATTAATGTTAGTGTGATTGAGAAACTGTTATGAGAACTGGGAAGTATATTAATCTACAGTTTTATAAAAAGTTTAGAGTCAAGTGCTTCTCAGAACAGGTGAGTTTTCAGAGCATGTTTGCTCTACTAGGTGGCCATCTAATATGCAAAGTAAAGAATTCCAAGGAACGGGGGGCTTTTCTTAAACTCCTGTAGACGGTTACAGATGAGGCCCAAATGCATGGTCGTACATAGAGGGTGTTTTGCAGAATATCTTGGGATAAGAGCTGAGATATAGGAAGGTGCAGTGCTGTTGAGGGGGTTGTAGGTTAGGCTTAGTATTTTTAATTTAAAATCTTACATATTGCTCTATCTGTTTTCAGTAATTTATTTAGATTTTAGAGCATCATTAATAAATGGCATGTTTTTTTTTTTTTTTTTTTTCTTCCATTAAAAAACAAACTTGTTAATAGTAGTGTTAAAACAAGTCTTGGCCCTTTTCAAAATCTACAAGTTGCATCTGGTCCCATTCTATAAAGCTATTCATAAATCCACATCTCTAGAAGATTGCCATGTTGGCTTCTTGCCCAGCCAGTAGCCTCCTATTGGCGCACACAGCCAAGTAGAGGAGCCAGCACTAGGACTGCGTAAATGAAAAGGAGCAAGGTGGCTGTGTGTATCTCCATATTGCATCTTAAAACACACACACACTCACTGCTGCCTACATACCTCCCATATAGTGGATAGGATTGGAGGGTCTTGAGCTGCCATATTGGTATTCCTTCCACAGAGGTGAGCAGAGATACATTATAAAACTATCAATGTAATACTTTTTAATTAGGCTAATAAGACTTTTATTATTCAGCTTAAACTTATGAAGGACCACGATTTATTGATCACTACAGTCTCCTTTTTTTTAACTTTTTTTTTTTTTTTTTTTTTTTTCTTTTCTAACTCCAGCTACACTGAATGCTCTGCCTGCAAGAAATAAAAATGTAACTGTTTTTCCCTGTGAAATATCCTCAAGTATACAGTTTCTCAATCCAGGTAGCAGATTGGAAAACTGCCCAGATTTAATTAAAGCATTTAGCCTTGTGCATCGTTAAATGCCACTTTCAACATTTTAATGAAACCTTCGGTGATGGAACCACTCCAATACATTTTCCTCTGGGTTAGAATTGCTCTTTAGCTGATGTCAAGCATTCACTTTCCTCAGTTAGAGCCGCAGAATCAATTTTGAGAAACCTGTATTTTTTAATATGCATATGGCATATGTAACAAATAATAATTATTATTTTTTTCTTCATTTAAAGCTTGGCTGAAAAGAAAAATGTAAGGCATATACCCAGGAAATGGTAATTACAGCTGTTTTATTCATGGCTAGTTTTATTAGGACCATTAATTCTTCAGTGTTATGGGCTATATACCATATTCTGCCTTTACGTGTCCTTAATCTTAATTAGAATCTTGTCTTGGTAAAGATCCTTGACAAGGTGTGTGTTGCATTCATGCTGAATTTATCGTTGCCTAATGCAGAGAATTAATACAGACTCTGCTTCTTAAAGGGACACTGCAAAGGTCCTATTTATTGCACAAATTAAAAGTACACGTATAAATATAATTTATCATTGGCATGAATTACATTTATATGATCTTGCAATAGAAGAATATTTATATATTAGTCTGATATACAAGTATGGCTCTACCAATTGGGCATGCTCATAGGGTTCGTACACACAAAAACACACACATTTACTTTATGCTTAAAATACCCAACTTTTAAGCTCTGTTATCTAACACTTCCATTAAAAATTGACAGTTCTAAATATTTTAATTGCTTTTGTGCTTTCTATTTCTGCAGTTGGACTAAACGGCAACATTAGTAGCTTGACACATATCCATATTTCAGACGTGTCTGTCACTCACTCAATGGCCCCGCACACCAGACTCCTCTTCAATGACTGCATCTATCCATCTCCGCCTCTGCTGTCCTTTCTTTCTTGTTCCTTCATAGTCTTCTCTATGTCTTCTCATGATATGGCCAAAATATTTGCGTGTTGACCTCATGATCATACCTTCCAGTGAACAGTTTAGCTTGATTTCCTGTAGTATTGATTTATTGGATCTTCTAGCAGTCCAACACTACAATTCTAAGCTGTCAATTCTATAGAGCTTAGCCTTCTTTATGGTCCAACTTTCACATCCGTATGGTGTGATCCACACTATCAAAGGCTTTTGATAGTATAGCTCACAGCTTTTATCAAAGCACACAAGCCCCTTCATGACAAGATGGCGATCCAGAAGGGGATAACTGTTTATGACATCACATAGAGATGGCCACAGAAAGATCAGTTGACTACATTGCATGGAATCCTAGTGAAGGTTCTGGTTTCCTGGACAATACTTTTGTTTATGGAAACAAATTACTTTTCTGTTAATGAATTTAGTGATCTTCCTAATCCCAGACATTGCGGTGTTTGTAGTTTGCACATGTGAAATTACTGATCTTCCCAAGGTGTGTTGGTGACGGATACAGAAAGGACGGTTACCTTGTCCCCTGATGACATAGTCTTTCTGGATCTTGTTCTGAAAAGTGAGTATGGGGTGGACCTGGAGTGTGCCAAAATCTATCTTAATTAGACATAAAGGTGTCAAGGAATTTTAAGTACAGGGACCGTTTTGTTGCAGGCTGATGGAGAACCGCAAGAACACACCTCTTCAAGGAGTATTGGTAGTCTACCACAAAATGAGTGTCCAGACTCTTTAAACCTTTGCTGTTTTGGGTCAAGGAGTGGCTTTCTGGATGGCAAGGGGATATTCCATCACTGGTGCTGTGATTCGTGGCCTGTGCCCCTTATTATTGATGTACCAGGATGGGAACTATGAGTTCCTCTCTCTTCCCCTTCCTTCTTCTCTTGCTGCTCATTTTATGTTTCTGTAATAGTTTGTATTGTATCTGCTTCATTTAAGGGACAATGACTTTACACCACTTTTACAAACTAGAGTATGCAAAATAACTCTAGGACTGTTTACAACTCATATGATCTCTTAATACATAAAAAATGGCCTATTATATTTCAGCTGTAATTACAAATCTGTGCTAGCTTTTGTTAATCTGCCCTTGCTGCAAAGCCAACCATACTGCTTATCATTCATGAAGGTATCCTTTCCCAGTTCTTAAGTAAGGAAGTTAGACCGCACAGTTGCCACATTACATTTATATCTCTGTGTCCACCCATAGATACAGCTCTCAAATACCAATTTTCAGAGTAATGAAGGTTGAAAAAAGACTTTCAGTCGATCAAGTTCAACCTTCATTTTCTTTTTATCATATTCACAATTTTAAAATGCAGCCATGAGCGTCCCTTTTTATTCCCATATTTTTATTTTATCCTTACATTAATTTCATCTTCACATTGATGGAATACTATTTTGGTATAAATAGGACTGTGGCGCCAGGCCACGATGCCAAGCAGGGATGTCTTTCGGGAGAAACCATATAAACTATTCTCACAAATACACAGTAAACTGTGCAAAGCTATTTCATCTCCCAGTTTCTCAGCATCTCTATATAGGTTGTCAACTTCCCTTTAATTTTTAACGTTTTTTATTTTATTTTATTTTTTAAATCACTGAAGCAAGCTCTGAAAATAGGTATATCTGTGTGTAAAAAAAAAAAAAAAAAAAAAAAAATACACACATGTTGCTTATCAGACACATTACTTTTTATTTTATTTATTTTTTCTTTCAATATAATCATACAGACTTATTTTATTTAAAAATAAAACTGGTTTTCCACACCCCCAGAGCTGCTTACATAGGCACAGGGTAGCTGCCAAAAGAAACACTGCATTTTGGTACAGATTTTAACTCTTTACTAACCTTCAAGTCAGCAGCAGCTAAATGCAGAGATCTACAGATCTTGCTAGTGCCTCTTGATTCCTACTACAGGGGACTACACATCACATGATTCCTTCCTGCACAAGCTGCCATCATGGATTGTTACAATGTATTGGCTGCCTGTGATTGGCCAAGTTCAATTATGCATTTTATGCTAATTTTACAGAGATATCCAGGGGTGTCTTCTCGCAAAAGCAACTGCTTGCAAAATCAATTTTTATTTTGGCATTTTTTCAAGCAATAAAAATGCATACACTACTAATTCTCCTCTATCAGATGCATTCATAATCCAGGAAACTTTTTTTAATTGTTGCATATGTGTAAAGGCTTTTTTTTTTTTTTTTTTTTTTTTTTTTATAGATTTATTTACTTTTTTAATAACATTTTGCACATTTTATCAAGTCTGGTTATTAGAAGTGCAAATATAAATTTGACCACAGTAGAGGGTTCCCTGTTTTTATTATCAAAATAATAAAATAATGTTTAAACACATAGTTTAAGGGTTTGAAAGTTCTATTTTTACACAGTCCCTTAAGCTCATGTATGCCGTGTTTTCTATAGTACTAGCCAATGACAGACTGTCTTCTTGGCATGTTCCCAATCTTGAACCACTTGTTCCATACTAACTCTTACTTCTTGGTCCCTGAACACATTTCTCTGGAGACCAAAATAGGTGATCTAGTAAACCCATTTCTTGAAGGACTTGTCACAGTTTTTATCCTGCAGATGTTGGATATTTGCTCTCTGGTAATACTGTAATACTATTTTTTTTTTTTTTTTTCTGAATCCAGTCTTTTCTCATAACCTAGCATGGTAGAGAAGGTCACTGGAGTTATCCACTTTTTTTTTTTCTCTTTCTTATCCCCTTGCGTAATAAACACCACCATTGGGTAATTTGGGTCACAGACACTTTTTAATGTCTGTCAACATGTCTGAACCTTGTGGTTGGTCATGTGACCAGTTGTTGTGTTCTGACGCCAGCGCTTTTTGCTGCCAGGTAAGCCCCCATGGATTTACCAGCGAGAGGCATCCTTTAGCCTACTAACCTTAACTGGCCTGGGTTCAGCCCCATAGGTGTGGCACTTAAGCCAACATCCGAACCCCTGGTCTCTCCCCAACTTATACTCCTGGCAACAAAGCGCTTGTCACCGCAGCTGTGCCATTAATAATAAATGGTGATCTTCTAATCGTAATTACTAAGCTGGGAATGGAGGGAAGGAATTTTATCTCAATTGACCGTAGCTGATTCTTTTTAGCTGTGGAGGATGGCAGCTTCTGAAGGGAATGAGCTATGGCAGGTGCTTAAATCAATCTACTTCCAGGTTCCCCCTCCCTCTTCCCGCCTCCTTGCCCTGCCCCAGCTTATGCCATGCCCTCTTCTGTTTATGCTGTCCTCTAGAGGTCTCTTGACCTAGCACTTCCTTTTAAATTGTTGGAGCTTGCAGGATCTTGAGCATTACCTTGCTGGCATGTGAAATGAGTGCAACTGTTTTAACCACCATTTGGCACTTCCATTTTTTGTTATTGGAATATAAATTTACCTTTTTCCAATCAAATGGCCAAAAGCCATCCCCTCCTTGCAGTCTTATTATTCACAAAGATTCTTAGGGCCCATTTAACTTCGAACTCCAAGACCGATGCCTCTAGATCAGTGAGCAAACAATCATAATAGGGTCCTTCCTAGTTTTTCCATATGTTCTTGTTTCACTTGATGTCTCTAAATTTCTTGAAGAGATCGCTGGTCTTTCCCATTTTTTATATTATCTACTTTCGTTACTTTGCATTGCACATATTAGAATGATTTGGTTCTTTCTCTTCTTACTATTCTCAGTAATTCTGCATTTTTTTTTTTTTTTTTTTTTAATTGAGCTTTCATTTCCATATCACCATTGCCTTTTTCAATGTCCTCCTTTTTTTTTTTTTTTTTTTTGGGGGGGTTGCTTCTAAAACCTCAGCAGATAACCATTTGTCTTCTTAGTCGTCTTTCGGTTTGAGGGAATAGATTTATGGACAGAAGTTTGAGACCTTGTCCAGGAAGCGACAGCAACAAAACATTACACTCTACCAGATATAATCTGTTAAAATGATTATACACCTCCATTCCTAAAGCATATTCCTTAGATTGTATCTAGTTCTATTTAATTAGATTATTTTTACTACATGATCTGAACCACAAAGTTTAGAAAAAATATATAGCGGTCGGCTCTAGGTCTTGTTTTGCTGACTGTATAGAGCTCCTCTGCTTCAAAGTATATAGTTTTAATCTGCGCTCATTAAGTCACTAATGACTTGCTAACAGCCAAATCAAAGGGCCACTTCTATAGTCCTATTCTCCTGGATTTCTCTGCTGCCTTTGACACAGTTGACCATCCTCTTTTTTATCAGTATTCTCCACTCTCTGGGCATCCGTGACATTGCTCACTTGGTTCACATTATATATAGAAAATTGGACTATTTAGTTTGTCCTTCTCTGGCTCGTCTTTATCGCGTCGCCTTCTGGCTGTTGGAATGCCCCAAGATTTGGTAATAGGTCCCCTCCTTTTCTCTATCTACACTTCCTTGCTTGGTAATCTAATAAACGCTCTTTTGGATTTAAATACCATCTGTATGCTGATGACATCAAAATGTACTTCTTTGCACCCTCAAGTTGCCAACTGCCTCTAGCATATTCTCCTGGAGGTCTGCCTGTCAACTCAAACGCAATATGTCAGATGGAGCTTCTAATCTTCCCACCCTCCTCCACAGTTTTACCCTTCTTGCATATCTCTCACTGTTGACATGTCCACCTCTCCGGCACGTTGTCTTGGGGTTCTACTTTATCTGTCCACGATGCGGAAGTACAATAAATTTGAAGGAAGTGAGCCCGTCCCTGTGCCTGTAAGAGCCTACATTTGAGCTTGTGCCTGCAAGAGACTATGCAGGAACTTTTTAGAGGGAGCAGCAACAGATGGTGATTGATGAAGTTTCTTCTTCAGGTGGAGGGAAGGGAGGAAGCACCTACTGCTCTGATCAAAGAAATGTGTGCTAAATGGGCTGAACACTATCACCCTGACAAAGCTCACGCAAGATGCATTGTGGATTTGTTTCGTGATCAAGCAATGTCTCACTTCAGAAATTTTTTGAAATTAAAGGCAGAATCAATTTTCCCTTGATTAGGTTTCTAGTGAAACTGCCTACATCAGTCTCCAGCAGGCTGCAGTGGTGTTACAAGAAAGAAAGGACAAATGTCCCCTGTGCAAGTGCCTGATCTTGTAATGGAAGAGGACTCTCATTCCAAGCAATGACCGGTCTCCTCCTCCACCTCCACAGTACTTTACCGTTTAAATTCTCTGTTGTAATTTATTGTGGGTCTTTTTTATGGATTCCTGTTTTAGTTTTTAAGGTTTTTGTATAAAAAAAAATAAGATCCGAAAAATCGTGGTTCCCGGACGGATTATTTCAATTACCATGCTTGTTTTAGTTCACAGCCTGTCGACCGAAACAAAGGTACTGCTGTGTATATATAAGCATCTAATCTTCTTTCTTTGGATGAGAATACAAAAAGCAAATTTTTTTTTTTTTTTGAACGCTTATTTTTTCTTTTGAAACTTCCATAAACTATTAAGTAATTTTGTAGATTTGACACTGCTTTCTCTGCCAGACTGTCTGATGTAATCCCGGCTGATGTTATGATTTCAACTATGAATAGATCCTTTCTATAACTGGCATAATGCAAAGTAAATAATTACATAATGACTGGCAAGAAATTTTGAATTTTATTATTAAAGTGTCCTTATGAGCTCTCTGTGGGTAGACTAGCTTAACGCTGGCACAAAGCAGAGCTTTTTGGAGAAGACACTGAAAGTGTACATTTGTTCACCGCACAAGCAAATTTGACAATCTTTCTAAAACTCCATAAAAAGACAAAAATAAGCTTTAGTCAAGTATTTTATCAAGCAATTATGAATTTATTAATTATGAAATTATTTTGTAGCCAGTCCGAAATTCTTTTTAGCTGCTACCCAATTTCCAAACACTTCCACTGTAGTGCATTCACAAGTAAAGCTCATATGTGTTTGCTGGCATAGGCAAGTAAATGTAAATTGTTTTTAATTTTTTTTTTTTTTTTCGTACCACTTGACTGTCAGTTTTTCCCTCTATCACAGCAGCTTATCTCATCTCTCTGCCTATGTGGGGGTATGACGATCTGTCTGAAAGCAGGACCGAAAAAAGGCTGACTAGTCAGACAATAGTTAAGACGGAGCATGCTCAGTTAAGCGGGGGCAAAGCTACTGTGTCACTGGGTGGAACCTATGAGAGCACTGCAAACTGGTTGTAAGAAAGCGGTTACCAGGGTGTAGGCCATGAGGCGGAGCGAATTGTATCACAGGGTGGAGCCAGTGACCACATGTCCCAGCCTGCTTCTAAGACCCATGTTAATGTCATGCAGAGTTGTCCATGGGGACTGAGAGATGCACATATGCTTGAGGAGAAAAATGACAAGCAGAGCTAGCGTTTAAATGTTTATCCAGGTATGTTAGTCCAATGATACAGCTAGGAGAGATTCCTAGTCTCCATGGATTGCCATGTTTGCCTCCCTCCTGCCATCCCTTGGTTTATCACTGTTTAAGATAGGTGGGCAGCAACCTGCAAATCTCCAGATTGCAGCTTATAAATGGGGAGCAGGGTGCGGGCTTACAGTGGTGCAGTGCACCAGGGCCCTTTTTTCTGGTGGTGCTCAGCAGAGTTATTTGTTCTGTGAGGTGGGTGCTGAGCGAGATTGGGTGATTATCTCTATCAGTCTCTCACCCTGCCCCTTCGGAGGCGGGGCTCTGCAGCTTGCCCCACCTCTTCCTGCGGCCTTATCACTTCCTGTTGGGACCTCAGTCAGTCCATTTCTGCGTTCATGTAGGCAGGATGCTTTTCAGCCCTCTCACGGTTACACGTTCTGATTTACTTTGCTACATGTCTGCAAGCCTAGTACTGACTTTTTGGGCCCCTTTCCTATCTGCAAGGATGTTACTATCACTGGCTTTCTCCTTGTATAACTATGTTACAAGGTAAGCTTGTGCTCATTGTGGCTTTCTGGCCTTTTTTCTGTCTACAAGGACTTTACTACCACTGGCTTCTAATCACATCACCATTTTCCCATGGTTATGCTTTCTGCCTATTGCCCTTTCCTGTCTGCACGGGCATTGCTGTTAAACGTCTCTGCTTTCCTTAACTTTAAAACCATAATATCTCACATTTTCCTGCTATGCTGTTTCTGTCTCATTTCCCTTGTCCGTAAGGGCATCCCCATTTGCTGTAGTGCTTACGTTTCTCATGGTAAATATTCCTGCGCTACATTACTTTCTTATCGTAATACCGGCCCCAAATTTTCTATCCATATCAGAGGTCATGCTTTTGGCCTTTTTTTGAGCCATACTTCGTGGATATCAGGCTAAATCTACTAACCTTTCAATAGCTTTCTAGAAGTCTAAATCTACCTACTCTCTAAAACTCCTAAAGCAACCTTCATAGGCCTACACTGGCCTTAGTACGCCTACCTCATCCAAATCGGCCTTTTCAGGCCTCGCTTTTCATTGTTTACCCTCTCTCCTCTACTTCACTCTGCCACTTCTTCGCTACATGAGGTGAGGGAGCCTCATTCACAAACACGCTTCCATTTCACGCTTCCTGCATGTCCTAAATCAGCCTTCGCTAGACACTACCACTGGTTAGCTCCCAGGCACACCCTTTGGCTGCTCGTCATCATAGGAGAGAGAACCTCCCACAACTACCAGGTAACTTTATTACCTGGACTTGTGTAGATGAATGCATGGATAGATTGTTTGCTTCTCACAAGTAGGAGGTAAGAGAAGGGGAGCAGCTATGAAAGCTGTCTTGGGGGAAGCGGCTATGGTAAAGTGTCTAAGAGGGATGCTGTTATGGGAAAGGGTTGTAGAGAGGGGGATACTATTGTAAGGGGACTAGAAGGCTCTAAGTGAGTTGGAACCTTGGGGTGAGTGGCTCGGCGGAAATATTTTTACAACCCCCTCTTCCTCAGTGGGGTCAAATTGTTTTGCTCCTGGGCTCGGCACTAAGGAGCCTCTGAACATGCAGTTTGCACTATAAACTGTAATATGGAGTTTACCCAATCACTTCAATAGTTATATACTCTATAGCTACCATACAGGTATGGGAGAAGGCCTGTAGACCTAGCTGACACATTCTTCATGTAAAGAAAAGCTTTGTAATGTTGAACTTTTTTTGTAGTATGTATTTGTAAAAAGCATAAATCTTATAGATAGCAATAAACTAGAAAAATGGCTGAATGGTTTAAAGTAGCTGCCTATAAAACCGTAGGTTAAACTTAAATCTCACTAGTTCTTTTGTTCTAATCCTTTCTATATTGATAACAGGGAAAAAAAATGAACAGATTTTATATTTTAAATGATCGGTATGAGATTGATGGATATTGCAATTTGTTTTCTGTGGCGTGTTTATTTTATTTTTTTAATTTTATTTTAATTAAATAATGTTTCTAATGGTGTAATAAAATAATAATCAATATAGTTTAATATAATCCATGTAGAAGTCAAAGCCTTGTTCCTCCTTATCTATGCAGTTTCTTGTCCATAGAGCTTCAAGGACTATAAAAACAATAGCTGAAAATGACACAATTTTCATTCCTTTCTGAATTTAAAAAGTAAGCGGTCTAACCACATGAGTTTTTTTTATTTTTTAAGCCTCTGAGCACAACAATCTTGCGACCTCATGTCCCTTTAAGTATTAAATATGAGTACAAATAACTTTAATTTATTAGGATTTAATAAATTGGTGGCTGTTATCCTTTATTTATAATGCGCCAACATACTCCGTAGCGCTATACATGGGTTGTGATCAAGGCAAAACAATATTAACACATTGTTTTTGAGCTTAGAATCCAGTGTCCATAGACCTTTCCCCAAAGCACCGTGCAAGATTGAATTCCTATAAAAAGCTGGATTTTGTTAGGTTGGATCTCCTTCCACATTTTTACAAACTTGGAAACTAATGAGCATTCCATTAGTTCTATTGCAAGGACTGGCAGTTGTTTCTGCCTCATTCCCATTGTGCCGATAGAAGCTTCCTCTGCATTAAACCTCAGGAAACCAAAATGTTAGGTGTGTGTATATGTGTACGTATGTTTTTTGTTTTTTTTTATCCGAATAAATGTCTCAGAATATATATATCAGGGATCCTATTTTAATATTACATTTCTGTAGCCCCTACAAAATTTTACAACACTGGCTACATTGTAACACACTTGATTACCTGGAGCTGAGCTTATTGACTTCTGCAAATGTAATCATCAGATGTTTTATTTATTTTTACAGTACCCTGGCAGATCTATTCTCACTTGCAAATTGTGCAGCTGCTTCCTGTAAGTGATTATATGAGATGTCGAGGCTGGTGCAGGTGATGGCCACAGGCTTCAGTACAATTACATTTTCCTTAGAGACATTTAGTTAAGGATCTCAAGGAGTTGTCAGCTGTCCCTGAAGGAAACACATGCTCTGTATAATGTATTGTGTTCCCTATAGTGGTTTGACATCTAATGGGAATGATCTAGAGTTTTGTATAAATGATGCTCTTGGAAACCGGCGTACTCTGTGCCATTAGGTGTGTTTCCTCACTTTCCCAGCTCACACTCTCTCTTTCTTTGTTTAAATCAGTGGCTAAAAATGCGCTCTGAGTATTTAATAAATTTAGTCCTCAGGGTTTACCATTTTCTTAGTTTTTAGAATACCATAACATCCACAAGTATCAATTTTATCAAATAACTCCTACTAATCCAATGTGACTCTGTCATTTTGCAGTATTCTAGTTGCTGGTAAGGAAGTTTAAAGGGTCATTTATCTCACTGAATGTGCTCTTGATGGTGTGAAAGAGTACAAGATTGTATGTTAAAATGTATTTTTGTTTTTTTTTAATTGCACTAATAACCGCTAAAAAATCTAAAATTTTAAGTCTGCCTACGGACTTGCATGAGTAACATATAGCCAGGAGAGAGTGCAGTTTTACCTTTGACTCAGGACTGCTCTGTCCATTTAACCCATAACTGACATATTTAGGTGATTCCAGCATTCCATGCCTGCACAGATAGGGTTAGGTTTTTTTTTTTTTTTTTTTGCTACTGCTCAGAGCACCCCTTGCTCACTATGCCTGAGTTCAGCTACACCTCATTGACTAGGCCCAATGAGGGCCGACGCGTACGTCTGGGGTTTGCGGTTTCTCCTGTTCAGAGTAGACTTGCTGGTATTTCAGGGCTGGATCTCTCTCTAGTGAGTGGAACCAGACTGATATACTTCAGGATATTTATCACTGGAGCGCACAAGTGACTAAAAGAGGCTGCTCTAAGTGGGTTATGTTCATAGAATTAACCTATGTTAAGGTTAGTTTGTTCTCTGAGCACCTCTAACTTAACCTTAAGCTCATGTTCCTTACTTAATTGACCTCCTATATCCATCTTGTGTGCCTTCAATCTTTCCCAGCATTAGTCTTCTTTAGGGAAACCTGTCTTCTCATGATATGGCCAAAATATTTGAGCTTAACCTCATGGTTTCAGGGATTTCCTGTAGTACTCATAACATTGTAGTGGTTATATGTAAACAGATTTTTGTTGGTTATTTGCAGCAATACATATAATAAAGCAAGTGTCCACATATCTAGTAATTTGGTAATGGTTGCATACTGGGAATTTTACAGTAGATTGTTTTCACTGTCCCATTACTAAACTGCAGTCCAGATGAACAATGGATGGATGTTTTTAATGGGCACAGGGATGGAGGGACAGCAGGATTTGTAACAAATAGGTAACTGTCATGTGTATTGGTGTGGGTGGGGCTATATGATGTGGAGTCCCTGTAGTCCCAAAAAATGAGACGGTCCAGCCAAAATCAAAACCAGCGGGGTATGGATCAGTTAAAGAAATAATTTTTACTCTTCACTGTCCTTTTTTATATGGTTTCATATAACTTTTTTTTTTTTTTTTTTTTTTTGGGGGGGGGGGTTATGTAAGTGAGGTGGATTTTGAATGCATCTGATAGAGAATTAGTAGTGTATGAAAACGTGTTATATAGAAAAGTTCTGGGTTTTTTTACTTACAAAGTTATTTGCACAAAAGTCAAATGTAGCTGTTCACACACTGGACACTTGCATAAGCCGTGTACACACAGGAAATACAGTAGGGTACATATTTTGACCTTTCTGGTACAGAGCACAGGAAGTAACTGTTGGAGTTCTTGTACTGATCCCACCAGAAGCCACTGAGGTGAAGAATGATACCATGTATTAGCCTAATCATGAAATTGCATTTTATCCTAAATTAGGTGGAGTTTTCTAGGGGTGTACATGATCAAATGCAAATGCCAAAAAACATAGGAACTTTAGCTAACTTCAAGGTAGACTAAATGTTTTGTTTGGGATATTTTCATGCACAAAAAAAAAATGTTTTCATACACTACTAATTCTCCTCTATCCGATGCATTCATAATCCAGCTCCCTGACCTATACCTTTTTTTTAATTTACGTTTGTAGTTACGGCTAATAACCAGAAACCAAAAATAATTTACAAACCCATGGCTGCTTATTTTGTTTGCCATTATATAGGGAAGGCTCTAATTTGGGGGTGACAATTTTTTTTATGTATGTAGAATTTCTTTATTTTCTTATAACATTAAAACTGGCATTATATTATGGTTTCACAGTCCTAGGAAATTCAATGTTGTTGCTGCTGCATTTTATATGCAAATAAGCCTCACTGATATTAATTGGCTGCTTTTGATGTGCGAATTAGGATTACAGTCTAGTTGTCTGTCTTTGTAGTGGCCTTTGTAAGTCCTGCAATGATATCAGCCTGTTGGATCCCTCTCCCACTCAATTATAAATATTTCTAAAATTATGTATTGCAAAGAAAATCTGCTAGCACAATGTATAGCCAAAATCCAAATCAACTTCCTGTTGGGTGATGGTCGCTTTTTTTAAAGAATACATTGAAGAGACCACATATTTGTTTGGATTTATATTTATTTTGCATATAAATAAATGGGAAACATGATCATGAAACTATAGTTTTTACAATCACAACATTGTCTTCATTGATATACTAAACCAGCACATTTTTAATACTCTTACACTTGAGTTATGGCCACTACTTGATTTAAATACTCATTCTGTCACACTAGTCAATAATCCAGGACCTGTCTGGCAGCACAGTCATGCGTTTGATCCTAACATGTCTTGTGAACCTTGTTGTCCTAAAGGTGATTCTGGAGCCTCTTCCTAATCATTACAAATTTTCTTAAGTAGCACTTACAGATAAATATATTATGCTTCTTGACCTTGGTTTGTTGGGAACCAAATTGCTCTGTAATCTTGTTTTGCTGCTTTCAGTGATGGATAAGGGTGAAATGTCTCCACTAATCATAATAGATCTATCAGTTGTCTTTCAAGTCTTCACCCCCTGCCGACTCAGCTGATGTCTTGGCTAATGCTGTCACAGCATAAATGACATTACCTAGAAGGCCGGTTTCATCACTGTTCCGTGTCAATGGATCACTTTCCATACATTTAAAGGGCTAGTGTAGGCACCAGATAAGATTGAGGGTATCTGGTTCACCACTTGGTACTTCAAGAAATGTGTCATCATACATTCACCAATAGCCGCTCTTTAAAAACCATTTGATTTAAAGAGAAGTTCACCTGCATGGGGTGCTGGCTCTGTCTCGGGATTCAACGTTATTTTTGTGGAATCCAATGGAGTCATCTGGCAGATGCTTAATTATTCAGTAGTTATGACTTTTCTCCTCCTATTGCTTTGTGCATGTGTGACAATGCCCTGTCATGTGTTAATCCAATATGTGGGAGTCTGCCTAACTTAGGTCTATCAAAGTAAAGGAATGCCCTTGGCGACTAATAATAATAATAATAATAATAATATTTATTCTTCAATGGCTTCAAAAACCTTATTCGTTATGAGGGAGGTGGATAAAGTTTAATGTTAACCTGTTGGGCCTATTTCATTTACAGTTTATTTAATTTCTAAACCTGCATTTCCTAAATTAACAAGTGGCAAACTAGATCCTCACGGCCCTTTTAACTGGTGCTTACACTGGCCCTTAAAGTGCCGGCATTGTTACTAGTGTGGTCTTGCTTGGTACACAATAAGAATAAAATGTTAATTCTGTTTTTTTTATTAACGCATTGTCTTAATGCCATTATAGGAGGTACATATTTTAATTAGGCAATGATAATTTTAATATTAAATGATCTAAAGCAATATTCAATATTAATCTTACATTCAAAAATCTGATTCGGCTGCTGGTCTCGCCTCACTAGGTCAGCGTTGGAGGTGACTTGTTTAGCAGGCAGTGCTAGAGTTTCACATAGCTTAATGTCAAAAAAAATTCTCCATTGTTTAGTTACTTGCTGTGTTACTGGTTAGGCTAGACAAAAAGCTTTTGCTGTCTGGTAGCCTATAAATGATTGTCTGGCCTCTAAACTGATCAGATTGTTAATAAAACCCCTAGGACATGTATATCCGTGAAGCCCCCCCTTGGGACTATCATGGTAGAGAGAGCTCAACTGGAGGTTGATACTCTAATGTTTAAAAGAGAATTGAATATAACTTTATTCGTGATCCAGGATTAATTTTAAAACTAGCGTCTCTTGTCAGCGTATTACTGTGGTCCTTTTTTTAAACGGTACATAAATGCAGATGTGTATATACAGAAATTGTTAATGGAATATCTTGATTGCCACCTTGTTGTGCAACGTTTTAGATAATATACTGTAATTTACTGATCCCATACTTCCCCTTCCTGTCTCTCCATTTGGACTGTAATTCTAATACTTTCATCCGTCATTAATTACAAAGGGCTGCTCTAACATCCTAACTGGAGAGGTATGGACTTTATTAGATATAGAACAACATTAATATGCAGTGATTTTTAAAAATGTGATATTGGGTCTTCAAACTTGGCAGGCTGAGACACAGAGAAGCCTCCTCTTAATTCACAAGAAAAGCACTTGGTAAAAAATGCAATGTGAAAAATAACAGTCTGAAGTCCCCTGAACATTTAATGAACTTAAATTTGTCCGTTTCAGGTTCCTTGGAAGACTTCCTTATGCCCTACCTAGAGCAAGCTCGGCAAATCTGGCAGTGGCTCGTCGGCGCAGCCTTTGTCGGGGCGTTCATTACTGCTTTGTTTGCAGTTCTTGTCAGTGTAACGTGTCGGAGAAAGAAAAGAAAAGGCGGCACTTCTGAAGAAACACAACCACTTCTAATGGAAGCTGAAGATTATCAGAGAACGTACCAATCTGATCTATAAACCAAAGGTGTAACCTAGTGAATTTAAATGGGAGTATCAGGACACTACTCTGTAATGGTAAATAAAATGCCCTGATATACAGTGCATGCCACAGAGTATGTATCCTTCATATAACTGCATTGGGGCAGTACTTTTCACGTGGTATCATTTTATCAGGAAGTATATGTCAAACAGTTATTCTCAGAACTATTAACCATGTTGGCTACCAAAGAGTCCATGCGTTGGTGGCCCCTCTGGCAGTGAAATGGTTAACTACAAACTGCTGAAAGTTCAGTATGTTCATAAAAAAAAAACTTCTGTCCCATGTGCCCCTGCTATATGTATTAACATATATATATATGAATGATTATAATCTGAAATGTTGGTCATTGGATCAAAAAATAAAGTCCCTCTGACTGGGAAAAGATTGTCGTGTGTACCCTTTTTTTTTTTTTTTTTCTTCATTTAATTATTTGTGCGAATAATACTCAAAATAATAAAAGAGGGTTAAAAGGTGATTAAAAAACAAAAAAATATATATATATATATATATATATATATATATATATATATATATATATATATATATATATATATACACCATGGTGGATATATACCATATCCATGCCATGGGAGTTTATACCTTTTTATCTTTTAAAGTGTTCATTCAGAAGGGTTATGTGTAGGTTAAATGTAGGAGCCACATAATAAAGATCAGAGTTTGGCTAAATTAGTCCTCCTGTGACCCTCCACTATAAATACAGTAATATCTACAAGCATCAAGTCTGAAGAGGCGTTCCTCCCCCCACAAAATTACTCCCAAATCATTGCTTTCTCTAAATGATCAATTAATTTTAATAAAGAAACTCTAGGCACCATGGTGTCTCCTTTTCTAGCAAATCTTAGACAAGACCATTACATTTCTTGTTTTTGTGTGGGTACTAAAATATTCAAGAAATAAAAACAAATTCCAATATGTACTCCATAAGTTCCATTTTTTTTAAATAACCATTCCAGTGTGACAAGAATAGAGGAATCCTTCTATATCTACACATTTTAGATCAAATCTAAAAAACGGAGCACAACCTGTGCCTAAAATTACAAATTTAGGGAATAAATAAGAACTGTGTGAAGAATCGTGCTTTGATAGCACTCTTGTTGTAAGCAAACAATGTAATATTCTTATTACTTGCATATATAATCTCAGTACTATACAGATAATGCTTTAAATTCTATCAAAGTCTAATTTTCACATGGTGGGTGGGAGATGGGCAGATAAAGTGTAGTTGTCTAGTGTTGGTGTGGATAAAGCCAGTTTCTTTCTTGAGTTAATTTCTTAGTTAACTGCTTGTTCATTCCTCTTAAGACATGTATACATTTCAAGTAAAAAGAGATTTCAAGCTTTGTGTTTTTTTTTATTTATTATATATATATATATACATACATACATACATACATACATACATACATACATACATACATACTGCAGGCTTATCTTTTTGTAGTCCTCACAAAAAAAAAATTCTGCAAATTCTTGGGCATCACTATGGTCTTGCAGTTTTCTATATATTGGATGATCTTGCTGCTACTGAGGAATTGCCTGCTGAGTTATGGCTGGAGTACCATTAGCTCCCAGTTAGCATTTTAATCTCTTGGATACCATATTGGCTATAGACCGTTTTTTATAGTGCTAAACCATTGTCTTCCATATTATACAGTTTTCAAAAACAATAAATGTACCCAATAAAATGTCTGCTGCTGAAAACTTTTCCACTTCAACTTTAAAATCTACTGCAGCTCATTCTAATAATACTTCATTTGACTGTTAAATCCTCCCATGTATTATCCTCCTGATACTTTGTCTACTCTGACATTTACGCAGTGCTCTGTGAAGAACAAAATTATATGCAATAATGGGCTACATTTAGTGAAAGAAATAAAATGTGTTATGTAAGATGGATAAATCTTGAATAAAATATATTAAATTATGGTGAAGGTAGAGCCTTAAATGAGTAGTTTTGAATGAAATATAAATCAAAACACAAATTAGCCTTGTGCTTTTCATATTGGTTAGCAAAATGACCATTTTATGAGCAAATTCTGAATTAAGTGTTAAAGTGTTTAACCATCTATTCATTCCGCTCAAGACGGCTGTATAGTTGGTAAAATCTTATAAAATCTTTATTTGTAGAAAACGTAGCAAATGTAAGAAAGGAGCTGAAAAAATTGTACCTGTGTGAAGTTTATTTATTACTAAGGCAATAGTTTGCAACAGTCAGTCTTTGAAACACTAAGAGAGCCTAACACTTTGAACATACCACTACCAAAAGAATAATTCTAGACATATTCTTGATTAGCTTATCTGCAGTTAAAATATATTCTATTCAAATCCGTGCCAAACTAGATGAATATTTATTATCCCATGCCATATTACTCTCAAAAATATACTGGATCTCTAAGACTGTGCCCATGTGCATCATTATCCTTTTTGTACCGCACGCCAACATCTTACGCTGTGCTGTACAGGGGTTAAGTACAAGGCAAATGCGTGGAGAACCGTTTTTTGAGCTTACAATCTAGTGTGCACTGTGCTTTGCCTAAAGCACCTAATAATTGTGATGATCCAGTGGGTACTGGCTATTGCTGCCCAGGGCTACCTGCTATAGACTACAAGTTAACTACCCACAAGGACCGTTTCTTGGAAATCTCTGCACCAGCACCCTGATTTCTGGCTTCTGTTTCAGTCAGGGTCTCTCCATCAGGAGTCAGCACTTCCAGGAGTCTCCGTAACCTTCCTGTGGTAGTGACCAGGACAGGTTACTTGTAGGGTGGAGATAGGTTCAGTATCACAGCCACCAGGAGCAAATAAGAGAATATACCATTTCTATATGTCTCTGCAGTGAACTGATTTATTTATGGAAAATCAACAATATCTATAGG
This sequence comes from Discoglossus pictus, assembly GCA_027410445.1. Taxonomy (NCBI): domain Eukaryota; kingdom Metazoa; phylum Chordata; class Amphibia; order Anura; family Alytidae; genus Discoglossus; species Discoglossus pictus. The sequence goes on along the minus strand of CM050164.1, from coordinate 448,803,287 downwards.
GTTAGATACAGAGGGGTGTGTACAACACAAAAATGATAGGGAGTGGCAGACAAACACAAGAGATTGACTCCACATGGGGTCTAATAGTCTGGCATCCTAGTTGGCACCTGTGAACAATAGGCCAACCCCCAAATACACATAATGCTGTCTCCATATGTAGTGGTCCAGACCTCAAATAGAGTACATTAAATTTATCTGGCAAACAATGTGACAAAACAGGTTACAATACAATAGAGGTTTGTATGCACATAGTCCATTGGGCTAAGTTCCAGGAACTGGAAAAGGGTCCGCGACCATAATATTAAAACTTGCAACCTTAAATTCTAAAGGATTTGAATGTGGTAACATATTAAACTGATGCAATTTTTTTTGAGGTTTTAAAGATCTTGAGTCAGGAGGAGTCTAGTGGACCAAAGCAATGAGTTCTAAAAAATAGGGGCAGAGCAAAGAGGTTGGGTGGGGTGTATTTTGAGACCAGCAGATATATTCAGGGGTGCACTTTAATTAGGATCATGATATTAAATGTTGGTATGGAGGCTACAGGAAGCCAGTGGAGAGACTGACAGAGAGGGACTGCAGACCCTGAAAGTTGCTTATGGTAAAAGAATCTAGCGGAGGCGATCATTATGATTTGGAGTGGAGAGAGATGGGTGATGGGAGGCTAGCAAGGAGTGAGTTGCAATCGTCAAAGTGAGATTTGATGACAGAATGTATTAGAATTTTAGTTGTGCCTTGTGTAAGATAGTGACTTATTTGAGATATGTGAGGAATGAAAGAAAGGGCAAAGTCCAGTAAAATCCCAAGACAATGAGCCTGAGGGGTGCGTGTGATAAAGGCATTGTCAACAGTGAGAGATAATTGAGGAGTGGAAGCTGTAGTAGAGGGTGTGAAGAATAAGAGCTTAGTCTTTGACATGTTGGTGGGCGGACATCCAGGAAGATTGGTTTCAAATGCAATTGGAAACTCCTGCTACAAGGGAGGGGTACATCTGGTTCAGAGAGGTAGATTTGAGTGTGTCTGCATAGAGATGATCCTGAATTCCAAAGGATTTTAATAAGGGTACCAAGTGAGGATGTACAGTTGGAGAAGACAAGGGGGCCTAGGACTGAACCACCGGGTAATACAAAGAGGGAGATAAAGAAGTGGTGGTGGAGAAGGAGACAATAAATGTTCATTCTTGCAAGTATGATGTGAACCATGAGAGCAGTGTCACAAATGCCAAGCGAGTGGAGAATTTGGATTAGAAGGGGTGGTCAACTGTGTCAAAGGCAGCAGAGAGATCCAGTAGATAGATGCAGAAGTAAAGTCAAATGAAGGTTTCTTAATAGGTGTAATTATGGGGAGAGGTTGATAGTAGGCTGGAAGCTTCATCCTCAGTTACAGGGTTAAAGAGGTCAAATACTGCATGTGGGATTGGGGAAGGGTGAAGTCCGGGTGTCAGTTTATTGTGAGGAGGCAGTATGTAAGCCACGTTGAGAGGAGAATTGGTTTCAAATGTTTTCAATCTTATGTTTAAAGTGATTGGCAAAGGAAACCACCTGAACCAAAAATAATAAAGTGTGAAAAGCACTGATCTAAGGTAATCAACTTCTCTGAACATAAGATGGTGACTGAAAAAGTCCATTAGCCAAACCATACTCTCAACTAAAATGTTAACTGCATCCATTGACAGGAAAGTAAAAAAATAACGGAGGTCCCAAAACTCCATACAACTGTATGTAATTATTAAATATTAAAGAACCACTGCAGTTCAAGATGTGCCAAACTAACAATATTAGCATCTTGCTAAGCCATATACTGTACATAAAGCATTTTTATTACAAACATTCACACCGATCTTTCAGGATGTGAGGGAGGTTGTGGGGGAGTAGGGAACAGGCAAAAGCGCTGCGTTTTTGTTTGAATACTGGGAAAAAAATAATTGACACAAAACCCTCTTCTCCCTCACTGGACAAGAAGGAATATGTTGCATCAAAGGATGCAACTATAGCTCTCGCTCTCTTACACACATCTTCCACCAATGTGCCATGTATCTCTCTAGTATATCTCTAGTAACCCGCAGAGGCATCAACGTTTTTTTTCTAATAACGATAATTAGCCATATAACATTTCCCTTCTTAATTTTACTCCTAACCAGACTCAAAGGTTTCAAATATATATTTTTATTGTGTTAGGTATGTGAGCCTGAGGCTGGATAGAGGCATTTGCTGAATCCAATACTTCAGGAATTAAAAACTCTCTCACATCACAGCTGTGAAAAGGACAAGACAGTTCGTTGGAGAGCTGAGTAGCAGCCCAGAGAGGGAGTGTTGCAACTGGGCGAGAGCGCGTGTTGCAGTTCAGAGGAATTGTTGCAGCGAACTGCAGCTTGGAATCATTGGAGCTAGGAGCAAGAGTAGATAAGCCAGCAACTGAGCAAATATAGTGTTTTTGTGCTGTGTAGAAAAGACAGTGAATCTGCAGCATGGAAGCTAAAAGTCATGAGCTGATGAACTTAGAGTTTGGACTGTTTACTGTTTGTCCCTCCCAGACTTAGTTGGGAGTGGATATGGATAGTTAGGAAACTGTCCTGAAGTTATAGGTAGTGCTCTGAAAGAGCTAGTCCTATTTATTTCATGTTTTATTTATTTTATTAGGTTTTATGGCACTAGCAAAGAAGCATTAAAAAGTTTGAAGACACATTGAAGCCTCCTGTGTGATAGTTTTACAAAATGCATGTCAGAAACACAGAAAAAACTAGAGAGGAGAAGGTTAATTTGCCACAATATATACATGTAAACCTTCAAAAACTCATTTGTTTAAAGAAGTTTATCAACTCCAGCCTTAATATACGAAAACACTTCTATCACCCATTACCTTACCCGCACCCCTTAGACTGTAAGTTTGCAAGCTTTCAATCTTTTTGGTGCTTTAGGGAAAGCACTATGTATGTTTGTTTTTAAGCTCAATAACAGGGCTCTCCATTCTTTTGCGACGTGTCAAAAAATGCTTTGATTTGTACTTAGCCCCTGTACAGCACTACGCAATAGGTTGGTGCATTACAAAATAAAGGATAATAATAATAATAATAATAGTGAGTAGACCACGCCAGGCCAGCATTTAAAAATGAAAAATAAACTGCAGCTTTCTTTTATTCATAAATAAATGTTTCTTCTTTTATTGCAAAACGTGGAGGTATATACAATAGATAGGGCCCTTTCTATATACATCAACGTGTTTCAGTAAAAGAAGACATATTTACTTCTGAATAACACAGTGCTGCAGGGAATTTTTATTATATATATATATATATATATATATATATATATATATATATAGATAGATAATGTATGTATATTCAGTTTTCCCGAAAGATCATTTTAAGAGTTTAAATTGAGTATTAGAATCTTGACCTTCTAGTTGAACAGAAAAGTCATGTAAATGGTTGTTCCTTTTAGTACACATTCTAGTTGTCACTATTCTGTTACATATTTGCCCTTTATTATGTTAACTAGCGGTGTCACATCCTGTCAGATATGGCAGTGTTATAGAGTAACCTGTCATCAGTCCTTTGCTTTTGAGATGCCCCAAGCTGAGGACTTGCAGTCAATTATTTTATTTCATTTTAGATGATTTACAACCCATATTTCTGGCATTTTAATATCATACTGTGAATGTTCCCAGAGTCTCCTGTTGTGTTCTGAGCCATTAAAAGCGTAGCTATGAAAATCAAAACAACATACATCACAGTAAGTATACAGCTAGTTAGTGAAGCCCCTAATGAGGTACAATAAATTGTAAATTATGAGCTTGTGTCAAGAAGATCCTACTGGTGAAGTATATTGTCAACTCAGTATGTGTCTGCCTTGTTAAGTCTATATACTACACAAGAGCTTTAAAGGGTCACCATAGTGGCCATACACCAGGGTTTAATTAGTTTATTTAGCAAGAAAGCCTGTATTCAGAGAAAAAAATAAATGTAACATATTTAAAATTAGTATTATAAGATCTTCTCTCCACCCCATTAGGTGTTTCTGGAGTGAAAAGGATCTTTCTAGAATGTTACCATCATTTTTTCTGAGCATTATAGGTTTGTCCAGAATAGCTTCTGCAACAAAGGATACAGATAAATAATGTTATAAGGAAAATAGATAAAGCAACCTAAATTGATAGTCCCTGGGCAGATCCTTCCTCTTGACATATTATAGGGGTGGAGAGCAGCATGTCTAGTGAAGTCCAAAACAATAAACTATTACGGAACTGAACCTAAACAAAATAAATGAAACTGTATTGTAGTTATCATTTTGTATGGATACAATAAAGCATTTGATTATCTCCAGTTATCATCAGCATATAGAGCAATATAGGAATATGTTTAGAAATTTAAAAGAAAACACTTTTAAATATTTTTTAAGCCTACTGTATACTCACAATGATGATGTAGTGGTTTCTGCAAGAAAGAGGTCCAGTAATTACTAGTCAGTATGGTTTTGTAAAGTAAAGGATGTGCATTTAGTAAACATGTTGATCAATTGTTCATGTTAATTTCTAGAGAGCTCAGGCACAGTGGGATCATCTGAGGATGATCACAAACTGTCTACATGAATATTCTCCGTTTGCATGTTGTTAGTGCATTATAAAGCTGATGGGGCCTCTTTTATTGAAGGGCCCTTAGCCAACCCAGTGTGTACAATAAAAATTCTCCAACATGAAAAATAGGCTCCACATATATTATTGTTTTAACTTCCATTAGATTACAAAATCTTCAAAAAAAAATCTCTATTTGTGCCTGAATTCTTCCAGTTATTTCCCACTCCATTCCCAGCTAGACCTCACTAACCAAAAACGTAAGTCTGGGGTTTGCTGTTTCTCTTGTTTAGGGAAGAATTTCCTGGTATTTCGGAGCAGGAACACTCTTTGGAGTGATACCAGACTGATATGTTATAGGATATTTCTTCCCTGTGAAGGGCACAAGTGAGGAAACTGCTTCTCTCTGGATGGGCCACCATGCCCATAGAACTCAGACTGAGCTTCTTTAACTTTCTTTTTTTTCTCCTCTATACACAAATGATTCTTGGGGTTTGGTCTCCATAAGGGTCATACGGGGCTCCAGACGGTGGATTTCTTGCTCCCTATGCCTTAATGCTGAAATGTACATCTGGGGTTTGCAGCTTCTCTTATTTAGGGAAGAATTGTCTAGTATTTCAGGGCAGGATCATTCTTTAGAGTGTTACCTGACTGATATGCTATAGGTTATGTCTTCGATGTGAAGGGCACAAGTGAGCTAAAAGAGACTGCTCTCTGAGTGGGTTACCATGCCCATAGAACTAACCCACCTGGGTAATTCATTCTCAGATTGAGCGCCTCTGACTTTTTCTCTATATCATTCCAGTTTTACCAGCTGAGTTATTGAGTTCTATGTAAGGTTCATGGACATTACAGATTATTTTATTGAGTAATTGTTGTTAACTGCATAGCAACCATTTCTTTCCTACTAAAAATGTCTTGAAGTTTTTCACTACTTCTCAAACCAAATGTTTTGAATGGTAGGGAAGAGACATTGGCTTGAGCAAAAATGTATAACATCCTAAAGCCATAGCAGTATACATTTTTGCAAGTATAAAATGTTCATAAATTTGAAAGGTGCTGTATATATAAATAACAATATATTAATATTTTTGAGTTGATTTCAATATTTGAACGTAAAGCAACAAATCTATCTTAAAAACCCAAGGAGAGCTTTTTTAAGCACTAACAGACTATACTATTGACTTTTTAATCCATTTATTGGCTTGTAAAGACAAATAGAGTTTATTTGCTGCTTTATACTTGATTATGTGATTCAGTTTTTTCATTTATTTATTTGTACCATTTATCAGCAGATCTCCATTTAGGAAATGTGTTGTATGTTACTTGCTATTGACCGAAATGTAATGATTGGAATTTCTAAGAAAAAAATCTGAATTTGCAAAGAATTAGTGAAATTCAATTATTTATTCACACGTGTATTTGAATGATTATTATTTTATGTAGAAATATTCCCATTAACGTCCTTTTATATTGGAACCAAACTTGATTTTCAATCACTAAAATCACATTTTTATTTCACTTTGTAGAGCTGTTTGCCATACCTTGCCGTTATAAAGCCCATCTGCAGTACATAAGATTTAAGAGCAATAGATCAACAAACAGTTGAATATGTAGAGAAGAGTTATAGTACAGGTACAAATATTAAATTTAGCTTTGGCACTATCTGATACGTTGTTGAGTAGTAGCAAAACCTTTGTACTCTTAGACTATTTTAAATATTGCAGTTAAACTTAAGGATAAACTGCCATTATATGAAAGAGTAAAATATATAAAAATAGTGAAAATCTACTTTGTCTAGCACCTATTTGCTAGAAACCCATGAAAAGAAGCAAACTGACACTGATTTGAATCCATGGATGAGAAAGAAAGGTGGTATTCCTACATGTGTCAAACAGGGCAGTAGATCTATTTTTGTCCACATAATTACTAGGTAGTGTTTCAAATACAGATAATTATTCTGGGATCCCTGGTCTGTGTGTAGCATAAGTGATTAGAAGGGCTTTCCTTTCGTTACCCTTAAACGATGGGAGGTATTTGTTATGGCAGTAGTTGCTGAACAAAATATGAGAAAGAGGTCGAAATATTATTAGACTGTTTCTTGAACCAGAGTCCAATATGCAAATCCATATCTGGAAGTCTGCGAGTTTCAATGCCACAAGGTGCTTTGGGGAAAGCACTATGGACACTATGGATTTGAGGCTCAAAGTCAGGGCCCTCCTTGCTTTGCTATGTTTAATTTGTATGTATCTTTGTCTTGAAACGTATCTTATGTACAGTGCTCCAGAATATGTTGGCGCGTTATAAATAAACGATAATAATAATAATAAGGTCTGGCAGCTGGCAAATGGGTATCCAAGTTCAGGCAAATGGAGATGGCTGGCAGCAGGCATGAGAAAGTCAGAAAGTCATGTTAGTAAAGGCAGTGAGCAGTCACGGTGTGGATAAAAATACAATAAGTCATTATATTACCAAGATTGCACACCTTTATGTTAGTTCTTGGCTCTTTCATTACTGAGAAGTTATGCCACCATTTTATAGCTGCTTCATTCCCACCAAGATTGATACAATTTGTGTCAGCGCTGAATGTACTTGCTTCTGTCTCCCCAGAAATGCCACACCCAACATCAAAAATGGACGCACATGCTTCAGTCTTGCTTCACTTTGTCATCTGTCTGTTTCCCTTTTATTCCAAATAAAAGAAATGTCTTTACTTGGTGTAAGAGAATTTGGACGCAAGGCTGTATTTGATACTATACTTGACATCTGGGTCCGTTAGATTTTAATAGCTATTCCTTAGATGATTCGTGTTATTATCTCTGAGTGTTAACTTTACTGGCAGGAGTTATTTTTACCTTTCTGATAGTAAAGGCCGAGAAGTACAGAAGAACAAAGTACAAAGAACAAAATACATTAAAAGTTATTTTTGTTTTCCAACATACCGAACAAGAAATGCCATCCATCAATCTAGAAAGCATCATAAAACTTGTTTACAGTATCAGTAACATATATAAGTTTTGGTATTTTATTGATGTCTCTGGAGTACGGTCATCCAAGTTGGGAAAAATACAAGCAAAAAAAAAAAAAAAACTATTAACAAAGCACCATCATTTTCTTTAGTTCTATTTTACAACAATATAGCAGACTGGATACAATAAACAAATGACAAAGGTTAAACAAATTATATTATGAAGAAATACAAAGATGATACAACAAGCCAACACGAAAAAAGAAAATCGTAAGGAGAGCTCAAAAACGAAACATGTCATAACTATTTTAATAGACACATAATGAATTATACTTACAAGATGCTTGAAAAACACATAAACAGTAAACTTTCAAAGCTAAGGTATGTTGTCCTATAAAAGAACATGAACACATAAATACATCTGTGCAAATAAAAAATGTATAGAGCTGCCTAAGCCTAAAAAGTTATAGAGCAACAGTTATAGAGCGATTCATTTGAACAAGCCCGCAGCTACCTGGCTGAAAGCCTAATCCGTAAACCATAAACCCGTAAATAGCATTTCAGGACTTGATCAATTAAGCAAGGCCGTAACTACCAATTTACAAATAGTAAATGAGACCGTCATCATGACGTCAGTAAAATATGGAGGTTAAACGTCAATCAAGTCCGATATGCGATCAGACTCGCAATCCGGCAATGTACAACATTTTTTAAATGAATGACGATATTGTTCTAATCCATGTGGGTGGCCTGATATATATTAATTCCTTGATTACCGAGATTTATATATCACAGAAATGAAACATAATAAAAATAATTTTTGATTGCAGAATTGCGAGCTTGAGACTGTTGTGCAATTAATTCTAATGTCTTTTGTCGCTTTTCCCGTCTTTTAAAGTGCAGTATTGTTTTTTTATTTGCATTTACAGTGCTACAAACAGGTGTTTCACACCATTGCGAGTCCTATATGGTACCCGTAGGATTTTCTTCTACATTTGCCATTTACGGGTGTAAAAACAATTGCAGGCTTGAGGAATTGTAGCAATTAAATAGTGGTTTGCGATTGTAACATTTACCAGCTTGTAAGATCAATGGCTTAGCTGGGTCGGAGTTCCGACTTTGACAACCGCAGGGCTTTTCAGCCTGTAAAAGGCACCAATTGAATAGCAAACTAGTTTACAGGCTCCATTACTGGTTCCAGTAACCAACAATTACTCAACTGAATAGGGGCCATTATATTTTAAGATGTTGCTCTAAAATTAAAAATAAATCAATTAGGTAATTAACATATTCTCTCTAGATCTTAAAAAAAAAGAGACAAATCCCCCCAGTTTTTTCTATGTTTGTATGTTTGCATATATTAGCTTTTTTACGGCCTGTGTATACCATGAGCTGTATCCCCCCAGAATTATTTTTGTGCCTACTCCCCTGCTTAGATGTATTGGTAGAGGAACTAGCAGCAGACAGAGAGAGGTACTAATGCAGTCTCACAGTACTCTAGATAGGCCTCACCACTGTATATCCAGTTGCATTGTACACAAGCCCTGTGTTTCCCATCAGGCTCCTGTCCCCAACCTCTCATGGTTGAGGGACATACCCTCAGCATGCTTTCGTGGCATGCCGAGGAAGAGCTTGTATTCTCTTGTGCTCCATACAGTGCACTTCCTTGCCCTTGTGACCCATCCCAATACCATCTGGAGGCAGGTCCTACCAGCTAACGAGGGCAAGATTTTTATTCTACTTTAGTTCCACGACCCACCGGGGACTTGAGTTGGAGAGTGCTCCATGGTGCACTGAGCAGGAGAGAGTACTTAGCTAACTTCATGGACTCTCCCTCCACTTGTCCATTCTGTGGCAAGGGAGAGTCCGTGTCTCATATGTACTTTAGATGCGCCAGACTGCAGCCCCTCTTGTCACTCTTGAGGGGCCTCCTCCTGCAGTTCTTGCTGCATTTCTTCCCACACTTATTTATTTTTGTGCACCTAGTGTTCCGGGGCAAGAGACCTCCTCATTAACCTGCTCCTGGCATTAGCCAAGTTGGCTATATATAAGTCCAGGAAGCAGTGTTTGATAGAGGGGGTTACACTGTCACCTGAGGCCAGGTTCCGGGCACTGGTACACTCCCGTATCCGGGCAGAGTACCACCTAGCTTTGTACACTGGAGGAATGGATGAGTTTGTCTCCCAGTGGGGTGTAGATGGTGTACTCTGCTTGGTGTCCCCCCAACCGGTTTCCTTTAGTCTCACCCTCCTAAATTGATTTTGTTTTTAGTTACAGTTTAAATATATGGAAAAAATAATTGTTGGACACCACCAAGTGGGGATGTGAGGAACCATGGATTGGCTCCATAAAAGGGCCAATCTATGGTTACATTGTAAACAATACACTATATCAATATTATTTGGGATGAGTAAATTTAAGATAGCTTCATTTCTAGTAGGCTGTTGTACAACCTGGGCCAGATAATTATCCCTGGGTGTAATCAAGAACCTGCTCCCCTTAGATGAACTTATGGTCTCATTTCTCCAGTTTATTTCAGGGTAATTAAAATCTCCCATTATTAGAACATTGCCCATGCTTAGCTGCATTTTCAATCTGTAACAATAATTGTATTTCCTCACTTTCAGCTATATTTGGGGGTTTATAGCACACTCCTACTAATATTCTTTTTGGAATTTGCTGCTCCACTATTTAACTCTACCCACAAACATTCAAATTTGTCACTAAGTCCACCATAAATATCTTCTCTGACTATAGGCTTAAATTCAGGCTTAACATACAGACAAATCCCTCCTCCTCGTTTACCATTGCCTCTATCTTTCCTAAATAGGTTATAAAAGGAGATGGTCATTGGCTTACGGGCAAAGGGTGGCAGTATTTCTGAATCAGTTCAGTATGTGAACTGTTGGCTGCTGATGTGGTTAAAGAGTCCCGTGACTGGACATACAGCACCACTGCAAATAAACAGTGTGGAAACTGTGGAGCACCATGTGCTATTGATGTCAGAGGTGAACGTTGGTGGGAAGTTGTTTGAGGGCCAAACAACATGCTACAGTTGAGCAACTCACCATCCAAATGAACCAGGGAGCTACCAGACATGTGCATAACACAACAGTACAGTGAACTGCACCCATGCTGACAAGGGTTTATCAGCAGAAACGGCTTCAATTTGCACAACAGTACAGAAATTGGACCTCTTCTGATTGGTAAAGGGTTGCCTTCTCTCATGAGTCACGTTTTCTGCTCCGGCAACTGGACAGACATTGACGTGTTAGGCGAGAAACCTCCGAGAACAAACACTCTGCAACCATTGTTGGAAAAACACAAGCGGGTGGCGGCAGTGTTATGGCCTGGGGAATGTTTCCTTGGCATTGTCTGGGTCCACTCATATCTCTGGAAAACACTCTCAACCAATATCTATCCATCCTTGCAGATCAAGTACATCCATACATGTTGACTGTCTTCCCTGGAGTGGATGGAATCTTCCAGCAGGACAATGCAACGTCATATGGCAGAATTGTCCGGGAGTGGTTGGAGGAGCGTGACGAGGACCTCTAAGTACTTCCCTGGCCTCCAAATTCCCCGGGCTTGTACCCTATTGAGCACCTGTAGGACCACCTTGATCACCATGCCGTATAGCTGCAGTCCGTGCTGCACACAGTGGTTATTTGGGATATTGGCTGGTGGTCATAATACTGTGACTCACCCATGTTTATTGAAGATACTCACGGTTTTTATGTGTTCACAGTTTTTCACAGCAATTTAAATGTATGTATTCATTAAGAAATAAAGTCCTGGAAGTTAAATATCTGAGTATGCATTGTACAAGTAATTTACTAAGAAGTTATTCGTTATATAGCAAGCATTATACAGTAATAGTACCAAAATGTTGTAATTGAAAATAATTATTTGGCTGCGTATAACAATTTCTTCACATAAAAATAGAGATTACCTCTGAAGTAACACAGCTCCCTATTAAGAAAATTGAAATTTAGTCTATCATTAGGAATATTTCTTTGGCATAATAAATTCAGTGTTTAGTCTGTGTTAATGATACACTCTTTGTGAGAGGCTCGGTTGCTATTGCTTATAACCATAATCTTGCCGCAGGAACCATATCCAACTTGTCTGGTACGAGTGATGAAAATACCAAAAAATGTAATTACACCAGGACAAATAAATACAGCCCTAAGCACATATCCTCAACTACCAACAACAACATTATTGTCACTAAACACATACTATTTACATATTGGCTTCGCTGGTGCTGGATTGGTGAGGAAGGAAATCAAGACATGGTGTCCCTTATAGAAAAGCGTTGGGTGTCTGCTCAAGTTAGGACAATCTAAACTACTTACAATAACTATGAGTTCCTAGACCCACAGACTATCAACCAGACAACTGGACTATTTAGTTGTGTTAGGCTTACCTTGGAAAGTCCAAGCCAAGAAACCCCATGCCTGATTGAATATGTCCTTAGCTAGATGGCGTGACATGAAATTAATTATTTTATGAAGGGTAGTAAACAGTCCTAATGGTCTTAACATTCTTTATCAGGTGAAGATCCCAATGAAACATTGATTTAAATGGTATTGAACAGGCAAAATTACTACTTTATTCTAAGGTTAATCATTTTCTTGATTATAATATAATTCCACATCCTTATTGATTATTATGGTGGGGTAGCAAACATTAGTCAATAAAAACTCCACTTCCCCAGGCAAATACCGATATACCTATTAATCTGCAGTAATTACACCATTTAATCTACAGCAATTCCATTCCCATGCATTTACACAAATGGAGGATGCTGAGCATTGATGGGACATGTGACAAGTCAATGAAATATTTGTGTGAAAACTGTTTTTAAACTTGTCAGTTGACCATGCTTGTGATATCCTTCATTAAATGCAAGTCAGACTATGATCCTTTGATAGAGGGATTTATAGTTCATTAGAATACTAGCGAATTGCCAATAAAATTGTAAGCCAGGCAATGCTGTTTGCCACACAATGTGAGTCTTTTGCTTCTCTGAGCACCTTCAGCGCTCATCGTTAGTCCTGCGGCGCTCATTGCGAACCTTTCCTCCTGCCTACTAAATGGGCCACTCATTGCAGGGTTCATTAACCTGCAAGTTTTGTGCTTGGGAATGGCATGTGTCTCTTTCCAGCATCTCCCCCGTCCCTTCCCTGTGTGTTTGTCCTCTGTGTGTGTGCTGAATGTTTGTGTGGCACACAAAGACTGGCGTTTGTTTTATTTGCGAAGTCCTGCGTGCCTGGTGTTGTTGGTGTAAGTGTTAGTGTCTTTGCCGTCATGTATTTTCTAAGTCTCACGTGCCTGGCTTTGCTCAGCCTCGTTTTCATCCAGTTTCAGAAATGTTTATGTTTTTCGTCCGCCATTTATTTTCTCGTTTAGCTGATTTTCAAGTGATGAAACACATCAAATAAAGCTTGCAACCTCACTCCCAGGCTTCCTGGCTCTCCCCCTGTGCTGTGTGTGAATGTGTTTTTATTTATTTTGTATTATTTTTCTTGTTAGTTTTTTTCGATTCCCGTAAGTTGGCCGTTAAATTCGTATTTTTCGGAGGTCATATTTTTTTTTTCCGAGCTCGCATTTGTGACAGCGCCGCTGGCTTCAATGAGCGTCTTTGGTGCTCATTGCAGCCTAAGTGCTGCGCGGCTGCTTAAGTGCTCATTTCAGCGTAAGTCCCGCCTGCTTCAATGCCTCAACTGCTCGCCACGCTTCGCAAGGCTCGCAAGCGTGACGACAAATCGCAATTTGACAACTATTATATGTGATAGGGAGAAGCATATACGTTAATTTAAATTACATTATTTTGGGCCATTTGTGTACAACACTCAACTAAAACCAAACATTATCTAACACTTTATGCATTCATGATCATGTGACACAGCAAAGATCCCAGTTATTGAAGTACACATATAAAAAAATAATTGCAAATAGTTGTTAGAAAAACAAAAAACAAAGTATCTGGGGTCAGGAAGGAATTTTTTTTTTTTTCTGTTTGAGACGATTGGCTAAGTCTCACTTGATTTTTTTTTCTGTTTGGCTTCCTCTGGATTAATTAATAATTAAAAATAAAATAAATAATAAATAATTAAATAATTGATTAATAATTAGCAACTAATTAATTAATATTTAAGTCTTTTTTTCAACCTTAATTGCTATGTAACTATGTAACTATGCTTTACACATACATTACATGAAAAGGTCCACATGATTATCATTATTATTATCTTTTTATATTTGTATTTATTGTTTATATATATATTTACGGTATATATATATATATATATATATATATATATATATATATATATATATATATATATATATATATATATATATATATCACCTATAATAGTTTTCAGTTATGATTAACGCCTGCGAGATGCGTTCTGCACAGGGGTTAGTCACAACTGCTATCTGTAAAATGTGGAGAGAAGATGGAGGGGAGAGAAGGAGGGAAAGAAATAGGGGGAGAAAGAGAAGGAGGGAGAAAGAGAAGGAGGGGAGAGAGGGAGGGGTAGAGAGAGGAAGAAAATTAGGAGAGAGAGAGGGAGGAAGAGAGAGAGGGGAAAAAGAGACAAGCAAGGGGAGAGAGACAGGTTGGGAGATGGGGGTGAGACGGAGGGAGGGAGAGAAGGAGTGAAAGAAAGGGAGGGAGAAGGCAGAGAGGGGGGAGAGAGGTAGGGGGGGGGAGAGGGAAGAAAGAGGGAGGGGAGAGAGAGGAGAGGGGGATAGGTGGAAAGAGAGAGAGGGAGGGAGGGAGAGAGAGAGAGACAGAGGACAAAGAAAGAGAGAGGGGAGAGAGAGAGGTTAGGAGAGGGGGTGAGACGGAGGGAAGGAGAGAAGGAGTGAAAGAAAGGAAGGGAGAAGGCAGCGAGGGGAAGAGAGGGAGGGGGAGAGGGAAGAAAGAGGGAGGTAGAGAGAGGAGAGGGGGATAGGGGGAAGGAGAGAGAGGGAGGGGGAGGGAGAGAGAGACAGAGGACACAGAGAGAGAGAGGGAGCACAGAGAGAGAGAGAGAGAGAGAGAGAGAGACAGCGCACAAACAACTGAACATCACATATGATACCGTCATTTATGATGACCAAGTTATTAGTATTATTATATCTTACATAATTTATGATAATTTTGTACGAGAACCAATTATAATTGTATTTTTATGTGTACATTTCATTTTGGCTCTGATGAAGACATTTCTTATGTCACTTTACTCTCTAAATCTGTAAATCTAACAATAAAAAACAAACCTAAGTTCAATACTGCACAGGGTTTAAGGAATTGAGTCTAGAAAAAAAAGCTTTACATTTTAGAGCCGTAGACACAAATCAAATAAAAAAAACATGTAGTGGGCCAGAGAGAAAATCTATATGGCTTATAATTGTCTTCTCCACCAAAAAACATTCAATTACCCTTAAAGCAATTCTGTTATCTACTTGTGTCTTGTAAGAAACAAATGTTTTCTTTTACTTTCAGTCTGTAGAATCCATTCATATCAGTTAATTGTGCTCATTTGTTTAAGTAATGATGGTATCGAGATTACTTTAGCAGAACAATTGAAATAGGTAATTTACCGAGATTTATTGTAATTAAAATATTGTTAAAGGAAAATATGATTATGCAAAAGCTTCTCATATGAAAATAAGAAGATTAAAAGGACATGGAATTTATTAATCAAATAGAGCACTGAAAACCAAGTAGAAAAATATTTTTCAATTTTCATATTTCACTGTTTTGTAAGAGTTTTTAATCCTTAAATAGTTTTAGCTAACGACTGTGTGGAGCTTCCTACCCTCGGCAGGTTCTTCAAGGACCAAAAATCACCAAAACTCCAAAAAAAGCACTATGCAAATAGCAATAAACTTCCCTTGCTGCAACCATACATATAAGGAGCTTGGGAAAGCTATCACTAGCATTTAATAACAAGTTAAAAAATGTGTTTCCTGCTCAGAATTCCGAGAAATACAGTTATTACACTGCATTCTGGGCAGAGACATGCAAATATGCCCACAAAGGCTTTACTCTTGCAATCCATTACTATTTTAGACATGGCTTCCTTTTAGCGTATGTCTGCTGTATTAGACAACTTTGAAAAAAGCTCAGGATGGATTATACACAAGCCAGGAATCCTACCCACAAACATCTGTTTCAAGGTTACTGTTTCTCATCAGCATGAGGCCAGTTCCTTAGCTTGTGTAATATTTTTTTTTTGAGTAGGTAGTTCACCACAACAATAATGTTTATGGTGGGCAAAAGAGCAATAGAAGCTTCCACCATACAGTAGTACAGTAAATAAATAGTACATCTGTGTTCACATTTTGGAATTCTGAGAAATACAGTTATTACACTGCATTTTATATATATATATATATATATATATATATATATATATATATATATATATATATATATATATATATATATAAAGAAATGCCCCTTCTGTCCTTTAAATAGCTGATAAGGAACAAGCTTGCAAAGATGGTTAAATCACAGTTATCTCAGATATTTTTTTAGCTGGGTATGTTCTTCATTTTTTTCACCCTTCCACCCTGACCACACTTAAATGGATAGGGAAGATTCCCTGTTTTAATAATAAAATAAACTACCTAAGTGTTTGTTTCCAGATCTAAACATCATTCTAATAACAAGGTCTCACCGAAACCTTCCAAACAGTCCCAACAAAGGTCTGTCCCCTGTAACTCATATTTAAAGTTTTTTTTATTGGTAGTAGATGCACTGGCCAATGAAAGACTGTTTATCAAAGCTTTTGCTGAGATGCTGCTGAGAGAAAATCAGTGATTGTTAGTACATCTAATACTACAGAGACACAGTGTGGATGAGGTTGTTTATTTTAATATCAAGAAAGAAAAGGAACCTTCCATATACTTTTAATGGGATTTTAATGTTTCACTACTTTCAAACCTAACAAAGCAAGAATGCTCTTCATTTCCCACCTGTAATGCTCGTGGTCTTTCTCTTCAGTTCAAACAATCACAAACATCTCAGACAGTTTCTTCCATCTTAGTCATCGCCAGCTGATGGATTCCTAGTGCTAAAACCAGTTTTCCAGTTTGAAAAAAATAAAAATAAATATAGCTCTGGTAAAAAATTTAAGAAATATTTTAAATGAATGATCAAAGAAGAAAACTAAAGGTGTTAAACTAAAATATAATATGAAATATAAAGGCAAATTAATCTCCCCTTACCTCACCCTCAGTACATAATCATATCTGAATATTAGCTTTATCTGCCAGGCATAATATCTCCAGCAGAAGGGTTAAACAACAGTAATGTGATGGTACCGGTACAAGGTTAACGTGAGCCATGATTGCCCAAATTTACAGATAGCTTTTCTAAAACTCCAGTGGCATTTTGTGATATTATTGTGTTTAGAGGTATATGTTTGGGTGGCAACTGATTGGCTGTGTTGTTTTCTTATCTACGAGAGGCACATCTCAGATCCAATATAATATTTACCAAACTGGGTGTAACAAAGTGGCGCATGTGCAGTCGCTTCGTAATCACGAAGGAGAACACAGAGCATGTTGGGTAGGGAGAGGGCAGAGATAGAGCGCGTACAGGGTGAGAGAGAGAGAGAGTAAGCACACAGAGAGGCCACACAAAGAGACAGAGGGCACATAGAGAGAGAGAGAGGGAGAAAGAAAGAAAGAAAGGGAGAGAGAGAGCACCCAGATAGACAGAGGGCACAGAGAGAAAGAGGGCACAAAGAGAGAGGGAGTTCACAGAGAGTGAGAAAGAAAGAGAGAGAGAGAGTGAGCACCCAGATAGACAGAGGACACAGAGAGAGAGGGAGATCACAGAGAGCGAGAGTGAGAAAGAAAGAGAGAGAGCACCCAGATAGACAGAGGGCACAGAGAGAAAGAGGGCACAGAGAGAGAGGGAGATCACAGAAAGCGAGAGTGAGAAAGAAAGAGAGAGAGAGAGAGAGAGAGAGAGAGCACCCAGATAGACAGAGGGCACAAAGAGAGGGGGATCACAGAGAGCGAGACTGAGAAAGAAAGAGAGAGAACAAGATAGACAGAGGGCACAGAGAGAAAGAGAGAGGGCATACAGAGAAAGAGAAAGAGGGCACAGAGAGAGACAGAGGGATCAGAGAGCATCATAGCACACAGAGAGAGGGCACATAGAGAGAGAGCACATATATATATAGAGAGAGGACACAGAGAGAGAGGGAGATCACAGAGAGCGAGAGTGAAAGAAAGAGAGAGAGAGAGTGAGCACCCAGATAGACAGAGGGCACAGAGAGAAAGAGGGCATAGAGAGGGAGATCACAGAGAGCGAGAGAGAGAAAGAAAGAAAGAAAGAAAGAAAGAGAGAGAGAGCACCCAGATAGACAAAGGGCACAGAGAGAAATAGAGAAAGAGGGCACACAGAGAGAGGGAGATCACAGAGAGCGAGAGTGAGAAAGAAAGAGAGAGAGAGCACCCAGATAGACAGAGCACACAGAGAGAAAGGGATCACAGAGAGCAAGAGTGAGAAAGAAAGAGAGAGAGAGAGAGCACCAAGATAGACAGAGCACACAGAGAGAAAGGGATCACAGAGAGCGAGAGTGAGAAAGAAAGAGAGAGAGAGAGCACGAAGATAGACAGAGCACACAGAGAGAAAGGGATCACAGAGAGCGAGAGTGAGAAAGAAAGAGAGAGAGAGAGAGAGCACCCAGATAGACAGAGGGCACAGAGTGAGGGGGGTCACAGAGAGCGAGAAAGAAAGAGAGAGAGCACCTAGATAGACAGAGGGCACAGAGAGAGGGCACATAGAGAGAGAGCACAGACAGAGAGCGTGCAGAGAGAGAGAGGGTGCACCAGCAGAGGGTGCACCAAGAGAGAGATAGACAGAGGGCAGACAGAGAGAGAAGGCACCATCTCTCTCTCTATGTGCTCTCCCTCTGTGCCCTCTGTCGTTGAGAGAAAGAGGGCAACGTAGAGGGACAGAGGGCACAGAGAGAGAGCACATAGAGAAAGAGATGGCTCAGAGAGAGAGAAAGAGCGCAGAGAGAGAGACAGAGAGGGTGCACAGAGAGAGAGAGAGACAGCACAGACAATTGAAGACAACATATGATACCGTCATACTAGTAGAAATATAAAATCCATGTAGTCTTCCTCCTTTAAATCTACATAATACTTCATATTTTTTATCAGTCATACAAAAACATGTTATTATTTTCTTACACCATAGTGCTATGAGTTCAGGTGAATTGTATATTTTGTATGTGGATTATTTGTACTTTCACTTGGGCACTTGGATCTATAGATAAATAAAATGTGTGTAGTAAAACACCCAGAAGAGGCTGTCAGTACTAATGTGAAGCTGCCAATAAATAAACTTGTACTAATAGAATTAATGGCACCAATTATCTGAGTACCTGAACTGAAAGTTAAAAGTGAGAAGCTGCAGATAAGTTACATTACACTTCATATTTTTATTGAATTGTTGTATTTGTAATGTTGTACGATTTATTGTATTACACCACTAATTACTGTTTGCTTAATCCTTTTCAGTATATAATATGTGTGTGTACTGAGATAGAGTGGGATGGGGGAAACCATTGTTTGTGAAAGTCTGATTTATTTAGTTATCTACTAGATTACTCGCTACATTAATTTATCTTTAACTTTTTATTTTATATTATTCTTTAATACCTTAAGTTATGTTGTGACTGAGAAATTTTCAGAGACACCTATCTTATACTGGAATTATTTCTAGCTGATTCATAGAGACCACTTAACTAATAGATAACTGGATTTTTTTTATTTAATAGTTATTGTTTCAACCTTTCTTTATCATCTGTACATCATTTTGTTAACACGTCTTTGTATTTATGTATTCTCCCACATCCAATGTATACATGTAAATAAATTAATTACTTTACACACTGCAGTGGAATATGTCTGATGCTATATAAAATGGAACAATTATATATACTTGTTAAATATATTCTATAAAAAATCATATTGATTTTCAACATAAAAAAAAAATAGTGTAGAGACTGTCAAAAATATACAATAAAATCAATGTATGATATAGCAAATATAAAATATGAAGTAATGATGTTATATGATATTTCTAGAACAATTACTGGTTTAAGACTTAGTCTGCAGTCTTCTGTATTGTGACATCCCAACAAGAACGTAACTCAATGGACTTGAATGGAAAAGAGATACAGATTTGTTTAACCCAGCAAGAAAAGTTCAAGCAGAGAGAGTAGGTTTTATCTCATCTATAGGTGTGAGGAATCTTGAGGTGACTTAACATTGCAAGGTTTCTTACTGAGAAAACACCCAGCTAGTCAATCCAGTTGATGTGGCACTTTACACAGCCACATTAGTGGCCAAAAAGTAGGGTTCCATTTGTTTATTTAATAACTGATTGGCAACAAAATCTGGATTTGAATCCACTGTAGGTGCTAAAATTTACATTTGAACTTTCTGAACCTGATTAGATTCGAGGGGGTGAGAAGGATATGCCCAGAAATTATTCTGCCATTGCATGTGGTCTCATTGTGTTGTATATGCTTCGTTGTAGAATATTTATCTATTGCTGCCATGATCTCAAATTTATATTACAGACAGAACAGAATTTTGTTGGTATATTAAAACATAAACTAAAATGAGATAAAAAACAAGACACCCAAAAATGATGCTAATGAGTGAGAAATGTGTTATTCAGCACAAAACAGAATCAACGTATCAGGTTGCAAAAATTGACCTGAGAGCAATATATCTAATCTAGTCCTGAAGGTAGAATATAATTAGAGTCATGAAGGGTACCAAAACAGGTCCGATTTTCAAATGGACCAGTAGAACTCTAACTCACTACTTCATCTCAAATGGGATGGAGGACTTTAGCTGGTCAACAATTAAATCTGCCTACCCTAATCTTGAGCCTGTCTAGTCTGCTTGAATATTTCTATCTTAGATTTGTCTGTGGGTTATCTTTATAAAGGTGGGCCTAGATATATGGAAAGGGTTCACTGGTGGCCAGTGGTTAGGATTCAATGCTTTCACCGCTGTGACCTGAGTTTGATTCCAGTCAGGGAACCAAGAGGTCACACCATCCTGAAGTTATGCAGGGTTGATTCTGGTCAGTATTGGATGGGATACCAGGAGCTGTATGCTGTGGCCCACTAGAGAAGGAACTGACAACCCACTCCAGTATCTCTGCATGGTGTGTTTCGGTCAATGAGGTTGGGGAGGGACAAACACGACTGAGCAACTCAAGCACAAACATATGGACAGTTGCACCTTTCCACTGTAAGTCATGCAAGTTTAATTCCAGAGCACCAATATTTAGCATTATATTAAGATAAAACAAGAGGCCACCATGCCATAGGGCACACTACTTAGTGGCTGCCTATTCTTGGGTGTGCACCTCTCTCCCTCTCTTCTTTTTGCCCATCAAAAACTTACGGCAAAAGGATTGTAAGGCAAGTAATGTTGTTTGTGTGCGACATTAATTTTGTTGGTGTTCCAAGATCCTTCGACGCTCATTGCGAGCGTCGCGCAGAGCGCCTTTGGCGCTCATTGCGAGGGTCTTGGTTGTTTGTGTGCTATGAGCAGCATTGTGTTTTTTTTTTTGGTATGCCAATGAATAATTAATAAATTAAGAAATTAATATACTTTACCTATTGTGAAGTAATATATGCAGGAAGCATTGTGTTGAAGAGCTGGCAATCTGTTTTCATGTTGCTGCAGCATTAGTGCTGTGGAGCTGCTGTGTAAGTGTCATGAATGTGTGCAGTGTGCGTGCGCGAGGCAAATCCGTTAGGGTAGCTGTGTACTTCCGGATTGTATAAATTAGTGTTCTAAAATGGCGCCTAATGTGTGGTACGCGGCTGTGGCTGATTTTGCGTCCTTGTTTTCGGATGTCACCTGAAAATCCGTATGTTTTTGGTGGTGTTTTGCGTGTTGAGGGTCCTTTAGCCTCATTTTCGTTTTGTTCGGCAGCCATTTTTTCTGTGGCTTAGGTGATTTTCGGATGTCTAAACTCTGTAATTTGGACTTAAATCAAGGTGTAACTTCACTTGCAGAGGTCCTGGGTGCCCCCCTTGCTGTAGGTAAGCTTTTTATGTGTTTGTTGTGTGTATTTATTGTGTTTCTAATGTTTTTCGGGTCATGCTGGTTGCGTCCTTGTTTTCGGATCTTGTACGTCTTTTTCGGAAAATCCGTAGGTGTTTGGTGGTGTTTTGCGTCTTTAGACTGCTGTAGCCTCGTTTTCGTTTTTTCCAGCGGCCATTTTTTCTCCCGCTTAGGGGATTTTCGGGTGTCTAAACTCTTTTATTTCGAGTGAAATTGAGGTGTAACTTCAGTTTCTGAGGTCCCGGGTGCCTCCCCTTGCTTTAGGTAAGCTTTTTATGTATTTGTTTCGTTATGTATTTGTTATGTATTTGTGTGGGTTTCGGGCGGTAAGGTTGTATTTTTGCGAAGTCGTAATGGGTCGTAATGCGTCTCGGATTTGTTTGTCGTAAGTCCGTACATTTTGCGAGGTTGCGCCTTCAGTGCTCAATGCCAGCAACTGAGGCCGTCGCTTTGCGAGGGCCGCAGGCTGGTTACGCGAGCCCGCAGCATTAGCAACAACCCGCATGCTCACAACTATATACGTGATAACAATGCTTATATCCAGTAACTATCACTTTGTCTGATATTATTCTCTGTGAGATGTCCATCAATGCTAATTTCAGATGACATTATATCACTATTTTATAAATATATTGTGAGTTCACTTGCAGTACCATTTTCGAAGCATAAACAAGCAGATTCAATTTGCTAGTTATGTTATTCCTATGGAGATTTATAACACCATAGAGATTCACTCTATCTGCTTTGGAGTTTTGTCTGTGTCTTTTAATAAGCTCCTGAGATATAACATGTAGCTGTAATAGCCAGAAGGTATTGTTTGTCTGGGAACCGAGGAGACAACGTTATGTGCACGGACTATAAATACAGGTGATCAATACCTTGTGTCAACCAACTTAATCCTCTGGAGATTGTGGAAATATCTACAAAATGAATAATGAAGTTGCAATGTATAATATATTGCAGAATGGGTATTTACAGAGATGTAGAAATACACATTTGCCTCATGCCCTGTGAAAAACACAGCAAGATTCATACCTAGGCTGAAAAGTCAATTGGGTACAACTGGATTTCAGAGGTTGTTGATTACTGGTAATTAGGTGGAAGTTATGTGATCGATAACGAAGAGGTGGCCAGAGATCTTGCTCCAGTATTCAATTTGAGTTTGGCTATGTACGGATCTTATAATAAGTGAAGTCAAGATTTATTCATTGGATGTCAAATATTTGGTTGCAATGACGCATAGGCACAGTTTTTTTTCTGTAATGTTAAGCATATATTTATAACAAGTCTGTAATATAATACATACCGCCACACATTAATATATAAAATTATAATCAATGGATGTGTCATAAATGGAAATGAAACGAAATACATATTTCACTCAGGAATGTGCCCTCTGTGTGTGACAAAATGTTGCCAAGCTCCTCGATAGACATTCCCTAGAGCAGGGGTGTCCAAAGTCGGTCCTGCTGGGCCGCACACAGGCCTGGAATGGTGGATTTCCAATCCAGGAAATGATAGTCTCACCTGAAGTGGTGTAGCTAGAGCTATTGCTGCCCGGGGTTATCGCTGATTTTGCTGCCCCCCCCGAGTGCAAATATATATATATATATATATATATATATATATATATATATCGCCTTCTGTCTCACACTCCCCCTGTCTCCCCTCTCTTTCTCTTTTTCCTCTCCCTCTTTCTTTCTCGCCATATCTCTCTCCCTATTCCCCTCCCTTCTCTCTTTTTCGCTACCCCTCTCTCTCCCTTTATTTCTCTCCTCTCCCCTCTCTCTTCCCACCCTCATTCTATACCCCTCTCTTTCTTCTCCCCGTCATTTTCTCTCCCCCCCCTCTCTCTCTCTCTGCTTTCTCTTTCTCTCCCTATCACCCACTCTCTCTCCCCTGCCTCCCTCTCTTCCCCTCTCATTATATCCCTCTCCTTTTCTTTCGCTCCCCCTCTTTCTCTCCCTCTCTCTTCATCTTGCTCTCCCCATCCCCCTCTTGTATCTCTTTTCATGTGTTTCCCTCTTTCCCTTTACCTCTCTACCCCATCCCTCTCCCTCTCTCCCCCAGGCATCCCTCTCACCCATGTCTCCTACTCTCCCTCCATGTCTCCCCTTTACCTCTCTCCCTCCATGTGT
Organism: Discoglossus pictus; assembly: GCA_027410445.1. Taxonomy (NCBI): domain Eukaryota; kingdom Metazoa; phylum Chordata; class Amphibia; order Anura; family Alytidae; genus Discoglossus; species Discoglossus pictus. Next base: position 448,779,494 of record CM050164.1, on the reverse strand, counting down.
CTCTCTCTTTCCCCTTGCCTCTCTCCCCATGCCTCTCCCTTTACATCCATGTCTCCCTCTTCCCCATGTCTATCTCTCTTTTACCCCATGTCTCTCTATCTCCCCCCATGCTTCCCTCTCCCCCATGTCTCTCTCTCACCCCCCATGTTTCTCCCTCTCCCTCCATATCTCCCCCTTCTCTTTCTCCCTCCATGTGTCTCCATTTTGCCCTTTGCTTCTCTTCCCCATGCCTTTCTCTCCATGTCTCTTTATCTCCCCTCATGCCTCCCCCTCTCCACCCAAGCTTCCCTCTCCCCCATGTTTCCCCCTCTCCCTCCATGTCTCCCCCCTCCCTTTCATCCTCCACATGTCTCCCTTTTTCCCCTTTGCCCATGCCTCTCTCTGCCTCCATGTCTCCCCTCTCCCCCATGCTTCTCTCTCCCATGTCTCCCCCTCTCCCCCCATGTTTCCCCTTCCATTTCTCCCTCCATGTGTCTCCATTTTTCCCCTTTGCTTCTCTTCCCCGTGCCTTTCTCTCCATGCCTCCCCCTCTCCCCCCAAGCTTACCTCTCCCCCACGTTTGCCCCTCTCTCTCCACGCCTCCCCCTTCCCTTTCACCCTCCACGTGTCTCTCTTTATCCTCTTTGCCCATGCCTCTCTGCCTCCATGTCTCCTTCTCTTCCCCCATGTCTCCCCTCTCCCCCATGCTTCCCTCTCCCCATGTCTCCCCCTCTCCCCCCCATGTTTCCCCCTCTCCCTCCATGTCTCCCCCTCTCTACCCATGTTTCCCCCTCTCCCTCCATGTCTCCCTCTTCCCTTTCTTTCTCCATGTGTCTCCCTTTTTCACCTTTGCCTCTCTTCCCTGTGCCTCTTTCTCCCTCCATGTCTCCTTCTATCCCCCATGCCTCTCCCTCCAAGTCTCATTCTCTCCCCCCATATCTCTCCCATGCTGCCCTTTCCCCCATGTCTCCCTCCATGTTTCCCCCTCTCCCTCCATGTCTCCTCCTTCCCTTTCTCCCTCCATGTGTCTCCCTTATTCCTCTTTGCCTCTCTTCCCCACCTCTCCCTCCCTCCAAGTCTCTTTTTCTCCCCTATGCCTCTCCCTTTACATCCATGTCTCCCTCTTCCCCATGTCTCCCTCTCTTTTACCCCATGTCTCTATCTTTCCCCCATGCTCCCCTCTCCCCAATGTCTCTCTCTCACCCCCATGTTTCTCCCTCTCCCTCCATATCTCCCCCTTCTCTTTCTCCCTCCATGTGTCTCCATTTTGCCCTTTGCTTCTCTTCCCCATGCCTTTCTCTCATGTCTCTTTCTCTCCCCTCATGCCTTCCCCTCTCCACCCAAGCTTCCCTCTCCCCCATGTTTCCCCCTCTCCCTCCATGTCTCCCCCTTCCCTTTCACCCTCCACGTGTCTCCCTGTTTCCCCTTTGTCCATGCCTCTCTCTGCCTCCATGTCTCCCCATGTCTCCCCTCTCCCCATGTCTCCCCCTCTCCACCCATGTTTCCCCATCCCCCTCCATGTCTCCCCCTTCCATTTCTCCCTCCATGTGTCTCCATTTTTCCCCTTTGCTTCTCTTCCCCGTGCCTTTCTCTCCATGCCTCCCCCTCTCCCCCATGTTAGCCCCTCTCTCTCCATGCCTCCCCCTTCCCTTTCACCCTCCACGTGTCTCCCTTTTTCCTCTTTGCCCATGCCTCTCTGCCCTCCATGTCTCCTTCTCTTCCCCCATGTCTCCCCTCTCCCCATGCTTCCCTCTGCCCATGTCTCCCCCTCTCCCCCCCATGTTTCCCCCTCTCCCTCCATGACTCCCCCTTCCCTTTCTCCCTCCATGTGTCTCCCTTTTTCACCTTTGCCTCTCTTCCCTGTGCCTCTTTCTCCCTCCATGTCTCCTTCTCTCCCCCATGCCTCTCCCTCCAAGTCTCATTCTCTCCCCCCATATCTCCCCCATGCTGCCCTTTCCCCCATGTCTCCCTCCATGTTTCCCCCTCTCCCTCCATGTCTCCTCCTTCCCTTTCTCCTTCCATGTGTCTCCCTTATTCCTCTTTGCCTTTCTTCCCCGCCTCTTCCTCCCTCCAAGTCTCCTTCTCTCCTCCCATGCCTCCCTCTCCCTCGCTCCCTCCATCTCTCCCCCCTCTCTCTTACCTTCTGCTCCTGCTCCGTGCTGCCGGTCTGCTGGCTCTTCCCTCTGCTAGCCCCTCCCCCTGCCAGCAGACACATGCAGAGAGCAGGGAGCAGAAGCAAGGGACGGGGGAAAGGGAACGTGCGGTGGAAGGCAGGAGGGGAAAGGGAACGTGCGGTGGAAGGCAGGAGGGGAAAGGGAATGTGCGGTGGAAGGCAGGAGGGGGCATTTATGCCACCCCCAAAGAGGTGACACCCGGGGAGCTCCGCCCCCGCGCACCCCTCTTCCTACGCTACTGCTCACCTGGTTGCAGCAGGGCTATCCTCAAATCTAGGCCTGTGTGTGGCCCAGCAGGACCGACTTTGGACACCCCTGTCCTAGAGTGAAAGTAACAGCCAGGAGTAGTGTGTAGGACACATACTATTACCATCATCATGACTGACATCCCCTCCTATAACCTTGGCTGCTTCTAGGTAATCCTGGACAACCATATTACAATTTACGCATTCTACAGGGACTTCCTGCTCCACTAACTTAGGGCCTCATTTAAATGTGATTTGGCCAATTGAATAGGGCTCTATATAAGCACATAGCATATTTTTTTACAGAAGTTTTTAGTTAGTGAAGACCTTGCTTTTGGATAGAAGTTCACTAACTAAAAACTTCTGTAAAAAAACATGCTCTGTGCTTATATTGAGCCCTATTCAATCGGCAAAATGGCAATTGAATGAGGCCCCTTGCTTTTGGATAGAGGTTCACTAACTAAAAACTTCTGTGAAAAAAATATGCTATGTTCTTATATAGAGCCCTATACAATTGGCCAAATCGTATTTGAATGAGGCCCTTGATGAGATAGATCAACATATAGATACACCATAGCCTTTCGGTGAGGCCAGTAATGTCCCATATATTGGGGTCACTGTGCAATACCAGTACTTGTGCAATAGGATCTTGTTCATTTTTATTCAGATCCTTAGAATTTGCCCTTCTGGCTAATGGCCATAACCCTTGAGAGCCACTGACATGCAGCACATCTGGAAACTTATATGGCCCCTTTTACACTATAGAAACCATACTGAGAGTTTCCTGCTAAGACTCTGAGGGCCTCATTCTATTATCGGCCGTAAATCGGCCGTAAGGCTGCGATTCCTTGCGGGGGTTCAGTTAACTCGCGATTCTATTATACGGCCCCGCAAGGATCTCATCTTACGGCCAGCCGCATATCTTGGAACCGGCCGTAATCTGTGAAATATAAAAACGCAAAAATAAATTCAAGCCTGCACTGTACAGCTCTGTAAATGCTAGGGATCATATTGGGGGACATGAGGATTAAAGAGCTATTTTATGTGCTTAATTGGTGCTAGCGAGACCTCTTTCCTGCAAGTAAGCTGCGGCTCGCTTTTAGCTTGCAGAGAGGTTTCCCGGAGCAATTGAATTGCAAATCTCTTGCGGCCGTTTTAGATCAAAGGCTTTCCTCCGGCGCGAGCGGCCGCAAGAGATAGCAAGGCACCGGCCGCAAGCCTGCCGGAATCCCCGGCCGTAAGGGAATAGAATAGCAGAATAGCTTGCGGCCGGTCCTTGCGGCCCCGCAACGGCTGCGGCCGCTAATAGAATGAGGCCCTGACACTGGTAAAAGGCATCAGATTGATAATTTGCCTCTGAAATGACCAAACCATATTTTTATATAAACAATATAACATTGAACCACAGTGGATGAGTATTCGGTAAGATGAGATAAATGTTTTTTTATTGTGATCAGTAGTTGATACACTGATTTTAATGCCCAAGGTACATATAAAATGACAAGTGGTTACTTCCATGTTCCACGGTGGAAACTCAGTGCACCCGAACTTGAATATTTGACTATTCTTTAAATACCTGGTTGATTTAGTGGTTTCAGGCATAATTCATAGCAAAACATACAAATAACAGCAAAATAAATGCATAAACTAAACTAAAAATAATGCCATTTAAACAAGAGCCATAGTATTTATTTACAGTAAGCTTATTTGAAGAACTAGACTTGATAATGTTTTTTAGAAAATAAAAAGTTAAATTGTTTGAGGGTATACTTGATTGGTGGCAGCAATTGCTTTGCGTTTTTAGCTGTTTTCTTAACAGGGGCACTCTGTATATCAGTAAAGTCAATTAGTCCCATTGTAAGGACATTGTAGCACTAAAGAATGCCACATTTCAACAGAAGTAACTGAAGAATTACAGACAGCAGAATTTTGTCTGTATATTAAAACATAAGTAAAAATCTGTTAAAAAATAAATCACTCAAAAAACAGTAATGGTAGCTCCCAATACAGCATATTTGCATATAATAATGTAATCAACAAGGCTGTATTTATTTATTTTTTATCTTCCATAATTTTTTGGGTTATTATAAAGTTTATTATCCCAAAACAGCATACTAAATATAATACTACAGCTTACTTTATATTGAATGCTGATATTTAGAAGTTGCTTTCCCTTCCATTTTTTGAGAAAAGTGTTAATAGGAAACAGGCAAAACTAAGTGAGTGCATGGCCTACAACTAAAAGTGATATAAAATGATAAATTATAATGTAAAATCAGAGGTAATAAAAAAAATAAGGGTGATAGGAGGCCTCAGACATGGACTCCATACTCACTTGGCTTTACCCCACTGATGAGGCCCAAGAGAGGCTGAAATAAATGGCAGGGGGCTGCTGTTTCTCCTGCCCAGGGTAGAATTGCCTGGTATTTCGGGGCTGGACCACTCTAGTGAGTGGGACCAGACTGATATACTACAGGATATTTCTCTCTGTGAAGGGCACAAGTGCCTAAAAGAGGTTGCTCTCAGAGTGGGTTATCATGTCAACAGAACAAACCCATTAAAGGGCCACTTAATTCAGAACAATTTGGACCACATAACAGTAAAGACTCCTAAAAACATGTTTAAATGCTTTTGAATTTTTGAAATAAGTAAATTTTAAACTAAAATTTCAATAAAGTAAAGTCTGTGTTTACATGTGTTACGGACTGCCCACTACCAGACATGTAACTTCGGCTCTGTGTAATGAGCAAAGGGAAAAAAAACAGTTAACCCTCAACAAATCAATCTGTGCAAATCATGAAACACCTACACAGGTCAGTTGTGGGTAAACTTTTGAGTGCATTCCTGAGTTCAGGGAAAACTGCTATCAATTAGTGTTCTCACTGAGCAGCTCTGCTGTCTGTTATTAATCATGAAGCTGCCAGTACTCAAGACAGACTGTGTATGTAAAAACATTTTTTATCTGTTATTAGTGTAATTAAAAAATCGATCATTTTAACATACAGTATTGTGCTCTTTCACACCATGAAGAGCCCTTTATAGTGAGGTAAATGGCCCTTTAAGGTTTGTTGGTTTTCAAATTGAGAGACTCTGATACTCGGATACCATATTTTGATCACTGACTGTGTCAATGATTGAATCTGGACCCTTTACCCTCTTTACAATGGGGCTCCAGCTTGGACAGTCTCCCCAACCTACCCAAACATGGATATTGTTTATTGACTTATTTGGCATGAGTACACAATGCTTTGAACTAAACTATTTTTGACTTCAAAATGAAGCCTGTCTTTAACACCCCCAAAACTTTTATTGCAAAAGCCCAAATAATCTATTTGTGGTTTACATCTACAATCTACTTATTTGTCTTTGGTAGATATTAATTGCACTTTGGTTACAGCAGTTGTATGTATTTGTATTCCATTCATTTTAGCTGAATGACTCCTTATTATACTCAAATGTTGTCCCACTGGAATTGTGGCTGTTGCATTGCCTGTGAAGATCTTTGGAGATTCCACTTGGTCCACAGCAGAAGACACCCACTGTTTTCCTGAAAGATAAGTAATAGAAAGATGCTATTATATATTTACACTACCTCATAAAACACAGAACTAAAAAGTAATTGAACAAATACATTCTTAAAATGTATGCAAACCAAAAATAACAAGCACACTAACATTAAAATATTTGCTGCAAACAATAGTGTGATCTTAGTTAATTCTTTTGAGTTCTTTAAACATTCTGGGCACAACTGTGCATCTCAACCACAGTGCACCCCCTTATATTTCTGCTGTTATCTCAAATACTCCCCCAACTGTCCTCTTTGCTCTGCTAACAACCTTGTTCTTTCCTCCTCTCACTCCCGTCTTCACGACTTTCCTCGTGCTACCTCTATTATCTGGAATTCCTTACACTACAGCATTATATCACTCACACCCACCATCTACAGTACAAGACACAACCACCTCCACTTGCTTAAGCCAATTGCCTTCACACCGCCATCTTACATCACACCCAAACTCTTTAGATGGTAAGTTTGTGAGTTTTCAGTATTGTGTCGGTACTTTGGAAACAAACACTATGGCCCTCATTCTATTGCGATTTGGCCAATTGAATAGGGCTCTAAATAAGCACGTAACATATTTTTTTAAATAAGTTTATAGTTAGTGAAAACCTTGCTTTTGGATAGATGTTTACTAACTAAAAACTTTTTTAAAATATGTTATGTGCTTATTTAGAGCCCTATTCAATTGGCCAAATTGCAATTGAATGAGGGCCTATGTACATTTGATTTTAAGCTCAAAACAGGGCCCTCCATTCTTTTGAAATGTGTTAAAAAAAAATTTAACCGTGTACTTAACCCCTGTACAGCGCTACGGAATATGTTGGGGCGTTACAAAAAAAGGATGATAAAAATAATAATAATAATTCTAACCACAAATGGAAATATGAAATATATTATACTAGCGAATTGCCCGTCAAAAAATGACGGCAATGAAATTGTAAGTGAGCTAATGCTGTTTGGTGTGTAATAATGAAATATATAATACATTAATAAATGAATATACTTTACCTATTTTGAAGCATTGTGTTGGAGAGCTGTCAATGTGTTTTGTTGTTGCTGCAGCATTAGTGGTGTGGAGCTGCTGTGTAAGCGTGTGAATGTGTGCAGTGTAATAGTGTGCGTGCACGAGACGAAACCGTTAGCGTAGTGGTGTACTTCCGCATTGGCGTAAAATGGCAGGTAATGTGTGGTATGCGTGTTAACGGAATATCCGTAGGTCTTTTGTGGTGTTTTGCAAGTTTCTTGTGGTGTTTTGCATGTTTAGAGTGCTGTAGCCTCGTTTTCGTTTTGTTAGGCGGCCATTTTTTCTCTCGCTTAGAGAATTTTATAGTGTCTAACCTCTTTTATTTTGAGTAAAATTAAAGTGTAAGTTGCTTTTTTGAGGTCCTGGATGCTCCCTCTTGCTGTAGGTAAGCTTTTTATGTATGTGTTGTGTGTATTTATTGTGTTTTAAATGTTTTTATGTTCGAGGGTTGCGGACGATTTTTGCGAGGTCGTAATGAGTGGTACCGTGTCTCGTATGGTGTTTGCGGTTGTAGCCTCTTTTTCGTTTCTTTCGGCGGCCATTTTTTCTGTCGCTTAGCAAATTTTTTAGTGTCTAAACTCTTTTATTTTGAGTTAAATAAAGGTGTAAGTTGCTTTTTTGAGGTCCTGGATGCTCCCTCTTGCTGTAGGTAAGCTATTTATGTATGTGCTGTGTGTATTTATTGTGTTTTGAATTTTGTAATGTTCGCGAGTTGCGTCCGAGTGTTGCGAGGTCGTAATGTGTGTTAACGTGTCTCGTATGTTGTTTGCGTTGCGAGGTAAAGTTTGCGAGGGTCGTAGTTGGTGTGTCGTGTTGTTTGCGTTACAACGTAAAGTTTGCGAGGGTCGCAGTTGCTGGCAAGGAGCGCCTTTCGAGCCCGCAAGCATTAGCAACAACTCGTACATTCACAACTATATATGTGATAAGCATTTAGAGGGAGATTGGGATTAATGGTCACTTCAGGACTTGAGAGCTTGTCACATAAGCTCAATAAATCAGGTGGAACAGCCAGTCCCTACTAAGACTAAGGAAAATAAACAGTTTGAGTGCTGTAAAATCTAACACTGCAGCACAAAACAACCATTCGAAAACAATAAACAATGTTTCTACTTGTTTTTGGCCACTCTACAATAGTTCAGAGTCCATTTAACCATCTAAAGTCAAGTTAACAGCCCAATGGTGCAGTATGACTTCCAATTAATTAAAACTCACATAAAATGTTACCTACAGGATATACATCTTCATATTTCAGCCTTTCAAGTCCCTTGGAGCAGGTTAATGCACATGTTTGGTGCTACATACATGTATGTATGTACAAATACGTATATACAGTAGTACAAACACATGCCGCACAGTAACTCAAAGCCGCAGTAAGCTAGTAAATCTCTTTTTATTTTGAGAAGCAGGTGAATTCTGCGCTCTCAGCATTGCTGTATAAGCTGTATAAGTACTTCTAAACCACTATTTATAACCAAATCTAACGTGGCAGCTCGAAGGCTCAACCCAGGTTACATGCTTTAAAATCAGTGAACGTAAAGAGATTACACATTGCAAATGCACTTTCCAGAACACTCGGTATAAGATTTTATTCAAAAATATTCAGCTGGGGATTTTTTTTCTGCTGGACTAGCACAAAATCATTTTACCCTGGAAATCAACTATTATGATTTTGAACAAACTAAAAAAAAAATAATGTATTAAAGCTCTGAACAGTCTTTGAATCAAAAAGGGCAGAGAGATATGATCACTTGTGGACATTAGCAGCTGGGTAAGACATAATATTTTTAGAGAAAATCTGAATTTTTAAATAATGTTTACAAATAGAGGAATCCATTTTGGCTTTGTTACATCACTTCCTGAAAGCTGGTCATAAAGGCATTTCATATCTATCAATAGAGGGACGGGTAGAGGAAGAGGGAGCAGGAGGCTTTGTTAGATGATTAGATGTGATGGAAATTGAAACCATACTCCTCATACCTAACAGGTCCAGATGCAGGCTGCTTGCATCAATAGATGCAATCATTTTTCTCCAGAAATGTAAGTGCCCCTCTCACACACACAGCTTCCAACACATATCATTCAATCCTTCAGGGTCGAGAGTTAAATTGTGACAAAGTCTGCAGCAGACGTAATACAGAAAAAGGAGCATTTGCTCCAGTTTTAATATTATACCTATAATTAAACCTCTAGTCCAGAAGACAGCAAAAAAAAAAATAAAATAAAGGGCCACCATTTGTGCTCTAGACCATTAGACAGAGGATGAAAAAGTATGTGGAAAGGGTGCTTTCCTTTCTCAAATTTAGGCTGAATTCATGGAGCTTTGATCTGCATTTCAGTGTGTTGCCTCTGCCCTGAGTCATTAATAAGCCTTGCACCGCGTGGTGGAAATTAATATTAATTAGAATCATCTATGAGCCAGACAGTTTTTGTTTCTGTTGATTTGAAAATAGGCTAATTTGTATGCTATGGAAGCTCTCAGTTGCTTTTGAAATTTGCATATGCTTAAAACTAGTAAACAAGGAATTAATAGGGATTAAATAAAGTCTCGGGAAAGCCAACTAGCCAACAGAAAGTTTACTAAGAAATGTTCCTAAAACTATGGATTCAGATACGATTTCCATTCAGTTCTATGGAAAGGTATCCACTGTGAATTAATGGAAAACATTTTCCTTCTAGGATAACCATCCGCTTCAGACTTAATACACATTAGCAGTGAAGAATGGAAGCACCTATGACACAAGTAGTTACATTTAAGTAATTTTATATATAAATACCTTTATGCTCCTTAACACAGCTGCTTATGTTAGTTTCAAACCTCCTTCACAAACATGAGAGGAATTTCCTAGTATGTAAATCCCTCTACATGTTAAATTCTCCTAAATTATATGTGAATACTACTGTAATTGGTAGGTCATTTCAGATCATTTTATTTAAACCTTCTATTTTAAGTGAGTGAATATCTGCTATAAGTTGTGTGTCTGAAGCAAATAAGACTAATCCTCTGGTATATTTTATTTTTTCAAATAGGTTTTAAAATTATATTCTTAATACCTCCTGTAACGACAGACACGAAGCATTGTTTGCTAAGCCTGTTTTAGTCACGCATCTCTCAGGGGTACACTGTCTGCGTATATTGCTATGACAACCAAGGTACATTTAAATGGAGACCCACATAGAGCAAAGTTGTTATTCTGTGGATTATGAAACCTTGTTGAGTGTATTGATATTTTTTAAACAAATAATCTTTAAGGCTTGTGACAGTCATACAGGGCATTTCTGTGAGGCACATCCTCTTTAGAGATCTGTTACCTCAGGAGGACTGAAGGAGTTAAACTCAGCTGCACCTGGGCAGTCCTGATTTAAGACTGCACTTGGAGTATGGGTGGTCTGCTGATGGAGTGAGTGTTTGCAGTTTGTCTGACCACACACAGTGAGACAGCAGCCTGCTGCTTATGAACACTTGGAACAGAGTAGAGATCTGGAAATCTGAAGAAATATACAAGACAGTTAGTTTAAAAACTATTGGACTGTTTTTTTTGCTCCTCCCAGGTTTAGTTGGATGAGCATTTGTTACTGAGGAAACTGTTTATTGGTTAAGGTATTGCTTCAGTTGAAGGCATATTATCTTCATTTCTTTGCTTTGTTTGTTATTTTTGTATCACCGGATGCATTTTTGTTTAAATTGGAAGGGAATATAAAGCATCTGGTATTATGTTCCTCCATCAAAGTGCCTTAAACCCGGAAACAAACCCTGAGGAGACTGATATCTTGTCACAGACTGTTTTCATAAATATACTCAAATATACCAAGTTGCAGAGACCTCTAGATAAAAAAGACATATTTTACAATAGTCCTGTATTAACAAACAATGCAATGTTGATGCCTCTGCTGGTCCTTGGGGGTATCCATGATACTCTGGTGAAGGGGGCATGTGTGAGGTGGGTCTGCATGAACATGGGGCCATATTCAATTTAGGTTACAGGCGATCCGGTAGCCCCAAAGTGAGGTCGCAAGTTAAATTGCTATTCCATTAATGTCTTTTTGACGGCCCTGAACGGCTTCCGAGTTACAGCCTTGAAAAAATGGCGATGGTTAAACTCGTAACTTACAGCCTCCAGAAGCCTTTGATCTTTTACTTTCACAAGGCTAAAATCGCTATTCAATTTCTCAATTTCCCCAAGCCCGCAAAAGTTTTCACACCCATAAATGGCAAATGAGTGCTAGAGAGGACCCGCAAGGGGGTTAAACACCTATTCATAGCACTGTAAAAGCAAATAAAAAATCACTACTGCACTGTAAATAACGGTGAAAGCGATGAAAGACATTGGAATTCATTGCACAAGAGTCTCAAGCTCGCAAATCGGCAGGAAATTTAATTTATTTTTATTTCAGGGTTAAATCGATCTCGGGTATCAATGAGTTAATACATATCAGTCCACCCATATGGACTAGAACAGTATTGGCATTCATTTTCATAATTCCTTATTTTTTGGTTTTGCGAGTCTGATTGCATATCGGACCCCCGAATCTAAGTGATTGACATGTACTGCATAATAATGACAGTCTCATTTACTATTGGCTGATTCAAAATAGGAGGTTATGGGTTAATTGATTGCTTAATTGATCATGTTCCCGCCCTGAACTGCATAGAACAAGTGCATGGTTTACGGTTTCTGCTTTGGCACAGCGACTTGCGGGTTTGAGCAATTGAATAGCATCGCAATCGGAGACGAGCGGGAGCAACACACCTGCAGACATTCGGCCGTCTGAGATCAAGTTGCGGGCTTCCAATTGAATATGGCCCATGGTTTGCAGTTATCTTTAGACTGCTCCTGAGCATATGCAGGGCAAGGTGGTACAATAGGTATCAATTAATAAGGGCTTCAGTGATATGACAAAATCCTTCTTCCCTCTCTCCCTCCATTGATAAATAAGATAAGTACATCCAGGCCCTAGAGAAAATTGATTATTCTATACTCAGCAATACTTAATGCTATTAGCTTATAGCTGCTAATTTTTCATCTTTGTTGCCAACATCCCAAATATGAGAAATTTTCCCCAAACTACAGATGTTTTTTGCTTTCTTACACGGTCTCAGTGCAGGATAAAATGCTATGAGATTTTATTTGTCTTGCGTAGGATTCAATGTTAGTAAAAATCCTTTTATTTATTAATGATCCAATTAAAATTAAAATGTATGATATACATATATACTGTAAATATATATATATATATATATCACATATATAGTTGTGAGCATATGAGCCGAAGGTCGCAGTTGCTGGCAAGGAGCGCAAAGGCACTAAAAAATTCTCAAAGCGAGAGAAAAAATGGCCGCCGAAAAAAACGAAAAAGAAGTTACAGCAGTCTAAAGACGCAAAACACCACCAAACACCTACGTATTTGCTGAAAAACACCTACGAGATTAAAAAACAAGGACGCACAACCCCAAAAACATTACAAACACAATAAATACAAACAATAAACACATAAAAAGGTTACTCACAGCAAGGGGGGTGGCACCGAGGACCTCTGCAAGTGAAGTTACACCTCTATTTAAGCACAAATTTCAGAGTTTAGAGACCCGAAATTCACCTAAGTGAGAGAAAAAATGGCCGCCGAACAAAACGAAAACGAGGCTAAAGGTCCCTAAACATGCAAAACACCAACATAAACACGCAAAACAGCACCAAACAGCTACGGATATTCCCGAAAAAGTCGCACGACATAGAAAACGAAGCTACGGATATTACAAAAAAGTTGCACAACATAGAAAACGATTTTTTGACGGGCAAGTCGCTCGTATTATATAAACATGAAATTTCTGCAGCCCAATGATAACATTCCCATTGATAGGAAACGGCCAAACATATTGTGACATTTTATGGATACCTCAATAATTTCTATAATGTTCATAAATAATTGAAAAGCACAACACTCTACCAACTTAGGGTTCCCTGGTGGTCCGATGGTTAGTATTCGGTGCTTTCACTGCGACTTTGGCTTGATTCCAGGAACTAAGAGGTCACACCACCCTGAAGCCATGTATAGTTGGGCCTGGTCAGTGTTTGGATGGAAGACCTCCTATGAATGCCAGGAGCTTTATGCCATGGCCCACAGGAACTGACAACCCACTCTAGTATCTCTGCCATGAATACCAAGTTGACCAGCATGGTGTGTTCAGGTCCATGAGATCACAGAGAGTCGGACACCACATAAACACAGAACTATTTATTGGGTTTATTAGCTAAATATTGCTACACATACTAATAGAGGAGGAAGGTAGGCCCTGGTTGTCATAGAAACCATGTGCATTTGGGGATTATGGCACAGAAACATTATGAAGGTGTTCTTGCCAGATGGTTGTCTGGTCGTAGCATAGGATTGAATGGGGAAAAAAACACAAATGGAAAAATATGGCAAGGGAATGTTTGCACATTAAAGGCCCACTGTAGTTCTATTTTTCTATGTTTTTGAACTTGATACTGTGCAAATTATTTTATAAAGGAAAGAAAAATAAATGAAGCCTTTATCTATTTAACTTTTATATGCAATTATCATTTGGAGTGGTTTCCATTTCAACTTAGAGCTTATTTTAGCTGCTATGTGAACCAGATTTGTTCTTGTAAATGGATAAGATTTACAGCAGTCTTTTTGAGTTGCCACTTTGTCATTTTAGAAGATGGAAGATGCCTTTGCATACAAGGTCTCTTCTAACCCGTAGAAGCAGATCAGCACAAACCAAAATGGCATTACCACCCAAAAGTTATTACATATAATATATAATAAATTAAAGGCTGTATTATTATTGTTTTAGCCATCATCACGTGTAGTTCTTTAAAAGACGTTTGAAATAAATGATTACATTGGATCTATAAAGGGACTCTGTCACCCCAAAATAAAGTTATTAGATTATTTTTAAAGAGCATGGAAAACTTTTGTGTTATTAATTTTTTCGACAGTAAATCAGTCCTGGGAAATTCCATATTATTATTGCTGCCTTTACATGCAAATGTGTGGCTCAGACATTTTAATTACCTGCATTGCATTTATGTGCTAATTGCATTAACAGTCTGCTTGTCTGTAGGGGCCAAAGACCAATCTCCCACCCGTATCAGGAACTCAATTTTAAATATTTCAGAAATGATTTACTTTAAAGGAAAAGTAGTAGTAATGTATAGACATTTTAATGCTCTTTAACATGAAATCAATTTCCTGCTGAGGAGACAGAGTCCCTATAAGCCAGTAAAGCATGTGACACGAACAACCAATAGATGGAGCTCTTTGGTGCAGTGATGCACATGCTCACTGCATTTTTTTACCTATCCAGTTGGTACGATTGTGCATTGAGCCACTTTAGTTTATGGCCATAAAAGGGACAAGAAACGTCATATTTTTGCAAAATTATCTTAAAAAGGCTAAATGATAGGATCAGATTAGTGAGTAATCATGTATTCTGATGTGTGTATATATTATATCTAGGTACCAAGATATAATGAGAGAAAATAATGCACAGAAGTCAGAGTGCCATCAGAATAATCTCTGAGTTTATTTGGGCGGCAGCCCCTTATATAGCATAACACACAACACAGCTAATAGCATATTTGAAAATAGGGTTAAATACACATTTGCAAGCAAATGTCTTTTTCTGTCTAACTCAGCAAAACAATCCTTATCTAATCACGGCTTCCTATAGATATTTGTCTCAGCAGTTGCTGAGACAAAGAAAGGAAACAGGAAACAGATGCACAAGGGAATATTACCCTAAACATTTCTACAGATAACCCGCTTAAACATTCTAGTAAGATACAAGGAAAAAACAAGCTGATATACTTTTTATAATCATATTATTCTTAGCCAATAAATTCATAATGAAGAAATTAAATACCTAACACTAAATAATAGCCAACATAACTGTACAATTTTAAGAAAGTTAAAAGGACACAGACCACCTAAACTGTGCCTGCTCCGCCCATGGCCTGCCATCTTAAATGATAAAATGAATCCTTGAGCAACGGATATTTTGATTCTGGCAATGAACCAACTAAGAAAGGCTCCCTAAATAAATGGAATGGCTTTCCAGCTGATATGGAAAATACAGTAAAGAAAGTGGATAATAACCATTATATATTTCTCCCAGTTGCAGAAATGAAAAGTACATTTATAAATTAATATAACTGGAGTCAGCTGTAATTACAATTTTTGAGTAGAAATCTTTTGGGAAGATTGGGAATTTTAAAGGTACATGGAAGAATTCTGGATTTCACTAGGAATATACAGGTTTGAGTCATATTATCATGACCACTACCTACTTTTGACGTTAGCAACGTGTAGCCAATGAAATACAGCACGTGTCATGAGCTGGCTTGGTAGGTATATAAGGTGGCATGTAGGCAATCTGCAAACATATCCACCATTGCTATCATGGGTAAAATGTGCGATTTATCAGACTTTCAAAAGGGGATGGTCACTGGCTAACAGTATTTCTGAAACAGCGCAGTTGGTGAACTGTTCGCGTGTTGCTGTGGTTAAAGTGTACCGTGACTGGACAAATGGCACAATTGCGAATAAACGGCGTCATGTTTAAAGTTTAGCAGATCATGGCGGTCCGTAGGGACCCAATTGTATAGGGGTTACTATTATGTACCATAGGGACTTTAGACTACCATGGGGGTCCATATGAATCCTGATACGAACCAGTACCTAGGGACCCGTATGGTTATACTTAGGGTACCTAGGGACCCGTATGGTTATACTTTAGATTACCATGGTGGTTCTGAGGGACAACCATGGTAACAGGGTAATATTTATTGCCATTGGTGTCCATAAGGACCACCATGGATATACTTTAGTTTGGTGAAACCCAGTGGATACCCAGCCTCATAGGGGCAGTAGGTATTAAGGGGGGAATTCACCAGGATACCCAGCTCATAGGGGGTAAAGAGAATTAAAAGGGAATCTCTGGGTTACCTGGGCTCATTGTGGTAGCGGATTAAGGAGATATGCGGGGGATACCCAGCTCATGGGGTAAATGGTTATAGGTGAAGGGGACCCCGGTTTAGTTTTTTTTTATTATTCAACCCTTCCCTGCCATGGCAAGGGGTAAATATAGATAGATAGGGCTCAGGAAGGATGTTAGGTCTAGTGTACCGTGTTCATGTTATTGGTACCATTCCACGACATTGCTATAGAGACTACTGAGATTCAGACTCAGATTCAAGTCAGCTTTTCAAGAGTTTCTCAAGTTTTGTGCACTTGTGCCATTACATGGTGAGAAATCTTTTGAAGCATAAACGACTATATCCACCACAGTCCAGAACTGAAATGCCAGGCAAGTCTCTCTACACAGGACAATACCAGCAATTCCTGAAACTGCACTTCAGTTATTTTTGAGTGGAAAGCTACTGATCACAGTGAGAAAGGGATCCGCGTCTTGTTTAACAGCTATCCCTTTCGGATTTTTTTACGCAAAGACAAGGAGTGAGAGAAGCTTGGATGGAAGCTTCTTTAGGTTCTTTAGTCAATCTAAATCACTCAGTCATAAAAAGTTTATTTTAATACTTCCCACATATTACTCTGTGAGGATTTATAAAACTGACATGCTTATGATGATGAAATTCAAATTTCTTGCAGATTTTATACCTTTTAACTCAGACCTTAAATATTTGATTGCATGGTACATTTTATTTGAAAGTATTGCTACACTGTGATTACCTGAATTTATCCAGGAAAGTGATTATCAGCCATAACCCACAAGAACTAAAAACCATAATAAAAACGGCTGGGCTGGCACAGGCAAGAAAATGACTAACTTCATATAATTAACACTTGAAACAGCAATCAAAAAACAAGCACTTATATTATAACACTGGTTCTATAGCTGGCAGTTCATCTGGCTGGAAAAGAGCAAACTGGGACAAATTATAATATAAATATAACATATATTGATGCTAGCTCCTAAGAGCAGTTTAAGAAACCATTAAATTAGTGCTGAAACATTTAAAAAAGTTCTTTATGTGAAAACTCAATTTGAGAGGTATATGATAGATAGATAGATAGATAGGTAGATAGATAGACAGACAGACATATAGTTAGATAGACAGGCATACAGACAGAAAGATAGACAGACAGGTAGATAGATAGATAGATAGATAGATAGATAGATAGATAGATAGATAGATAGATAGATAGATAGATAGATAGACAGGCATACAGATAGTTCGAAAGATAGACAGACAGGTAGATAGATACATAGACAGACAGACATATAGTTAGATAGACAGGCATACAGACAAATAGAAAGATAGACAGACAGACAGATAGATAGATAGATAGATAGATAGATAGATAGATAGATAGACCACAAGAACATGCACAGATGGATAAGTAATAATAATAATACAATGTTAACATCTTTAAGACTCTTCCTTTTCATCCCTGCTGTGAAGGAAAATTAAACCCAAGAAACAAAGTTATTAGAAGAGAGAGAATATTTTCTTTAGGCAGTTATGTTTTGTTTTATATAATTTTTTAACTAGGTGACTTAATTAATTTTATCCCCCTCAACATAATTTCAATGAAGCTATGAGCTATACCATGTACGGTCACCCAAGATGGGCAGGTCATAGCAGAGTGGTCAGACAAATCGCAGTCCACTGGAGAAGGAGCTGGCAACCGACTCCAGTAACGTTGCAGAGAAAACCGTATGGATAAGCACACCCTGGCGAACTGCGGTTCATAGGGTCACGGAGAGTCAGACATGACTGAATATAGTGAAGAACATAATGGTCACATACAATTTAAATTTAATTTACATCTAAGAATTTCCTAAAGTCACAGCGTCTCACCTTAGGAAACCTCCCCCAGTCTTCCTGTTCTCTCTCATGTAGGACAGCTGTTTCACATCTATGACCTAAAGCCACACCCATGAAGAGAGGCCTCACGCTATCAGTGTCTCATGGTGCACAGGCACAGAGCATGTCACTGTCACACTGGTAGTGTGAAGCTCCTCTTTGTGTGCACAGCTTTAGGTCACAGCTGTGAAACATGGCACCCTACATGAGAGAGAACTTGAAGACAGGGGGAGGTTCCATAAGCTGTGCCCACAGATAGGAGCGTCACACTACCAGTATCTCATACTGCAATCAGACAGTGACACATTTTGTATCTGAACATCATGAGACACATAGTGTGAAACCTCTCACTGTGGGTGTAGCTTTAGGTCACAGATGTGAAACATGGCACCCTACATGAGATAGAACTGGAAAACTAGGGGAGGTTCCATAAATTGATAATCTGTTACTCCGGGGGCTTCTTAGATAAAAAATTTACTGAAAATTGTACATGACAATTACATTGAGAAAAATAAAATGATTTGTAACCTAGTAATAACATTTACATAAAATAAAATAAAACGTTGCATGAAGAGCCCTATAAAATACCTAATTTTCAACCAAAATATCTAACACTTCCAATCTAAATTTTAACAACAAATAGCTGTAATTATATCTATTTATATGTGTGCTTTTCAAATCTGCAATAACGGTGTCACTTTGATAAAATAAATATTGTCAAAAAATCATTTAACTAAAACAGAAACTAAAAAATAAGCATAATACATTAATTATTCATAAAATTAATTTAATGAAACTCCTCTCAAACTGAATTAAAGACTCTGTGGTTGCTATGTCTGGTTACCAGCCGGAAAACATTACAGCAGCGATCACAAGTGACATCAGAGACGGGAACATCTGGGTTATTAGATAAAGACACATGAAAATGCAAACAAATAGTAATGAGACTGGGTAATGGGTAATGCAGTCTGAATGCCGGAGAGGGCTACTTACCTTCTGTTGGCTTTGGCTATCTCATCAAACAAAAGTTTCCAGCGGGGACGGCCAATAACTAGCCTGGAGTTCAAAGCCTGGTATTTTTCACCAATTATTTTCTGCAAGGGATGACACAATAGGTTCCATATGATTTGTGAACTGAGGGATTACACATCATGTAACGCTCTGATAATAGCATTTCTTTTATTGCTGCTGTGTGCACGTTCCTGTCCTTACAGACTGTAAGTGCTGCATGGGGCCTACTACTAATAATGCTTTTACACTGTCAGAGATGGCACAAATACGTGGCTCAAAGGAAGGATTGCTCGCCTGATAATCTGTATGGACTGATGTGAGATCTCAGCTCCGTGTACACAGGCCTTTATTCAGCCGCTCATTTAAAGATCTAATAAAGTACTGGACAGTGCTTGGATCAATGGAAGGCTGCACGAGGCTGTATAGTATAAAGAATAAGAAAAGGGAAAGACTGAGAAAGCAGAGAGTAACTAGGTTTATTAGGCTAATTAATTCCTTGGGTCTGAGCATGCTCAGTCTATTCAGTTTCTCATGACTTTACGCTAAGAACAATAAATTTAGAGCAACCGGGAGAAATTAATTATTGGTAATAATCACACCATTAGAAACATGTATCAATACATGTTTAACGGAAGGAATATAAATGCTCACTGAGATCCATCCATCTATGTATGTATGTACAGTATGTATGTATGTATGTATGTATCTATCTATCTAACATCCATCTATCTACCCATCTATCGATCCATCATCTACCTATCTATCTATCCATCATCTACCCATCTATCTATCCATCATCTACCCATCTATTTGTCCATCCATCCATACATCTGTCCATCCATCCACCAATCATATCTATCTATCTATCTATCTATCTATCTATCTATCTATCTATCTATCTATCTATCTATCTATCTATCTATCCACCAATCTATCTATCTATCTATCTATCTATCTATCTATCTATCTATCTATCTATCTATCGATCTATCTATCTAACATACATCCATCTATCTGTCCATTGCCTACCCATCTATCCATCATCTACCCATCTATCTATCCATCATCTACCCATCCATCCCCTGAGCTATCTATCTATCGATCTATCTATCTATCTATCTATCTATGTATCTAACCATCCATCCATCTACCCATCTATCTATCCATCATCTACCCATCTATTTATCCATCCATCCATCTACCCATCCATCCATCTACCCATCTATCTATCTATCTATCTATCTATCTATCTATCTATCTATCTATCTATCTAAGTTTTTACATAAGGGAAGTAATTAAAATGCTGCCATTCATTTTGCTATGCCAGCATCAGAATTTTGTTATCTATCTATCTATCTATCTATCTATCTATCTATCTAAGTTTTTACATAAGGGAAGTAATTAAAATGCTGCCATTCATTTTGCTATGCCAGCATCAGAATTTTGTTAAAACATTTCCTTTTAATTATATCTAATTAAGGGGCCGGAGAAAACGATAGATAGATAGATAGATAGATAGATATGTGGAACTGGGTGCAAACCACTAGGCTCATTCCAAAGTCAAAAACTGATATGAAAAGCAGATAAATAGTAGCACTCTAGGTTAGATGACCAATTAATCCTATTTACTGATGCATGATGGAAACAATTGGTCAGAAATGTTTGCTGATTCAGTGATCTAAAAAAAAAAAATATATATATATATATATATATATATATATATATATATGAATGTCTAATAATAAGTTAAAAACATTATTTCCTGTTCGCAATTCCAAGAAAAACAGTTATTGCACTGGACTCTGGGAATCTGGGCAGAGATATGCAAATGAGTCCATAATGCATTTCCCTCTTTAATACAAATATCACTTATAAATGGCTCCTTTTAGCATATGTTGGCTGTATTACACAGCATTAAGGAACAGCATAGGATGGATTATGCAGGAGTTAGGAGACCTACCCACAGACAGCTTTTTCAGTCTTAAATGGCTCTCATCAGTGGGGGGTTGGTTCTTATACATATAAAATAATTTATATATCTTTTAATCTATACATATATCTATTTATCTCTATAGATATATACATACATCTGTCCCTCTGTCTCTCATTAGCAGGGATCCACCTTACCTGCATCCCACCTGTCTGGCTCAGGTACAGCTGTACGTTCAGGTAATCTGGTCGGTTTTCTTGCCAAAGCTTCCAGAATAGAATAAAACATAAGGAACAATCTATTATTTATTTTGCAGAATAAAAATGTATTTCACTAAAATGCCTGTTTTTCAAAAAGCATCTGCACAATGGGAATTAATTTCTAATGCACAGGCATTAGCTAAAGATTAAGAAAACCACAGGAAACCTCATGTGTAATCATTTACCAAAAGCATTAAAAAGATATAAAGCAGTAAATCATGATTTGCATAAGTGCATATTTTTGTCTTTTGCTTTATTTTGAAATTAATTTAGCAAATAAATGCACCGAGCCCTGTTACTGATAAAATGCTTTTCTATACACTTTTTAACAAATTGTATTGTAGATATCACCTTCTGGGTCGCTACCTTGTCGTGGTGAAGGGGCTTGTGTACTTGAATGAAGCTGTGAGCTATACCATTTAATGTGACCCAAGATGGGCAGGTCATAGTTGAGAGGTCAGACAAATTGAGAAGGAACTGGCAACCCACTCCAGTATATTTGCCATGAAAACCTTATGGATTGGCACAACCAGACACAAGATGTGCCTGGCATACTGTGGTCCATAGGGTCACGAAGAGTCGGACTCGACTGAACATGTAAACAACAACATAGACATAGAAACACATATGTGACAGCAGATAAGAACCAAAAGGTCAGTCTAATATGCCTATTCTATCTACCTTACGATGGCATTTAATACCACTGTAACAAAAAGAGTTATTTATTTCAAATATGCATTAATTACTAATAAAATTAATATTAATTATTTATAATATTGATATTCAATATTAAATACATTTTTTTAATAGATTAGAGTATCAGCTTCTAGTTGAGCTACTTGTATCCACCCTGATAACTGCATCTGAGGAGAAGGAGTGTGGTTGAGAGAAATATCTAAAGGGCTTCCTGGTCAGATAAGGGGCTAGATAATGATTCATGTTGTTCAGTCCTTCAGTCATGTCTGTCTCTCAGTGACCATATGGTTTTCATTTTAAAGATACAGGAGTGCGTTGCTAGTTCCTTCTCCAGTGGACCTCGATTTGCTATGACCTGCCCATCTTGGGTCACCCTACATGATATAGCTCACAGCTTCATTGAGATACACAAGCTCCTTCACCACAACAAGGTAATGATCCAGAAAGGGATATAATGGTACCCACCCACAATAAGTTCAAGAGGAGACTCTGGCTATGAGGCAGTGCTAAATTGTCATGCCTCAAGTATATATCAACACAGTGCTCTTAACTGGTTGCAGACTTGCAATTAATGTTAATGTGGTTTCCCTATCTGGGAGGGAGACATTGAATGATTATCTTGTCTCTATTAAATCAGATTATCTTTAAATTCCTTTGCACCTGCCTCCCAACCAGATCCCTCCCTTGATCATCTTGAAAGGTAAGTTTAATATTTAATATATTTATAAATCATTGAATTGGCATTGTATTAAATAACAATGTATACAGTGCACAAAAATATTCCTTTAACATAATGGTCCGTTAAAAATAATGGCCAAAATGTTTTTTTAGAAAAGATAGAAATATTTAAAATGTATTAATTGATATATGAAATTATTCTTAACTATAGGTAGCCATTAATAGACTGATTAGATTTCCATTACTCCTAGTATACTATTTCCCACATTTCATTTGATGCAGCTACATGCTTCTCTGCATGCTTCACAGCCAATTCACCTTTGGCCCTCCCAAGGTTACAGATGTATAGCCCTGTACAGCAGCACCCATTGATCCCTGATGCAGCCCTGAAACAGGCAGATACACTGCAATGTGGACATCCTGCTTTCCCTGTTCTGTACCTACCCTTGCATGCACTCAACAGGAAAGATAATATCAAGTAAGTCCCTAGCCCAGTGGTTTCCAATCCGGTCCTCAAGACACCCCAGGCAGGCCAGATTTTTCAATTTAACTGTGTGAACACAAATGAGAAAATGAGAGGCTCCTGTTGAATACTAGTTGCCTCACATGTGTTCACATTGTTAAATTGAAAATCTGGCCTGTCTGGGGTGCCTTGAGGACCGTTTGGAAACCACTGCCCTAGAATCTAACAGAGTCTGCAAAATTAAGGCTTTCTTTACCAAGTGCTTTTTCTGCTCTTGGATTTCACAGCTGATTATTATTATTACCCTTTAGCCAATATATTCTATAGCACTAAGTACAGTGAATACATAAGAGCTTACAATGGAAACTGGTAATGTTGTTAGATTGTTACATACATGTAAAAATGTTCATTACAGCACTAATGTGGGCAGGGGTGTATTTACTTCTCCAGCACAACTTCCACAACTAACATCATGACGTGTGAAATGAGGCTCCCTTCATAGGGAAGCCCCCTAGGCGGCTGCCCAGTTGGCCTAATCCATGGCACCTCCAGCACCTCTGGGCACAACTTTCACAATGTAACATTTCAGCATTTGAAATGAGGCACCCTCCTGAGGGCAATATTCTGAAGTGTGAAATGAGGGGCCCTTCATAGGGAAGCACCCCTAGGTGGCTGTCCAGTTGGCCTAATCCATGGCCCGGATTTCTCATTAAGCTAACTAATGAGCACCTCTAGGCACAACTTTCACAATGTAACATTTCAACATTTGAAATAAGGCACCCTTCTTAGGGTAGCTCCACGTAACATTCTGAAGTGTGAAAAGAGGGGTCCTTCATAGGGAAGTGCCCCCAGGCGGCTGCCCAGTTGGCCTAATCCATGGCACCTCCAGCACCTCTAGGCACAACTTTCACAATGTAACATTTCAACATTTGAAATGAGGCACCCTTCTTAGGGCAATATTCTGAAGTGTGAAATGAGGGGCCCTTCATAGGGAAGCCCCCCTAGGCGGCTGCCCAGTTGGCCTAATCCATGGCACCTCCAGCACCTCTGGGCACAACTTTCACAATGTAACATTTCAGCATTTGAAATGAGGCACCCTCCTGAGGGCAATATTCTGAAGTGTGAAATGAGGGGCCCTTCATAGGCAAGCACCCCTAGGTGGCTGTCCAGTTGGCCTAATCCATGGCCCGGATTTCTCATTAAGCTAACTAATGAGCACCTCTAGGCACAACTTTCACAATGTAACATTTCAACATTTGAAATAAGGCACCCTTCTTAGGGTAGCTCCACGTCACATTCTGAAGTGTGAAAAGAGGGGTCCTTCATAGGGAAGTGCCCCCAGGCGGCTGCCCAGTTGGCCTAATCCATGGCACCTCCAGCACCTCTAGGCACAACTTTCACAATGTAACATTTCAACATTTGAAATGAGGCACCCTTCTTAGGGTAATATTCTGAAGTGTGAAATGAGGGGCCCTTCATAGGGAAGCACCCCTAGGTGGCTGTCCAGTTGGCCTAATCCATGGCCGGATTTCACATTAGGCTAACTAAGGAGATCCTCAAGGCACAACTTTCACAATGTATCATTTCAACATTTGAAATAAGGCACCCTTCTTAGGGTAGATCCACGTCACATTCTGAAGTGTGAAAAGAGGGGTCCTTCATAGGGAAGTGCCCCCAGGCGGCTGCCCAGTTGGCCTAATCCATGGCACCTCCAGCACCTCTAGGCACAACTTTCACAATGTAACATTTCAACATTTGAAATGAGGCACCCTTCTTAGGGTAATATTCTGAAGTGTGAAATGAGGGGCCCTTCATAGGGAAGCACCCCTAGGTGGCTGTCCAGTTGGCCTAATCCATGGCCGGATTTCACATTAGGCTAACTAATGAGCACCTCAAGGCACAACTTTCACAATGTATCATTTCAACATTTGAAATAAGGCACCCTTCTTAGGGTAGATCCACGTCACATTCTGAAGTGTGAAAAGAGGGGTCCTTCATAGGGAAGTGCCCCCAGGCGGCTGCCCAGTTGGCCTAATCCATGGCACCTCCAGCACCTCTAGGCACAACTTTCACAATGTAACATTTCAACATTTGAAATGAGGCACCCTTCTTAGGGTAATATTCTGAAGTGTGAAATGAGGGGCCCTTCATAGGGAAGCACCCCTAGGTGGCTGTCCAGTTGGCCTAATCCATGGCCGGATTTCACATTAGGCTAACTAATGAGCACCTCAAGGCACAACTTTCACAATGTATCATTTCAACATTTGAAATAAGGCACCCTTCTTAGGGTAGATCCACGTCACATTCTGAAGTGTGAAAAGAGGGGTCCTTCATAGGGAAGTGCCCCCAGGCGGCTGCCCAGTTGGCCTAATCCATGGCACCTCCAGCACCTCTAGGCACAACTTTCACAATGTAACATTTCAACATTTGAAATGAGGCACCCTTCTTAGGGTAATATTCTGAAGTGTGAAATGAGGGGCCCTTCATAGGGAAGCACCCCTAGGTGGCTGTCCAGTTGGCCTAATCCATGGCCGGATTTCACATTAGGCTAACTAATGAGCACCTCAAGGCACAACTTTCACAATGTATCATTTCAACGTTTGAAATGAAGCACCCGTCTGAGTGTAGCACCCCTAGGGAGCTGCCTATTTGGCCTAATGAGATATCCGGCCATGGCTGTGGGTGGTGCGGGCATATCAGTTGTTGTTGAATGGCTCATTTTCTGTGTCTCATATGAAGTATTACCTTCTACAACCTTTTCTACTTTTCTAGTCCTTGTTTCCATGGTAAACAAATTCACTGCAGGGTTTTTTGAAATATAAATCTAATTTCTGTAATAAGAATATCCCTGCTAACTTTTGTGCTATGAAAAGTAATTACTAGTAATTACACAGCCATCATCAGTCAAAGAGATGAACATTAATATTTAATAAGCATGAATTTTAACAAACTTGAATTAAAAGACCAAATGTTAATTCTGCAGCAGTCACAAATAGAGTAATGTAACAGCAAGTGATTGAGTTTTCTAGGAAACTCAATTATATGGGTATTATTTTTATTTAAAAAAAATATCCCTTTGAGTATTTATTGTACCGAACTTCAGAAAACTTGTTTAAAAAATGAAGAAGAAAATCAAATGACTCGGCTGTACAGAAAAATGCAAATAGCACAATTCAGACTTTTTAAAAAATAATTGTTAACATGGATTATAGAATCAAGCCAAAAAGAATAATTATCCAAAACTATTAGCGTTAGCTAAATTTAACAGTACACTAATTTATTTATTGTATGGATCATTCCAATTTTGGGGCCTTTACTTAAGAGTAGCTATAAATAAATATATATATATATATATATATATATATATATATATATATATATATATATATATTTATATATATATATATATATTTATATATATATATATGTACAAATACTCAAACACACATATAAACATATATAAATGCATATATATATATGTAAAGTAAGGGTTGTCCAAGTTTTGTCCTGGTGGGCTGGACAGGCCTTGATTTGAGGATTTCCTATCTGTGCACAGGTGAGTCAATCAGCACGACTGACGAAGCAATAGGCTCACCTGGGTGATGCAAGTATATCCTAAATCCAGGCCTGTGTGCGTCCCACCAGGATTGTATTTGGACACCCATGCTGTAAAGTTTAAGGAACCACTGAATGAATAAATGAATATTCACTGTTATTACTTAATTAAGGCAATTGTTAGTGTCTGATGACTTCCAAAAAAGATCAGATAGAGTGTGCAGAATCATGTGGAAAAGTTGTATATGCTTTTTAAAATGAGCAATAATTTGCTTTATTAGTTAGTTATTGCTTGTACCTCCTCTGAAGCCCACCCATAAAAAAGTTGCATATATAATGAGGTTCAGACTGTGACTACACACTGTTTTTATGTACCTTTATTACTTTCTAATCTCATTGCTTACCATATAGAGATGTAGTGCAGTGGGTTAAAGCCTCTATTTTTGGTTCTCAACTTTAATTCTCCTTCTTCCTTTGTTTTACATTATTAATTTGTATTTAAGTGAAATTATTATTATTATTTTATTTTTTTAACAATCAGTTTTATTAATTAACAAAGATGTCGACATACAAACTGTACAGCCAAGTGCAAAGAAGTAGCAAAAGAGAAACTTGAATCATTCAGTACAACAATTGGGCTACCCAAGGGCTTTGCATAGATTAATAAAACATATTTAACAAAGGTAACAGGATCTAGATATTTAAGTTTGCTAAATGAATAGCACTTTATAAGGCATCTTGATTAATGTTTTTTCTTTTTTAGTATATAAAGCATAAAGTAATAAAAGAACAAAATAACTGTAGACATATTACTTAAAAATAAGGGGAAAAGAAAAAAAAGAAAAGAAAAAGGGGGTAAAACAACTATATTAAATTAAAGGTGTATCTCAAATATATATGCCGTAAAGCTCAAGACCTACCTCCTCCTGTATCTCCGAGAGGATTTAACTAATTGTTTTAAAAGCATTGCAACACCCCTAGATGTCTCCTTGTAGTTTTTATTTTATCCTATACAACATAAAAACAACTATTTTGTATAAAAATGGCAGAGCCATAACTACATTTATATATGTGCCAGTCATTGTACTCAATATTGAGTTTCTCAATAAGGAAAATGACCACTCTAGCAACTATCAAACACAATATGATTTCTTACTTTATTCAAGAGCACTTATTACCTCTTTGAATTACATCCTATTGAAAATGGTTTTAAAATGATATAAGACAGTAGTTTGTTGTAGACTTAAAGTACATAACCAAAACAACATTTCCAATACTGTACATAGGAAAGTGAACTTTGTGATTTATGGTATAATATAAAATACATATATTATAGGAGTGGCAAATAGCAAGATTAAAAAACTCAATTTTATTGAGGACAAAATTAAAATTGTAATAACTGCACAATTTCAATAAAAATGAATAAAGTTAAGAACAATAACACATACCCATCTCTCATCAACTCTGGCAGGGAACTCTGTAATGCCAAGAGAGTGTCCTTTAACTATGATCCTGGAAAGGGTTCCTCCCTGATGGAATGCCCAGACAATCACCGTAACCCCAAGAATCCCTGCAAACCTAAAAAGCACTATTAGGCAGATATTACTGTCCTTCTCATTAAGTCCATCTCTTTCAGAATCTTACTATTCAAAGTACATGGCGTTAAACAAGCTGAGGTGTGTGTTGGACATACCTAAGTATCTATATCAGATGCTCCAAATGTGACAAAGCCACGTATAGTGGCGAAACGTAAGTCAGGAGCATCTGACATAGACACTTAGGTGTGTCCATCAAACACATCAGTTAGTTTAACCCCAATGTAATTTGAATAGTAAGATGCCAAAAGAGGCGGACTTAATGAGAAGGATGGTAATATCTGCCCTACAGTTCTATTTATTAGGTCATGGACTCCTGGGGCCACAGTAATTGTCTGGGGCTTCCAGTAAGGAATTATTCCTTCAATGGTCATAGTTAAAGGGCACTGTCTTGGCATTACAGAGTTCCCTGCCTTGTTGATTCTGATTAGAGCTGAGTGTGTGTTAGTGTTTTTAGTTGTATTCTTATTTAATAAAATTCACAATTTTCATTTTCTCGTAAAAAAAATGATATACT
Organism: Discoglossus pictus; assembly: GCA_027410445.1. Lineage (NCBI taxonomy): Eukaryota > Metazoa > Chordata > Amphibia > Anura > Alytidae > Discoglossus > Discoglossus pictus. The sequence continues at coordinate 448,750,952 of CM050164.1, read as the reverse complement.
TTTCTGCAAAATGCCACTCCTAGAATATAATTTACTAGTATTAAGCATTTAGGCATAGTGATAATTCCTCATCCAAAAGTGATAATATAAAAGAAAATTTAAATTCCTAAATTTTTTTTATTTTTTATTAATTACCTTTTTATGTAGAAAACACAAAAGATCGGCAAACCAGAGAAATGCCTGGATGTCTCTGCATATCCACACAAAATAGAGTCGTTGCAGTTTGTATTCTTTCCAGTCATCTCTAATAAATAAATAAAATAAATTGATTAGCAGAAAAGCTTTTTCATTTAAAAGGGGAAACATTAAAAAATTAAAATGCTATTAGAACATGTACAAAGAAAACAATTAACACATAACTAAAATCAATTCAAACTAATTTATTAGACCACTAAATGGAATAACACAATTATTTAAAATGTATTGCATTTTATTTAGGAATTGCTGATGGTATTTTATGCTCTTGAATTGTTAATTTATTCATCATCTATTGTGTACTAATTAAGTATTTAACAGTAGCCTAGATATAGAGGTCATATTCACTGCTGTTGCTTAATCTAGACAATAAATCAATGAATACACCAAGATTTTCACTAACGAGTTAAGTTAATGTTATAATAGGACCATTAAAGGGCTAGCGTCATGTGATTCACTGCTGTTAGCACATGTATTTTTTATGTTAATCAATGGTGAACTAAAAGGCAGATTTAATATGACAATTGATTACACTGGCCCTTTAACACATGCTGGAGATACTGGAGTACATATAATTCAGTGCTTGCCCCACACATGAATATTGAATGTATAAGCAGGATTTAGTTATTCTCCAATGCTTTATATTCACTTTAATTATTCATCATGTAACAATTAACATTTTGACCTGGGATAAAATCTGCAATTAAAATCATATTTGTGAAAGCATTATAATATATATTTATAAATCAATTTACAACAAACACATAGAAGACACACATATTATGTCCCAGCTTATTTATGATGTTAAAGAATGAAATTGATGAGCTTGTATTTGTTATAGGATCCCAGAAGACCAACATTTATATGAAACCCTTTTATTTATAGCTCATGATACCAATAGGGCTACCTCATGATACCTGTAGGGCTACTTCTTATGGAACCATTTAAAGGGCTTCAGTAGTTCAAGAAAAACTGTACTTGTTTATGAAGTATATAGCAAACTACCATCAACTACCGAGTGGATCGGTATGACTATGGACATAAAGATGTGCCTGCTGTGTTACGGTCCATGAGGTCACGGAGAGTCGGAAATGACTGAACGACGCAAAAAAAAAAAAAAACATGGACATAAAAGCATTTTAAGAAACAATCAGAATTTTCAAAGATTCTGAAGACTCTGTTTTGTTAATAGAGGAATCCATCTTGTCTTTGTTACATCACTTCCTGAGCCAGGGAGGCTGTGACTGAGGTTGCTACTTAATTTGAGGAATATTTGTAGTTTTTTTACGACTTTAAATCACCAAAGCGAGAAAAAAAATGGTAGACGATAAACTGCAAAAGGATGAAAATGAGGTTGAAGCTCGCAAAATAGCCCCAAACATGTAACACTTAAGGAAAACCAGTAACACTTCCTCCGCAACAGTAACATTTACACCAACGCAGTAACACTTCACCAAAAGCAGTAACACTTAATCCAAGCCAGTAACACTCATGGCGAGGCCCCTAAACTACACGCAGGGGGAGATGCTTGCAATGAGCGCTGAAGGCGATCATTGCCAGCCACGCGATGAGCGCCTAAGGTGATCATTGCAGGCCCTGTAAAGTACACGGGGGGAGAGGCTTGCAATAAGTGCAGAAGGAGCTCATTGCGAGCCACGCAATGGGCTCCAAAGGCGATCAGCACGGGGCTTGCGTTGAGCGCCGAAGGTGCTCAGAGGAACCTTAGCCTCGCATTGTGTGGCAAACAGCATTGCAAACCTTACAATTTTACTCCCGGCATTTTTGACAGGCAATTTCCTAGTGCTTATATAATATTAAGACATTTTCCTCCACCATCTACAATCGTAATAGTGAAAAGAAAAAAAAAAAAGTAAATAATGAGGTTGTTTTCAAAGTACGTCTCCCTCCTTGGCCAACTGAAACGTTGCCTGTGCTTCCTGGATCCGGCAAAACTCAATTAGTTGGTGCTAGTAAAACCTGAGTTCCTTGGTGGTGCAGTGGTTAGGATTTGGTGCTTTCATCGCTGTGACTTAGGTTCAATTCCAGTCAGGGAACCAAGAGGTTACATCACCCTGAAGCCCTGTAGGGTTGGGGCTGGTCAGTACTTGTATGGGAGACGACCGAGGAATACCAGGAGATGTATGCTGGTCAGCACTTGGATGGGGTAAAACCAGGAGATGTATGCTGTGTCCCACTGGAGAAGGAAATGGCAACCCACTCTAGTATCTCTGCCATGAATGCCAAATGGATCAGCATGGTGTGAGTGGTCCATGAGGTCACAGAGAATCGGACACAACTGAATCTGGATCTCGCTCTACACAAACAGCTTATCCAAACATTGAAGGCACTCTGCACTCATTGCAAATGTGAGGCACGGGCTGAGCGGGCAATAAAGCACCCTTATATGCTTCACCAAAGAGGTAGTAAAGGTGAGTGCCACCAGTGGGAGGCCTGGAACCATATCACTTCAATTCTCATTCAATTGCTAGGCGGTATACAGGCTGTATGTTTGTGGGCGTGTTGTGGGCTTGCAGTCTGCTACAATTATGGTGCTATTTAATTGAACAAGCCCGCAAGTTACGAGCTAAACGCAGAAACCGTAAACCATATGTAGCATTTCAGAGTATGAACATGATCAAATAAGCAAGTCCGTAGCTACCCATTTAGAAACAGCCAATAGAAAATGAGACCGTCATCATTACAGCAGTATAAGATGGAGGTTACACATCAATCAATTAGCGTTTAGAGGTCCAATATGCGATCAGACTCGCAAAATACAAAATAATAAAAATGATTTACCCCGAAATTAAACATAAAAATAATTAATTATTCCGGATTTGCGAGCTTGAGACTTTTGGGAAATTAATTCTATTGTCGATCATCGCTTTCCACTTCCTTTACAGTGCAGTATTGATTTTTTTACTTGCATTTACAGTGCTACGGATATGTCTTTAACCCCTTTGTGGGTCCCATCTGGTACCAATACGATTTTCTTATAAATTTGCCATTTACAGTTATTAGAATATTTGTGGGGTTGCAGAATTGTAGCAATTGAATAGCGATTTGTGATTTTAGCGATCGTAACTCTTGCGGACATGAAAGATTACAGGCTTAGATGGAGCATAAGTTACGGTTGTAACAACCACAGGGAGTTTCAGTCCATAACCAGTAGACTGTTTGCGGCTCGCAAAAAGACGCCAATTGAATAGCAAATTAGTTTACGGCCTACATTATGGGCTCTGGTAAGTTACAATTTCTCAATTGAATGAGGCCCATATATTGTTGAAGCTTTTGTAGATGTAGAGCTCTCCAATCATCATATTATTTTATTATTCAGATTCACTGTGATACCTCTTCTTCAATACATCTAACATTAAAGGTGCTCCTAGGACCCTAAATGCAGGTAGCTTTTTATTGCCTCCCATATAGAATAAAAAAAAAACTACTAGACATTGTACTAGCCATTTTTCTAAATTAATTAATAGCTGGGATGTTCACCATAGTGCGTATCACATTACGTTGCAAATATGTGGCTCCTAAATACTAATTAGCTGCTTATGGCACAAAAAAAGCCCAGCCTACCCCCAATGTTGTTATACAGTTAGATCCCCCCCGCCCCATCTAGCACAATGAGATGCAAATTAGGATACTGAGTCATCCATTACCATACACAGCCCAAACAATGCACAATATCTCAGTAATAATTCCCTGTAGAGAAAAATGAGTGCAATGTATAGCCAGTTTTAATGTTCTTTAAATAGGGTAATGAACAAAACCCAGTCAAATAATTAGTTGACTTATAGAACAATTTTGAGTCCTGTATCCCATTTAAACCCAAGGGTCAGAAAGTTTATGGAACTCTAGATCATTAAATCATTTTCTGAAAATATATATTAATTCTTCTATGTAATGTCTAAGGGCCTCATTCAATTGAGATTTGGCCAATTGAATAGGGTTCTATATAAGCACAAAGCATTTTTTTCCAGAAGTTTTTAGTTAGTGATCTTCTATCCAAAACCAAGGTCTTCACTAAATAAAAACTTCTGTAAAAAAATATGTTCTGTGCTTATATAGAGCCCTATTCAATTGGCCAAATCACAATTGAATGAGGCCCGAAGTATTTTTCTCCTTATTCTCAATATTCAGTGTTTTCTCTTTTATTTCTGCTTCTCTCTATTTCCCACTTCTGTCACCGTCCTTTGCTTTAATATTAAGATATTTTTCAATTTCCTCTTGTCCTTTCCTTATCCAACGCCATCTTCATATTTCACAGAAGCTGGCGAATTCTATCTACATTCACATCTCATCATTTCACTATCAGAGTGTACATAGGCAATATTACATTAGATCTCATAAGGGACTACTGTCCAACAAAACCTTGTATGGAAATTAACTGTTAATGCAAAAAAAAAATGTTGCTGTGCATTGTTTGTATCTCCTTCTGTTTCAGATGGGGAAAGATAAACAGAGACATGACTCTCATTGATTAATGATGTATGTCTTAAGAAACTAAAGGGAGCATCTGAACAGCGACCCCCTTCGTAAATACTGACATTTAATATTTGATAAATACTTTAGATGGAAAAACCTAGGTCATATATAACTACTAGCGACTTGCCCGTCAAAAATTACGGCAAAAAGATTGTAAGGCATGTAATGCTGTTTGGTCGAGACATTAATTTTGTTGGTGGTCCGAGATCCTTTGGCGCTCATTGCGAGCCTCGCGCTGAGTGCCCATGACCTCACAACTATATATAACTATACTCTCCATTTAACAAACAAACTACAAAGACTTGAGGATTAATGGGCCAGTGTAAATGCCAGATATAGCAGTTGGGGTGTCTAATTCACCACTTGTTCAATACATTTGAATGTCCACAATTATCTGTAAATAAAATGTTTTAAAAAGGATAGCTGCCTTATGTGCTGAATCTATCTCCACCCGATACTGTCATTTGACTCACATTATTTGTCTGGAAGCTGTTGTGGTCACCCAGAAACTGTTTAATATATTTACTGAGGTGTGTCATGTCAGTTTATTGGTGATTTTAATCAATTGTGTTTGTGCTGCTCAGTTATGCCTGACTCTTCATGACCGCAACACACCATACTGATCCACTTGGTATTCACGGAAGCTATACTGGAGTGAGATGCCAGTTCCTTCTTCAGTGGACCACAGCATATAGCTCCTGGTATTCATAGATGATTTCCCATCCATGTACTGACCAGGCCCAATTCTGCTCTGCTTTAGGGTGGTGTGACCTCTTGGTTCCTTGACTGAAATCTAACCCGGGTCTCAGTGGTGAAAGCACTAAATCTTAACCACTGGACCACCAGGGAACCCATTAATCAATCAGTGATGGTAATTAACCAGAATGCCTGCATCATACATTTGCATATTTTAATAGCTGCAATATAATAGCAGTGGATTCCAGACAAATAATGTGACTTGTGACTGGAGGTAGACGGAGAATGACCCAGCCCTTAAAACCACTTTATTTACAGCTTATTATTATTTTTGTTATTTGTAACGCAGAAACATATTCCACAGTGCCAACTGATGACTTTGGTGAATTTATAAATATACATGTTTTAAATTAACAAGTAGTGAACCAGATATTCACACCCATTCCCCTGGAGCTTACACTGGCCCTTTAACATCGGTAATGTGAATCCTCCTCTGTGGGATCGTCCTTAGTTCATAAAATGCCGTTCTTCAGGTCACAGGTGACCAAGATGGCAGCCTACAGGAGATATTCAGCCTTATTAAATTGCGATTTGGCCAATTGAATAGGGCTCTACATAAGCACAGAGCATATTTTCTTTACAGAAGTTTTTAGTTAGTGAAGACCTTGCTTTTGGATAGAAGTTCACTAACTAAAAACTTCTGTAAAATAAATATGCTATGTGCTTATATAGAGCCCTATTCAATTTGCTGAATCACAATTTAATAAGGCTGATTATGTGGAGGATGGGATATGGCTGTCTTACAAGTCAGCGACAAGTAATTAAGTGTAACTTTTATTTGAAAATTACACTGAGGAGAATATAATTACCGTATTTATCGGCCCTTTAGCACGCACTTTTTCTCCCTGAAAATAGGGGGCACATTATAGGTGTGTGTTATAGGCCGATATTCCCTCCCCCCTCCTCATCCTCAACCTCCCTCCTCACTCTAAACTCCCTCCGCATTCTAACCCCCCCTCCTCAACCTAAACCCCCCTCCTCAACCTAAACCCCCATCCTCAACCTAAAACCCCTAAATACCTCCCCCTCACTTACCTGCTTCTGCTCCGGCCTCCGCTCCTTGACCCAGTGACGTCACATGCGTGCCACCCGGTATATGCTAATGACGTTGCGCGCTGAGGCGCATGTGACATCACCGGGTCAAGGAGCGGAGGCCGGAGCAGAAGCAGGTAAGTGAGGGGGAGGTATTAAGGGGGGTTTAGGTTGAGGTGGAGGGGGGTTTTTGGTTGAGGAGAGGGGGGTTTAGGTTGAGGAGGGGGGGTCTAGGTTGAGGAGGGGGGTTTAGAATGAGGAGGGGGGTTAGAATGCGGAGGAGGGTTGAGGAGGCGGGTTGAGGAGGGGGTTGAGGATGCCCCCCAGTTCATGCCTCACAGTATGGAGCTCAGACCTTCAAAGGTCTGGCCATACAACCTCAGGCACGGTACTAGGGTGCATCAGCCTACACAATGGCCTCTAATGCCAAACACGCAACCCTTTGTATAAAAAAAATAGACTGCATGAGTGGTAATTACCACATGTCAAGATACAACGCACTGCTAAAATCCATGGCAGTAGCAAGGGAACTTTTGCAATCAGTTGAGGAGGGAGGATGAGGAGGGAGATTAAGGAGCGGGTTGAAGATGAGGAGGGAGGATGAGGATTAGGCGGGGGGTTGAGGATGAGGAGGGAGGTTGAGTCGGGGGGTTGAGGATGAGGAGGGAGGTTGAGGATGAGGAGGGGGGTTGAGGATGAGGAGGGAGGTTGAGGAGGGGGGTTGAGGTTGAGGAGGGGGGTTGATGTTGAGGAGGGGGGTTGAGGAAGGAGGATGAGGATGGGGGGTGGAGGAGGGGGTTGAGGATGGGGGGTTGATGAGGGGGTTGAGGAGGGAGGATGAAGAGGGGGTTGAGGATGAGGAGGGAGGTTGAGGTTGAGGATTTTGCTTCAAAGTTCTTTATTTGAATTTTTTTCCCTGAAATTCCCTTCTTAAAATGAGGTGCGTGTTATATGCCGATAAATACGGTAAATAAACTTAGTTAAGACATTTACAGTGGATATAAAAAGTCTACACACCCCTGTTAAAATGTCAGGTTTCTGTGCTGTAAAAAAATTAGACAAAGATAAATAATTTCAGAACTTTTTCCACCTTTAATGTGACCTATAAACTGTACAACTCAATTGAAAAACAAACTGAAATCTTTTAGGTGGAGGGAAGAAAAAAAAAGAAAAGAAAAATAATGTGGTTGCATAAGTCTGCACACCCTCTTATAACTGGGGATGTAGCTATGTTCAGAATTAAGCAATCACTTTACAAATCGTGTTAAATAGGAGTCAGCATACACCTGCCATCATTTAAAGTGCCTCTGATTAACCCAAAATAAAGTTCAGCTGCTCTAGTTGGTCTTTACTGAAATGTTCTTAGTCGCATCCCACAGCAAAAGCCATGGTCCACAGAGAGTTTCCAAAACATCAGAGGGATCTCATTGTTAAAAGGTATCAGTCAGGAGAAGGGTACAAAAGAATTTCCAAGGCATTAGATATACCATGGAACATAGTGAAGACAGTCATCAAGTGGAGAAAATATGGCACAACAGTGACATTACCAAGAACTGGAGCTCCCTCCAAAATGTATTAAAAGACGAGAAGAATTACTGGTCTGGGAGGCTACCAAGAGGCCTACAGCAACATTAAAGGAGCTGCAGGAATATCTGGCAAGTACTGTCTGTGTGGTACATGTGACAACAATCTCCAGTATTCTTCATATGTCTGGGCTATGGGGTAGAGTGGCAAGACGAAAGCCTTTTCTTACGAAGAAAAACATCCAAGCTAGGCTACATTTTGCAAAAACACATCTGAAGTCTCCCAAAAGCATGTGGGAAAAGGTCTTATGGTCTGATGAAACCAAGATTGAACTTTTTGGCCATAATTCCCAAAAAAATGTTTGGCACAAAAACAACACTTCACATCACCAAAAGAACACCATACCCACAGTGAAGCATGGTGGTGGCAGCATCATGCTTTGGGGCTGTTTTTCTTCAGATGGAACTGGGGCCTTAGTTAAGATAGAGGGAATTATGAACAGTTCCAAATACCAGTCAATATTGGCACAAAACCTTCAGGGCTCTGCTAGAAAGCTGAACATGAAGAGGAACTTCATCTTTCAGCATGACAACGACCCAAAGCATACATCCAAATCAACAAAGGAATGGCTTCACCAGAAGAAGAATAAAGTTTTGGAATGGCCCAGCCAGAGCCCAGACCTGAATCTGATTGAAAATCTGTGGGGTGATCTGAAGAGGGCTGTGCCCAGGAGATGCCCTCGCAATCTGACAGATTTGGAGTGTTTTTGAGTGGGCAAATCTTGCCAAGTCAAAATGTGCCATGCCGATAGACTCATACCCAAAAAGACTGAGTGCTGTAATAAAATCAAAAGGTGCTTAAACAAAGTATTAGTTTAAGGGTGTGCATACTTATGCAACCATATTATTTTATTTTTATATTTTTTCTGCCTCTACCTAAAAGATTTCAGTTTGTTTTTCAGTTGAGTTGTACAGTTTATAGGTCACATAAAAGGTGGAAAAAGTTCTGAAATGGTTTATCTTGGTCTAATTTTTTTACAGCACAGAAACCTGACATTTTAACAGGGGTGTGTAGACTTTTTATATCCACTGTACATACAATGAAATAAAAATGCCAAAGGAGTCCAGTTAACAATGGTTTATGCCTTATTTCTACTATCACTTAAAGCAGTTCTGGGCACATATTTAATTAGAAAGACAAACTATAAGCCCCCTGTGTCATCAAAAGGGTGCACAATATATTTATATATCTTTTGATGAACTTGATAAAAAAAAATACATGGTGAAAATGAGAGGCAGCATCAATAGGAAAAGAGGAACAGACAGTGGGTAAGTGTGAAATAAGAAATTAATGTTAAAGGACCACAGAAGTTTACGGAAAACCACTGGCAGCTGTATTAGCCATAAACATAACATATTTTTAAGAAAATCGTAGTTTGTGCACAGAAAATTTCCAACTTGTCTGACTTAAAAACTTACCTTTTTGTGGTGAAGGGGCTTGTGGACTTCGATGAAGCTATGAGCTATACCATATAGGGTCAGCCAAGAGGGGTAGGTGATGACAGAGAGGTCAGACAAATTGCAGTGCACTGGAGAAGGAACTGGCAACCCACTCTAGTATCTTTGCTAAGAAAACTTTATGGACAGGCACAACCAGAGACATAACAATATGGCACCGGAAAATGAGCCCCGTAGGTCAGAAGGTGCTAAGGAAGAGCAGAGGGCAAGTACAAGTAACACCAGATCTAATGAAGTGGTTGGGCCAAAGCCGAAAGGACACCCAGCTGCGGATGTGTCTTGAGGGGAAAGGAAAGTCCGATGCTGCAAAGATCAATTCAGAATAGAAACCTGAAATGTTAGAATTATGAACCAAGACAAACTAGATGTGGTCAAGAATGACAAGGTTTAACATTGATATCCTGGGAATTGGTGAACTTAAATGGACTGGAATGGGACATTTCACATCAGACAACCACCAGAACTTCTACTATGGACAAGAATCCAGCAGAAGAAATAAAGTAGCCATCCTAGTCAATCAGAGAGTGGCCAAAGAAGTGCTTGGTTACAACCCAATAAATGAGAGAATGATTTAAATTTGAATTCAAGACAAGCCATTTAATATCACAGTGATCCAAGTCTATGCTTCAACCATGGATGCTGAAGAGGCTGAAGTTGTCCAGTTCTACGAAGACATTTAACACGTCATAGATATAACACCAAGAAAAGATGTTACTATCATTATAGGAGATTAGAATGCTAAAGTAGGGAAACAAAAGACACCTGGAATATCTGCCAAATGTGGCCTTGGAGTACAAAATGAAGCAGGTAAGAGATTAGTAGAATTTTGTCAAGATAATTCTCTGGTCGTAGCAAACCCCATCTTCCAACAGCCTCCAAAACGACTCTACACATGGATATCACCAGATGGACAACATAGAAATCAGATTGACTATATACTTTGCAACCAAAGATGGAGGAGCTCTATACAGTCAGCAAATACGAGACCTGGAGCTGACCACCCGCTTCTTATTCGAAAGTTGAAAATTAAAAAACAAAATAGAGGTGCTCAAGCAGAGAACGAACTAACATTAATAGACTAGTTCTGTGGACATGATAACCCACTCTGAGAGCAACCTCTTTTAGCTTATGCCCTTCACAGGGAGAAATATCCTGTAGTATATCAGTCTGGTCCCACTCACTAGAGTGGTCCAGCCCCGAAATACCAGGCAATTCTACCCTGAACAAGATAATCAGCAAAGACCAGACGCACGTTTCAGCCTTTATTGGGCCCCGTCAGTGAGGTGTAGCTGATACCTCCCTAAGGGACAGTGAGCAAGGGGTCCATGTCTAGATCCCCTATCACCCTTAGGGAGAATAATCCCTAAGGGTCATTTGCGTTGAAAAAAAAAGTTGAAAATTGAACCATCAGACCAAGTAGATATGAAATAAATAATATCCTTTGTAAATACAGTGGGGGAAAAAATATTTGATCCCCTGCTGATTTTGAACGTTTGTCTACGGACAAAGAAATGACCTGTCTATAATTTTAATGACGGGTGTATTTTAACAGTGAGAGACAGAATAACAACAACAACAAAAAACAAGAAAAACGCATGTCAAAAAAGGTTATAAATTGATTTGCAGGTCAATGAGGGAAATAAGTATTTGACCCCTTCAATTTAGTACTTGATGGCAAAACCCTTGTTGGCAATCACAGAGGTCAGACGTTTCTTGTAGTTGTCCACCAGGTTTGCACACAGTAACTGAGATATGCACCTGGCGTGCTGTGGTCCATAGAGTCACGGAGAGTCAGACACGACTGAACGACTAAACAACAAAAATAGTTTGGAGCTTGAGGAAGTTCTTACCTACTAAAAAGTGAAGGGAGAATAGGGAGAAGGAAAAGGGAATAGGATTTGTTTGATCATAAAGTCTGATAAAATATGAAAATCTCTAAAATTGCTCTTCTATTTTCCATAATTGCTAATAATAGTTTGTTAAATATTTCACAAACCTATTTAAGTTTTTCTTAAACTACGATGATCCTTTTTGCAAAGCATTTTAGGTAGAAGGACTGACTACATGGGCGTGTTGGCTTTGCTGTCAATTGTGTGAGTCATTGGTTGCTAATAAAGGGCCCTATTCTATTCCCAATTCGTAAATTTATACAAACTTAAAATCACTCTTAATATTGCCACGTATTCTATTAGCTACTTGCAATACGATTACAAGTTCCCTGTCCACAATCACTACGAGCCAGCCAAAGCCACAAAACCGGCCTTAGAACTTCATTGGTTTTAGCATAGCTCAAATATTATGAGTTCTAAATAATTAAAGTTACACAAAAACTAATTTGATTAGATCCATAGCGCTAGCTCGCAAATAAAGTCTGTAAAAAATATAACAAGTACTAAATATGACTCGCAAGGGCTTTTTTAAACACTTATTAGAGCTCTAACAGCAATTGAACACAAAATACTGTACTTTAAAAGCATGGGAAGGCATGGAAAGACATTACAATTAACTGCACAACAGACTCAAACCTACAAATATGCAATTAACAAATATTATTTTTAAATGTTATTTCTGAGTAATATCGATTCCGGACTCAAGGGTTAATACATATCATGAAACCCACATGGACTAAAACAGATGATCTAATGCATTTTATAGACTGCTTGACTGCAAGCCAGATCAGCAAATATTACTTATTGGCACAAATTAAGTTGTAGCCTCGGATTGCAGATTACGTCTAACTTCCATGTTTTACTGACGTCATGATGACGGTCTCATTTACTACTGGCTGTGTCTAAGTAGCAAATTACGAGCTTACTTAAATATTGTCAGATCATGTAATCATACACTCGGAAATCCTACTTAGAAGGGCAGGATTTACAAGTTTAGCCTTAATGAGGTAAATTGCAAGCTGGAATCAATAGAATACATCTAAATATTTAGAGAAAAAACATCTGCAGCCAAAATTACAGGTTAAAGTTACTTATGGGTTTCTAATAGAATAGGGCTCAAAGTCTTTTAATAAGGCCATAAATTGATTATTTTTCTCATACAGCTGTTATGTTGTAAATTTGTAAGCTTGGATTCTCTGGTGCATTAGGCTGTTCATATATTTTATGTTTTGTAAATCATTATACAAATGGTTTGTAAAATCTACCTCTATATAAATAAGAAAAGCAATAGAATAATTGTAATTAATTACAGTTTTCTAAACGAAGGGAAAAACAACTTCTTATATGTATTATAGATTACACACATCTCAAACGATTCAATTACTGCTATAAATATTGCTAATTGCTTACGTACAGCAATTGGTTGAGTATTGATGCAAATGGAGTTACACCGATGCCTCCAGCAACACAAAGGCTGACCTCATAATTTAGGGCTTCTTCCGAGGGACTTCCAAATGGGCCATCAATATAGATTCTGTAGAAAAAAAACAAGAAGGCAATTAAAATGGATCAGACTTAGTAAGATGTATTGTCATACATATATTTCTATTTATATATTTGAGGATCACTGTAGTTCGGGAAAAAACTCTTATATTTGTGAAATATAGAACATACAATTAACACTTGCACATTATCAAGTCAGATGCTTCAGAATAGCACACTATACATTTGACACTTCAAAAATACTTTCAGCCTTATTAAATTTACTTCTGTAAAAAAATATTCTATGTGCTTATATAGAGCCCTTTTTGATTGGCCGAATCGCAATTTGATAAGGCTGATTATATGTATTACCTTGAAAAAAAATAAGAGTAGTATATATGTCCTGTATATTTACATATATATTGTGGCGATCTGCTTTCTTCAGTTGGGCTTGATATGACTGTTATGGCCAAACCTACCCAGCAGATACACCAGGTTCTTTTGATCCCTTCACCAAGACAGCTGATGTCTCTAAAATGCCCTTACTCTTTATGCAGCATTTAAAAATATGAATGCAGGCTCAGCAGTATAAAAATCATCAACTGCTCTTACTGCTGTGGAAATTTCATAACAGGTCTAATAGATGTATATTTAAACTTAAACTGATAACATTCTGCAATAGTCTGTGAGTCTTCTGGGTTTTCTATTAATTGATTATACAGTCTTTGACTATGTTTCATGTGCAAGACTTCATGAGATCTTTACATACATTTCGGTAGCCTTACAGGACCAGGACAGCTATATTCTCTGGCACTCTGACACATATATGTATCTTCCAGATATCTTATTCCATATATATTAATCCAGTCAGACAGTGATAACTCTTATCATCTTCTATATGGATTCTGATACATAAATAGAGTAGAGGTGCTCCTCTGAGAATGAAAAATACCGTAGTGGTTACCGACTCTGAGAGCAACCTCTTTTAGCTCAATTGTGTCCTTCACAGGGAGAAATATCCTGTAGTATATCAGTCTGGTCTCACTCAGAAGAGTGATCCAGCCCCGAAATACCAGGCAATTCTACCCTGATCAGGAAAAACAGCAAACCTAGATGCATTTTGTCCTCTGTGGGCCTCATCAGTGAGGTGCAGCTGTACTTCCTCAGGTACAGTGAGCAAGGGGTCCACGTTTGGTTCCCCCTAACACCCATAAGGTGAGAAACTTTAAACAAAAAAAGTAGCGGTGCTCATCTGAGAACAAAAAATACCTCAGGAGGTTTGTTCTATAGGACTGGTCATCTACTCAGAGAGCAACCTCTTTTAGATCACTTGTGCCCTTCACAGGGAGAAATATCCTGTAGTATATCAGTCTGGTCCCACGCAGAAGAATGATCCAGCCCCAAAATACCAGGCAATTCTACCCTGAACAGGAGAAACAGCAAAGGCCCACGTAGGCCGAAGCGAGTCTGGGGTTTGCTCTTTCTCCTGTTCAGGGTAGAATTACCTGGTATTTCGAGGCTGGGTCACTCTAGTGAGTGAGACCAGACTGATATACTACAGGATATTTCGTCCCATCTTTTGCAAGTGTGGCAGAGTATGAACATTTCCTTGCTGCTGACACAGGAGTGCCATCTTAAAGATGGTGAGAAATAGACTTTTATCACTGTGTTTTCTGACAATAGATAACCTTTTTTTAATCCCAATCATTTGAAAAGTTATTTAAACTGATCTGTACAACTTGGAGTCATTGAAGCTGGTCCATTACAATAGTTCTTTAAAATGTGATACTTACATAATGTTGTTCTAAAGTCCTTAATAGGGAACTTATTTTTTTAATTAAATAAATAAATCCAGCCTTTTATTCCTTAACTATTATATGCGCTCATCTGTTTGTTTGTGCTAACCAGATTTATATTTGCATACAGAGTATCACCAGGAGATTAATGAACGGCGTGACTTACTAAGTTCAAATATATTTTTACACTAGGTTCCTTTGGTCTACCTCTTGAACTCTGATACCCAGCTATGTAAAATTCTCCCCAACTCTTCATAGTTTCAAAAACTCCCGAAAAAACTGTCTATTCAGAAAACCCTACAACTTGTTCCCTAATCTCAGGGATTTAGACAAGACAGTGACAACCTCATGTACATGGCTTGTCTGTTGTCCTAACTGGGCAACTGGCAAACAAAGCCCTTTTCTTTTGTGTCTAATAACCTTAACCCGCTTAGATTGTAAGCTCTTTTGAGAGCAGGGCATATTTTGTCTGATGTACTCACGGTATCTACTGTACTTAGAGCTACGAAATATGGTGGCACTTTATAAATAAAGGATAATAAACACATATTATAATTGTCGAACTACAAGACGTCGTCACGCTTTGTGAGCCTCGCATAGTGAGGCGAGCCGTTAACTCGCAGCACTTAGGGGATGAGCGCTAAAGTCGCTCATCGCCTGTGAGCCTCGCATTGCGAGGCGAGTCGTTACAGCACTAAAACTCGCAGCACTTTCGGCTCTCATCGCCTGCGAGCCTCACATTGCACTAAAACTTGCTGCACTAAAACTTGCAGCACTCATACTTATCGGAATGAAAAGGTGTAAATAAGTTAAATAAACAAAAGAAGAGAAAAAGAACACCTATATATCCAAACCGGTTTATATTACAAACACGGGACTTAAAAAAAAAATTACGAGACACAGCACTTCGGAAAAAAACATTACGAGATACAAAAAATACAAAGTTAACGGCCGAACCGCGCAAAGCAAAAAACACGAAACACACAGCACCGGGGAACAGCCAGGACGTCTGGGAGTGAGGTGGAACGCGAATTTAAGCAAGAAAAATAATGGCGACCCACAGCACTATGCTTGGCTGGTTGGAGAGCTGGTGAGAGAGCCTAGGGACAGCAGTCAGGACAGGATCACTATCTAGTAAGTACAGGACAATACATAGCTAGGGTCATATGATTTATGTAACCAGAAATGAGTTAAATTGAGTTACTTTGCCACCGGTGGGAGAAGGAAATTTTACCATCAAAAGTAGACGGAAAGTATTAAAATGTTGATAAACTGAAGCATAGATTATATATAAATATAAATAAATGTATTAATGTTAATTTGCTGCTTCCTTTATACTGCCAACATATGGCATAAACATTGAATACCTAATTTGTATAATAAACACTTACTGTACTCAGATATTGCCTTTGTGCTCATACAATATTCATTTATTAAGATTATGTAGATACAGTATTAGTACATATGCATCATATTCAGGGCCATATCTATCTTTTTGGAACCCCTAGGCAGTGAAGTGGAGGAGCCCCTGCGAGTGAGAACGCAAGGTATGCACAGACCCGTTTATGCCTTTTCTGTACGTGTAAGTTCATTATCCTGTGGTAACTGTCTTGTTCTAGGTGGTTACTCATTACCTTTTTTTAAAGTCAGGAAGCATTGTTTTTAAGAAGTGACGCCCCTCACAGGAAATCACCCCCTGGGCAGCTGCCTAGTTGACCTAATGGGTAATATGGCCACGATCTTATCCATACCCTATGTAATGTACCATACTCATATAGCGTATATGCATTTGTGTATATGCATACTATGCATCTAAAATATATGGGAAAAAAAGCTAAGTTACAACAATCCCTTATGACAGGGTTTCTTGCCTTTTCCAAAGCTCAGAATATTTCATACAGTGCCCCACCTTTGGTTTTATTGTTCTTAGCTTTTTTATATTGTTGACAACTTTATATCTCTCATTTTTAAACCCAGAATTGTTCCGTAGTCATTTCACACCCAATTAATGATGGGAACTCTACAGGAATATAGTGGAGGAGTGACAAGGCCAACAATACAACAACATATAGGTAATCATCAGACTGACAATGACTGTACACTCAAAATCATTTTAGGGAAACTTACTACCAACCTTACAACCAATAAGAAATAGCCCAAAAAACAAAGGGACCTATACAATTTGGCTAATTCATACATTTATGCACACTTCTTAAAATTGACACATATTCCATTAGCTACCTGCAATCCGATCACAAGTTCCCCACCCACAATCACTATGGGCCAGCTAAAGATGCAAATTCTAGCTTTGAACTCAATTGGGTTTAGCAAAGCTCGAGCATTACGAGCGTTAATTAATTAAAGTTACACAAAAACAATATTCTATTGACCAGTAGCTCTAGTTCACAAATAAAGTCTAAGCCACAAAGGAAAAATGTGTCAGGTTTCAGTCAAAAATATTAATACTACTACTACTACTATCACTATACTGTGATAAAGGGGTTAATTTTAGATGTCCCATGGTTACAGTTTAGTATCCAAAGGGACCCCTATGGTATAGGGGTTAATTTTAGATTACCATGGGGGTCAATAGGCACTCCAAAGGTAATGGGTTAAAGTTAGGGGACATGGGGATATGTTGGAACCCAGATGGTTATTGTTAGAGGACCCATATGGGTCCATGGGAACCCTGTGGGTTAATCGTCATCATAGCACAAGTGGTGGGGGATGGGGCTCATTTGCCTCTGGGTATTGAGGGAGAATCCTGGGGATAACTGGACTTGTAGGGGATACACAGGCTCATTGGGTAGCGAGTATTATTGAGGGGTGAACTCAGATGGCATTTCTCAGAGGTGATATGATGCGATAGCTAGACAGGGTCTTCACCCAGATCTTTTCTTACGGGAGCCATGGATTAGAGTCCTGAGAGAGCAAGAAGCACACCCTCACCATCTAGAAGTGATATCACTGCTCTATAGCACATGTACATCCTGAGGGAAGCTTTGGTGCCAATCACAGCCTTCCCCCATAGCAAATCTAACAAACTAATGTATTTCCCTTGTATTTCGCATGCAGCCGTTTTGTCTACTGCTCCTTTGTTAATTCTAATTTATTACATTATACTTTATGTAAAGACTACTTAGTTTGCAGTTAAATTCTTTTACTTTTGGAGAGGAATTTATCTTAATAACATAAACATTTTTGTTTATCCTCAGATTTGCACTGCTTGTCTTGTGTATAATTTAGCAAACAATATGAATATTGTTCTAAACATGTTATTTTTTTTACTGTGGAATGCAATATATCTACTTTGAGTAGAGGATTATGTGAATTTATACTTACCATGCTTTTGGATTTGACCAAAATTGACAACACATCTCTTCTTGGTCTAGAAACAGGATGCTTACATCAGTAAATGCAAGCATTGCCCTCCAGAAATGTAAATGCCCCTCTCATATACACAACATTTGCCAATTTTTCATGGATGCCTCCAGGATCCAGCAGAGGAATCACAATTTATTTTTTTTGTAATAAAAAAAAAGACCTTTTATTTGCTTGTTTATGCTTAGTCAGATTCAAGTTGTTATATATAGAGTATTGTAATATAACTTGATACCTTTTGTATTGGACAAACGTTATATATAAAACGTTATATAGTATTGCTTGAGACTTGATAAAGGGAGGTTAAGCCTCCCGAAAGCCCGTCATTATAAATATAACGTTTGTCCAATACAAAAGGTATCAAATTATATTGCAATACTCATATATATATATTGATTAATAATTACTAAATTACTATATATAGTAAATAAAAAGTACATTTGTGTTCACATTTAAATGTCTAAAATAAGTTTAAAAAAAAGTATTTCCTACTCAGAATTCTAAGAAATACAGTTATTCCACTGCATTCTGGGAACCTGGGCAGGGACATGCAAATGCACTTATAAAGGCTTCTCTCTTGTAATCCAATACCATTTTAAACATGGCTTCCTTTAAGCATATGCTTGCTGTATTACACATCTTTAGGGAAAGCCAAGGATGGATTATGCAGAAGCCAGGAAAACCACCCACAAATATATATATATATACAGGGTCGAGTCACATTATTATGATGTCAGCAGTGCGTAGCCAATGAAATACGACACATGTCGTGAGCTGGCTTAGTGGGTATATAAGATGACATGTGGGCATTCTGGAAACATATTAACCATTGCTGTCATGGGTTAAACGTACAATATATCCGATTTTTAAAAAGGGATGCTCATTGGCTTTGGGTCAAGGATGGCAGTATTTCTGAAACAGCACCGTTTGTGAACTGTTCATGTGCTGCTGTGGTTAAAGTGTCCCGTGACTGGACAAACGGCACCATTGTGAATAAATGGTATACCACGTGCCAATGATGTCAGAGGTGAACGTCGGCTGTGACGGGTGTGTGAGGGCCAACCGACACGCTACAGTTGAGCAACTCGCCGTCTAAACAAACCAGGGTGCTACCAGCCAGTAATAACCTTGATGATCATCTCATAAGGGGTGGAGACATGCAGCTTAATTAGAGGCCTAGAAGCTGATGTTTAAATATAGAATTTTTGAATAAACTGAATAGGAATTTTAGTAATGATCAATGAATAACTAAAATATATATATATATATATATTTGCTTTGTTAGGTCATTACAACCTATCTTCTTGTTATGTTAAAAAAATCAAACATGGGCACTGCCACTTTAGCTTTACTCTATATCCGTTTTAGTTTGTACTGCCGTCTTCCACAGTACTCAGCCCACGGAGCTCACACTGTGCTGGCATGGATTTTTGTTAATGCCTTTTTTAAGTGTATGTGCTCTACTTTGGCTCTCTCTGCAAACTGATGATATTCCGCCCGGGTATTTAATTACAGAGGAATAATTATACATGTTTTCAGACATGAGGCATTTGTGTCAAGTGCCTCTGTTAGCATGAGAACAGAATGCTATTATTACACTAAATTTAAGACCCCTGTTTATTTTGCTTTCCTGGTAAATTTGAAAAGTTCAAAGAAGCTGTCATTTACGGCATTGAATAGACTAATTCTGACTCGGCTAAGTAGCTGGTTAAGATGAAGGATGGATTCTTGAATATCAAATCAGGGAGAGTAGAAGTAGTTCAATTGTAGCAGGTAATTTAACTCAGATCCCTTTTATTCACCAGGTTTTCTTTGTAAAAGCTCCATTAATTTAGCTCACATAATTACACTTATTCATCAATCAACACACTTAAAGTTTAGAAGTCATGCGAGTTCAGCTTCACCATGACAAATCAGCACTATCTTGAAAACATTTTTGTGTTATATCTTGTTTAAATTCTATGGCCCTCATTCTATTATGGGCCGTAAATCGGCCGCAAAGCTGCGATTCCTTGGGGGACTCCCGTTACCTTGCAATTCAAATAGACGGCGCCGCAAGGATATCCCCTTACAGCCGGCCGTATATCTTGCAACCGGCCGTAAGCTCAGAAATCTTTAAAAGCAAAAATATATTCAAGACGGCACTGTAAAGCTCTGTAAATGCTAGGGATCATAATGGGGGACATGAGGATTGATAGCAACCCCCTCTCAAGCTTGCACATCAGCCCAAATCCGAGATTTCATTAACTGTTTATTTTCCGGCCGCAGCGTGGGCGGGTCTGAGGTGCTCCAAGCCCTCTGGACTTTTTCCATGGATATTTGACATAAATTAAAAAAATATATATTTACGGATTTGAGTGTAGGGGAATGTTGTGCTATTAATGCTAACACCTAAAATCACTTTATAGTCTCATCAGAGTGTAGGATGGCTTTATTATGTGCTTATTTGTGTGCCTGCGGGACCTTTTTGCTGCAAGTAAGCTGCGCCTCGGTTTTAGCCTTGCAGAGAGGGATCCCGGAGCAATTGAATAGCAACCGGGATTTGCTTGCGGCTGAAACTCTTGCGGCCGTTTAAGATCAAAGGCTTTCCTCCGGCGCGTGCGGCCGCAAGGGATAACAAGGCGCCGGCCGCAAGCCTGCCGGAGTCCCCGGCCGGAAGGGAATAGGATAGGCAAATAGCTTGCGGACGGTCCTTGCGGCCCCGCATCTCCTACGGCCGATAATAGAATGAGGCCCTATATGTCTATATATTAATACAATCTAAAAAAAAAAATCAAGATCTACTGATACATTAATTTAACAAAAGTACATGAGATAGTGCATTATTAGACACATCAATAATTATAAATATAAACCATTTTAATGTATTTATTATTTATTGCTTATGTCTAGGATCACAATATTTTGTTCTGTAGCCTCTCACGCACAACCAATGAGTCAGAAGCTATCACCTTCATCTAATTGGAGGGTGTAGGATCATGTATAACTTCTTAGACTGCAGGGTCTAATACTCCAGACTGGTTAGTGTACATCTAGTGCATGATTCATGTAGAATAGGCTTCCTTTCCTTATTGGCGTAAGTTCTTCTGGTGTATAGCTGTTGTGTATTTTATTTTTCACCTAAATCTAAATAGCTAGGCACAAATCTGTGTCTTATGTCACTAAGGATGTCACATGATCATGGTAACATGTGTAATCTTCTTGCACAGCACCATTCTGGTCCCCTGCTCCATCCTTGACAGGAGTAGGATAAAAACTCCCCTGGCCCTGGCCCAACTTCAGCCCTTGCCCCATAAATGTCACTGCCCCCTTCAGCCCACACATACCCACCCCTCCATGCCCAACCCTAATCCCATTCCATCACCTTATCCCAACACGAGGCACTGTAATAATAATAAAGATATATATAAATATATATGCTAAATATCTTTAATTTTCAGTTAATTTTGCTATCCCTGCTAAAGTTAGCAAAAAAATCATAATTTGTTTTGGCCAATCACAGGCAGCTAATACATTTTAATACATTGTCACAATCAGTGATGGCAGTTTGTGCAGGAAGCAATCATGGGAATTGTAGTCCTCTGCAGAAGGAAGCAGGAGGAGCCAAAGACATCTCTGTAAGATCTCTGCATTGTGCTGCTGCTTGCTTGAAGGTTAGTAAAGGGTTAAAATTCGTACCCAAATGCAGTGTTTCTATTGGGAGGTATACTGTGTCTGTAATTGCTCTGGGGGTTTGGAAAACAAGATTTATTTTTAAATAAAATAAGTCTGTATGTGTATAGAATAAATCAGTGTAACTTGTGTGTCTGATATAAGCAGCATGTGTTTGATTAGATAAAGGTATAAACAGGGAACTTAGATGTACCTTTAAGCTTTGATTTGCGCTGTTGTCAATGCATTTTGTTGATTTATATATATATATATATATATATATATATATATATATATATATATATATACAAATGTTCTCACACTAGAAGAAAAAAAAATAGTTAAATGTACATGGCACTCATACATTATCTTCTTGGATTTAAAAGAGCGTATATTAACTATTTCAATAAATTGTGATTTTTGTACAAAAAATTATTAAAGGGACATTTATTACTGTCCTCTCTGCCAGTGAAAGAGTTAATGTCTGAAACTGAAAACTAAGCAGGAATGAAGCTATTAATGTTTTATATAAGGTCACACCAACTTGAAGCAGAGCAGGGTTGGGCATGGTCAGTACTTGGATGGGAGATCACCTAGGAATACCAGGAACTGAATGCTGTGGCCCACTGTAGAAGGAACTGGCAACTGACTCCAGTATCTCTGCCATGAAAACCAAGTGGATCAGCATGACCATGGACATAAAGATGTGCCTGGTGTGTGAAGGTCCATGAGGTCACAGAGACTCAGAAAAGACTGAACAATGCAAAAAAAAAGAGTCTGTAGGCAGCATTAGCTGTCATATAATGCATTAAGTAATATTTGACAACCAACAATTCATTGCTATACTTTCTTTACAAATACTAAAAACTTAGAATTGCACTGTGAAAGACAGTTTTCACTTAGATTAAACTTAAAAGCATACAAATAGACTAGAAATAATGGGAAAAAATATAATTTCAATCTGTGCATTCTAATTGGTTAGACTTTTAGCCAAATATGGGGAGTGAGTAATTCAAATACTCATTTCTGATTAAATGAAATATGATTGACACATATTTCAGCCAATCGGAATCTGCACAAATAGTTTATAAGATTAAGGAGCGGACAAAAAAACCTTAGTTGTTGCGGCAGCTCCTCAGAATTTTTTTTAGAGTGGCTGTTTTTTTTTTTACGAGCCAAAGATGAGGATCAAGAAATAAGAGGAAGGATTCTTCAATCAACATGAAAGTTTCCTCCTATCGAGGGCTGATGAGTGAGGAACCTGGATATCAATGATCATCAATGGAGAGCATCAACATTATAGATAATGCCAATTTACCCCTTTATAGTTATAAATAATGGCTTCAATCAAGAAAGTAGAGGAAGATTCTTCAATCAACATGGAAGTTACCTATTATTTAGGGTGGAATAGTGAGGAACCTGAGCATTGATTGTTGCTGGAGAGCATCAAAAGGATAGGTAATGTACATTTCCCCCCTTACAGTTATATATATATTTATGTTATGTATTTTTTAAATATGTATTTAGTGTTAGGGACACCCATGGGGGTGTTAGGGTCCATGAGGGTGCAATATGGACCCTGTGGTGGTAGCAAAGGTGCCATGGGGATCCTTCAGGACCCCCATGGTATAGGAATTAACTTTAGGTGCCATGGAGGTCTATAAGGATGACCCACATGGTATACTAAGCCATAGACTTCCATGGCACCTAAAGTTAACCCCCTATATTATACGGCGGGACTCCATAGTATACGGGTTAATATTAGGTTATTATTTGGTACTTTAGTTGGGAGAAACCGGAGGATACCAGGCTCATAGGGGTTAGCAGGTATGGAAGGGGGAATCCCTTGGTGCGTAAGAGGTAGTGGAATTAACCCCTTAATTGTGCTGGATTTGAGCATTCAAGCCATATATCTGACACAATTAACATGTTAGCTCCTTCATAATATTTGGTTTGAGGCATCAAGGCTTCTCAGAGTATTTTTTTTCAGCATAACAGGGGGTTGAAAATACCTATAAACTTATCTGAAATTATGGGGATTCTGAAAGACTTTAGGGTGTTCAGATATCGTTATTGGATGCATGTGATAACTATTTTTTAAAATAGTTCTGGAACAGGTACTCTGGACTTAGGATATTAGGAACATTTTGAGCAGTTGAAGGTCATTTCTCAGAAGTTAGAGTTACGTGTGTGATGTTTTAGCTCGGCAGTGAATTACACATGAACTTTATTTTCTTACGGGAGCCATGGGATTGAGTTCCTACTAGTTTGGATGAGTTTAATACGCCTCTTTGAAACATTCCAGGGGTGTCCAAACTCGGCCCTGGAGGGCCACACACATGCCTGGATTTGAAGACAACCCCGCTGAGTCAATCACTTATTTAGTCATCCTGATTGACTCACCTGTGCACAGAAAGATATATTCAAATCCAGGCCTGGGTGCGGCCCTCCAGGCCCGAGTTTGGACACACCTTAAGCTATCTTCAAAGCACGAGATTTAATATAAATAAAATATCACTCATTTTAAAAGCTTAAAAAGGATTGATATATAACAATGTCCATTGTAGAAGAAAGTGGCGGACATGCTGAAAGGGTACTAAGAAAGAAAAAGGCTGACATGTAATTACATCCAATGTCAATAAAACCTAGATGTATATTTGGCTTTTAAGATTCCCCTACAGTAACCCCAACCCAAATACTACTTCTCCAACCTCTTACAAACCCTGGTACTCTCAGTCCAAATCCATTTAATATATTGTATTTTATTATTATCCTTTATTCGTAGTGTGCCAATATATTCCATAGTGCTATAAAGGGGATAAGTACAAGTCAAAAACTAAATTAATACATGGCAAAGAATGGAGGACCCTGTTTTGGAGCTTAAAATCAAACCTACATAGAGCTTGTTTCCAAAGCACTGACACAAGATTATTATAAGCAAATAATTAAGTTAAAGCTTTTCACCCACAATTTACCCAGATTTTTTTAAACACATTTGACTGCAGTGAGCTCCATAGACCAGGGGTAGGCAAGTTTGGTCCCGGAGAGTCACACACAGCCAGATTTTGAGGATATCTCTGCAGCGCACAGTCATCCTCATTAACTCACCTGTGCACAGAAAGGAAATATTCAAATCAAAGCCTGTGAGTGGTTCCCCAGGTCCAAAGTTGACTACCCCTGCCATATACCATAAATTCTCACCCTATTGCTTTTTGGTGTGGAAGAAATGAGATATTCCATGTTATTAAAAATTACGTTTTGTACAGAAGTTATAAATAAAACTTTGCAGTGTTTAAACGATACCATACATTTTTTTTATTATTTTTTTAAATATATCTGGTTCCTCATGATTTTTTAAAAAGAATACCCTTTATGCGTAGAGTACTAGACGTCCCATCTCACATTGGTACTTATTTACCCCCTTTTACAATCTATGTGTACTCAGGCCTCTATTCAATTGCAAGCCCGCAGTTTACGTTATACAGGCCGTAAATCTGTGGGCTTGAAATTTGCTACATTTACAGAGCGATTCAATTGAACAAGCCCGCAATTTATGGGCTGAAAGCCGACACCGTAAACCATGCAATCATAAGTAGCATTTCAGAGGGTGATCATGATTTATTAAGCAAGGCCGTAACTCCCGATGTAGAAACAGCCAATGGTAAATGGGACCGTCATCAGTATGTCAGGGAAACATGGAGGTAACACATCAATCAATTAGCGTTTACAGGTCCGATATGCGATCAGACTTGCAATTCTGCAATGTACAAAATATTAGAAATGAATGGCGATACTGTTGATTCCCAAGACTGATATGACACCAAAATGAAACATAAAAAAAAATAAGTTTTGATTGCAGATTTGCGAGCTTGAAACTGTCGTGCAATTAATTCTAATGCCTATCATCGCTTTCCCCGTCTTTTAGGTGCAGTATTGATTTTTTTATTTGCTTTTACAGTGCTGCGATCAGGTGTTTAACCCCCTTGCGAGTCCTATCTGGTACCCGTAGGATTTTCTTCTTTAATTGCCATTTACGGGCGTGAAAACAACTGTGGGCTTGAGGAATTGTAGAAATTGAATAGCAATATGCGATTGTAACATTTACGGCTTGACATATCAAAGGCTTAGATGGGCTGTAAGTTACGATTTTGTTAACCCCAGGGATTTTTAGCCTATAACCCGTAGATCGTTTGCGGGCAGCTAAAGGACGACAATTGAATAGCAAATTAGTTTACGGACTATTTTAAGGGCTCCAGTAACTTACAATTACTCAAACAAGGGCCTCAGTGTTCTAAATGTGTCAACCTAATTTATCTCCAACATTGTATTTGTGATTAACAATGGACTCGAGTTTATGATCATTCTCAATAAAATTATTTTCCCAAAATATAGAAAGTTGGCTTCTGTTTCTCCATCATCAACAGTGAATGAGCTAGCCTACTGATTTACCAAATCATTCATTTTCAATCAAATGGAAATCCTGAAAATTACTTTAATATACAATGTGAGGGAATAATAAAATTACTTCTGATATATGCTTATATTTTTTTTGTATATTTATTCTCTAGGCACTAGAGTACTCTTTATATGGAATATTCTAGACACTGTCCTGAAATACCTTTTATACAAATTAGTGTGTATTCACAGAGCACAGCTGCTACACATTTTCTGTATTCCCTATTTCCTGGAATATTAAAGAGAATATTAGTAAATTCTTTACACGTGCTTCTAAGGTTTGTGAATTTACTAAAAAAATACATTGTTCTTTGGTGTCATGCAATACAAAGATATTAAAATTGAATAAACTCAAGTGCAAAAAACTATATAAGACAATAAAAACATTCTAAAATGCTCTTGATTGTCTACTAAAAAATATTTTTATATCCAACAATTCATAGTTTATAATAAGATTTTAACTAAACATACATGTATATTGTTGGTGATAAAGTCAAAACCCTACATGACTGTAATAAAATGGATTTCAAGGCTACTTATCAATGCCAAATACTTCTGAAACCTTAATATGTTGTCAGAAATCTTCTTGCTATCTAATCTAAAATATGTATATGTTAGAGAGCGTATTAGTGATACAGACGATCACCTGATCTAGAATCATCAAGATCCAATTTGTGTCTATGATGTCATAACAATTGGAGTCAGGATATCAGGATATCAATCCGAATGAGACTGAGAAAATGATTGGCCCACCTAAGCACAACTCTCTCCGTGACCTCATGGTGCTGATCCACTTGGTATTCATGGCCGATATACTGGAGTGGGTTGCCAGTTCCTTCTCCGGTGAGCCACAGCATCCAGCTTCTTGTATTCCTGGGTAGTCTCGTATCCAAGTACTGACAAAGCCAAACCCCGCTTGGCTTCAGGGTGGACTTGTTACAACAGGGAACCTATTAACCACTGGACCACAACCAATTTATCACCAGGGAACCCACTAACCACTGGACCACCAGGGAGCCCATTATGTATATATATATATATATATATATATATATATATATATATATATACATATATATATATATATATATAAATATATATAGTGAGGGAAAAACTATTTGACCCCCTGCTAATTTTGAACGTTTGTCCACTGACAAAGAAATGATCAGTCTATAATTTTAATGGTAGGTGTATTTTAACAGTGAGAGGTAGAATAACAAAAAAAAAAACAAGAAAAACGCATGTCAAAAAGTTATAAATTGATTTGTAGGTCAATGAGGGAAATAAGTATTTGACCCCTTCAACTTAGTACTTGGTGGCAAAACCTTTGTTGGCAATCACAGAGGTCAGACGTTCCTTGTAGTTGACCACCAGGTTTGCACACATCTCAGCAGAGTTTTTGTCCCACTCCTCTTTGCAGATACTCTTTAAGTCATTAAAGTTTCAAGGCTGATGTTTGGCAACTCGAACCTTCAGCTCCCTCCACAGATTTTCTATGGGATTAAGGTCTGGAGACTGGCTAAGCCACTCCGGGACCTTTATGTGCTTCTTCTTAAGCCACTCCTTTGTTGCCTTGGCTGTTTGTTTTGGGTCATTGTTATGCTGGAATACCGAACCACAACCCATTTGCAATGCCCTGGCTTAGAGAAGGAGGTTCTCACCCAAGATTTGATGGTACATGGCCCCATCCATCGTCCCTTTGATATGGTGCAGTTGTCCTGTCCCCTTAGCAGACAAACACCCCCAAAGCAAAATGTTTCCATCTCCATGTTTGACGGTGCAGATGGTGTTCTTGGGGTTATAGGCAGCATTCCCCCTCCTCCAAACAAGGCGAGTTGAGTTGATGCCAAAGAGCTTTATTTCGGTCTCATCTCACCAGAACACTTTCATCCAGTTCTCCTCTGAATCATTCAGATGTTCATTGGCAAACTTCAGATGGGCCTGTACATGTGCTTGAGCAGGGGGACCTTGCTGGCGATGCAGGATTTCAGTCCTTCACAGCATAGTGTGTTACCAATTGTTTTCTTGGTGAAAATGGTCTCAGCTGCCTTGAGATCATTAACAAGATCCTTCTAGGTAGTTCTGGGCTGACTCCTCACCGTTCTCATGATCATTGACACTCCACGAGGTGAGTTCTTGCATGGAGCATCAATTGAGGGAGACTGACAATTATTTTATGTTTCTTCCATTTGCAAATAATCGCACCAACTGTTGTCATCTTCTCACCAAGCTGCTTGGCGATGGCCTTGTAGCCCATTCCAGCCTTATGTAGGTCTACAATATTGTCACTGACATTCTTGGACAGCTCTGTGGTCGTGGCCATGGTGGAGAGTTTGGAATCTGATTGATTGATTGATTCTGTGGACAAGTGTCTTTTATACAGGCTGAGTTTAGGAGTATATATATATATTTATAAAATGAATGTCTTCCATACTTTAGAGGATGGGTAATTTATAGCAAACATGCTCAGTTTCATTACACCTTATTTAAGTTATAAACTTGTTGAGTGTATTATATCACAAACTGAACATGTTGTACAACAGTGTCATATTTTTGAAGAACTGGCATTTTTATTATTTTTGTTCTGTTTTTTATATCCTTATATTATTCATGTTTCACTCATGTTTACTTACATGCTTTAGACTCTGGAGTATTCATTTTTAAAATATTCTAGTTGATTTCCTGCCCTATTCCTTCCAATGGTATATTGTTATGTGTTCACAGTACACAGCTGGTACACATTGTCCTTAGTTGGCCCTATTTTCTAGAATATTAAAGAATATTACTATGTTCTTTATACTTATGCTTTTAATATATGCAATTTTACCCAAAAAGTGCACTGTTCTTCTTACAGGTGGTATGCAATAGGATACACTAATACAATTGCAATAAATTAATGTGTAGGAACCAAGATAGTCAGAGCAACATAAAAAGCAACTCATTTTTTCTCGCTTACGGGTTTTTTCATGTTGCTAAACTCTGTAAATTGGACTTAAATTGAGGTGTAACCTCACTTCCAGATGTCCTGGGTGTCCCCCCTTGCTGTGGGATTTTATTTAATTTGTGTGTACATTTTGTGTTTTTTTAATGTTTTACGCTGTTCGCGGGTCTCCGTTAAGGTCGTATTTTTGCGAGTTTGTAATTTTGTCTTTATAAGTCCGGCGGCTCGTATTTTTTGGGGTAAGTCCATATTCGCGGCCTGCAATGAGCCTTCGGCTCATTGCAGCCAATGTGGGAGCCTCCACCTCCACAAATGTGGCCCCTCGCTTTGCGAGGGTCCGCATTTGTGGGCCCAAAGTCATACTGGGCCGTAGGGATGAGCGCCATAGGGCCGCTGTTGTGAGGGCCACAGTTGCGTCAGGCTCACTATGCGAGCCCGCAAGCGTTAGCAACCACCTGTATTGCTAAGAAATATATATGAGATAACAGGAGACATGAGATGCCTCATTAACAAAATCTTGTCTTCTCCATCTAAAAAACATTTCCAAAATACTGTATGTCACTACCTTACACAAGCTAAGAGTCTAATACATTCTGTCATCATGTCTTATCTTGACTACTGCAACTCATTTCTTGTTTGCCTGCCCACCACCTGTCTATCCCCACTTCAATCCATAATGAACGCCTCCGCTAGACTCAGCTTCCATACTCATTTCACCTCTCTATCAGTCACTCCACTGGCTTCCCATAGCTTCCAGAATAAAATTTAAAATCATGACCCTAACGTATAAAGCCCTCAACAACAGTGCATACCCTTACATCTCTGCTCTCATCTCCAAATACTTCTACACCCCCCTCTTCGTTCTGCTAACGACCTTCTTCTTTCTACCACTCTTGTCACCTCCTCCCATTCCCGCCTTCAGGACTTTGTTCGTGCTGCCCCTATTCTCTGGAACTCCTTGACTCTCTCCCCTAGACTATCTCCCCGCCTCAAAACCTCCAAACCCTCACTAAAACACATCTGTTTAAAGAAGCGTATCACCTTCCACCCTAACATGCACATAATACTTCTCTCCACACCCAAAACCTTTAGATTGTAAGTTTGCAAGTTTTCAATCTTGCATGGTGCTTTGGGGAAAGCACTATGGACACCAGATTCTAAGCTCAAAGATAGTGCTCACCATCCTGTGCAATATTGTTTTTGTCTCTGCCCGGAACTTAACCCATGTATAGCGCTACGGAATATGTTGGCGCAATACAAATAAACGCTAATAATAATAATAATAATACTAAAATTGCAGCTCATTGGAGCATTGCTAGAGGTGAGGCCAACATGCTAGTTGTCTGAAACATTAACAAAGTGCATGCAACTCAAGTAATTTCTTTTAGTGCACAGTCTATTATTAAAATACATATATATTTTTATATATAAAATATATATGTATACACATATGTTACTTATTTTTAGAATTATATTCTAGAATTTAGAGTCAATGCTACTGTATATAATTACCAGACTGTTCTACCAAGAATATTACCACTTTGAATGCTGCTTACTATGATTAAAGTACTTAATTCACATGTTGCCTTCAAGTGTCTCAGTAGGTGTATTTATTGCTTATAGGCTGCAGAGACCTGGAAATAACATTCTGATGATCTCAGACTATGAACAACAACAAAAATCAGGATACACAAACCTAATCATTCATATCAAGACTTGAAGTGATTGTTTTAGATTTATTCTTCTAATGAAGTAAATTAAAATCTTAAACCTTGAATATTTTAAAACTTACTGTCAGGATCAACACCCAGGTAGACACATCAGTCAAAAGTACCTCTGGTAGCTTTTGATACTAATTGTCCTGATTGGTTGTTGTTAAACTCCGGTCTTTCTACCAGCCAATCAAAGCTCATCTGGGACTATTTATTGCTGCCTCCTAGGTCACTGTGACTTAGACTACTTCTGGTTGCTCTTGTGTCTTCCTGCTCTGTTTTACTACAGTTCCTGCTCCAATATTATTATTATCATTTATTTGTAACTAGCGACTTGCCCGTCAAAAATGACAGGTCAATAAAATTGTAAGCCATGGGAATGCTGTTTGACACAAAATGTAAACCGTCTGAGGACCTTCAGAGCTCATTGCAAACCTAAGCTCATCGCGTACCTTTGGCGCTCATTGCGAGCCTCTCCTGTCGTGTTCTTCTGGTCCTCTGAGCACCTTCACCAGTCATGATAAAGAGAAGTATATATTTTTATGTATATGTAGTTAAGTAATAATTAATTATTTATTGAAAAAATTAATATATATATAATTAATATATGCAGCCAGCAATAGCCTGAAGAGCTAACAATCTGTTTGTATTTTCCGACAGCATAGAATAAACATTGTGAGTGTTGGTGCCCTCAAGATAAAGTGTAATGAATGTTCCAAGTGTGCAGTATAAATAGGCTGCGAGGTAAAGCCGTTGGTTTATTGTGTAAAGCGGCATTGTATAGTCGTAATGTTATTAAAGTGTTACGCGGCTCGTGAGCATTTTCCGGATTTTGTAATAGTGTATTTTCTAGTTCATAGTTTGATTTGTAAAGTGCTACGCGTTTGGCAGTGTTTTGCGCGGTCCGGGCTCGTGTAGCCTTGTTTTCATTTTTTTGGGTTGACATTTTTTTCCTTGCTTAGGCAATTTTCGAGTGTGCTTAAATTTGCGTTCCACCTCACTCCCATACGTCCTGGCTGTTGCCCCGTGCCTTCTGTGATGTTTTTGTAACTTTTTTGGTTGTATTTAGTGTGTTTTTATTGTTTTTTGTTTTTGCAGTTCGTCTGTTAATCTACTTTTTTGCGTCTCGTAACTTTGTTTTTTCTAAGTCCCGCTTTTGTCAATCGCTTGCAGGCCAAGGCGATCCCGCGTTTAGGAGGTGTTTTGTGGCTAAGTCCCGCGTGTTTCATTGGATCATCGTGTTTGTGGTGATAGTTGTAGTGCGTTGTAGTGCATTAACGGCTTGCCTCGCTATGCAAGGCTCGCAGCGTTGATCGCCTTTGGAGCTCATCGGCTAAGTGCTACTCGTTAACGGCTCGCCTTGCTTTGCGAGGATCTCAAGCGATGACTATGGACTTGTTACTTTGGACTTGCCATCTTCTGGCACTATGCCCAAGAAGGGTTTCATCTGGATAGACCTGACACTTACTTTGAAGAACTTATTATCCTGGAAAGTTCCACCCACTAACTTCCTGTTTCTATACTTGAGCAGTGCTAGGCAATCAGTTTCTTTTACGTATGGAAAGTTGAATGATACAACTTTTAATTGCCAATACATATATTTAACTAGTCAATTGCCCGTCTTAAATGACGAGATAATATTTAATGTGTCTCTCCCCCCTCATCCCCTGTGTATCTTCCCCCCTCCCTGTGTCTCTCCCCCCTCATCCACTGTGTATAGTCCCCCTGTGTCTCTCCCCACTCGTCCCCTGTGTATCACCGCCCTCCCCGTGTCCCTCCCACCTCGTCCCCTGTGTATTGTCCCCCTCCCCGTGTCTCTCCCCCCTCATCCCCTGTGTATCTCCCCCCTCCCCGTGTCCCTCCCCCATTGTCCCCTGTGTATCTTCCCCCTCCCCTGTGTCTCACGTTCAAGCCTGTAACTTTTAACATAGTGTTACCAACAAACTCACAATTACGACTACTATATATGTGATTGCCCAGAAATATAAATCTCATCTAATATATTTAAGTGTTAAATAGTAGTTTGTACCATTATTCTAAATATTCATCTGCCCAATCTTATCATAATACATACAAATTATATAAGATTATATCAGAAATAAATATTTAATATTTGAGGTTATTGTTTTACATCATTATTCCACCATTTTAACAGATACATTCACCACTCCAGAGAACTCTAGAAGAAGCCCAAACGTGAGTGAAACATATAGAGGCATTGCCATAGTTATAGCTAATAAAGTGTCTCCTTGGTAACACTATCCTCATCTGGGACTACAGCGAGAACTGAGAGCTGCAGCTACCAACTACCAGCTGGATGGACTATAGGGTTACATAAGGACTTTGCGTTTCACAAAATATTGTTTTTGCTATATCACCTGAGAAGCTTCCAGAGAGATCAAAACAGCAGCACCTTTTAATATTTGATTCTACGGGTACTCTCACTATGCTTATACTAAAGCCATTCTTACACAGGGTCAACTGGTAGTGATGCAAAATCTCCATAGCAAGGTAATGGTGATGCAAGTCTTGCTCTCTTCACCAACCTATTTATCTAATAGCCCCCCACTCCACACACACACACACCATATCCACCATTGCACCTTACTCCTATTGTTATATATTAGGAGCAGGTGAAAGTACCTGTAGGTTCCATGTTTTTAATATTAAAATAATCCATTGAAGTTTTTAGTTGCATATTTCATTTTTTTAACAATGTTTAAAAACTCTTTTTATTCACTGAAACCTTCCAAACAGTCCCAGCAAAACTCTGCCCTCAGCAGCTTATGCATACAGTGTTCTGCTGGTACTAGATCTACTAGCCAATCACAGTATATTGCTGAGAAACATCCAGTACTAAATGGTTAGTACATCTATTACTACAGAAACATTGTCTGCATGAGTTACAGCGGGCAGACCTTATGCGGGACTATTTGGAAGCTTTCATTTATGTTTACTATTGTTTAGATCTGCAAACAAACACTTTTTGTTTGGATTTTTTTTTAAATATTAAAACAGCGAACCTTCCATATCCCTTTAAGAGTTGAGAATATTCAGTCTGTAATACATTTTTTTTAATCTTTTGACAGGTTTTCTTTTGTTTCTGTATTTGTTTTATTTCTTCTGTTAGGATACTACAAAATACATCTCATTTCACATTGTCAAAATAACTCAACTTTTTACTTGACTTGTTAATTGTCAAACCAGTGGGAAATTTTGATCCACCATATTAGCAATGCTGACCTTCTACTTTTAATTTGGTCAAGGACATCTATTAATTCATAGCTTAATTTAATATTCAGATCATTTCACAAGTTAAGTTATCACTTGACATGATTAATCTGCTTATACTGTGAATATTGGGTTCACCAGCTCTATTAGAGACATGATTGTAAATTTTAAGCAAGAGCACAGGATTTAGAATTATTATCAAATTCATTGCCCTGGAATTGTTTGTAGGGCATAATATACGTCATATTTCATAGCTTATAAAAGGTTTGCCAGTTGAAGTCATTTTTAAAGGAACACTTGTTTATATAGTGACTGATCCACTATAATAGTTAGCAGTAAGTAACTGGGAGAGAGAGAGGGAGACAGGCAGTAATCTCGAAACAGCTGTCTGAGAGAGAGAGAGATCTCTGGCCCCACACTGATGAGAGGCAGTAACCTCGAAACAGCTGTCTGAGGAAGAGAGAGAGAGATCTTTGGTTTCACACTGATGAGAGGCAGTAACATCGAAACAGCTGTCTGAGAGAGAGAGAGAGAGAGAGAGATCTCTGCGCCCACATTGATGAGAGGCAGTAACCTCGAAACAGCTGTCTGAGAGCGAGATCTCTGACTCCAGACTGAGGCGAGGCAGTAACATCAAAACAACCCGTCTGAAAGAGAGATCTCTGGCCCCACACTGATGAGAGGCAGTAAATTCGAAACAGCTGTCAGAGAGAGAGATTTTTTTTTACCTTATCTTAGACGTTCAAATGTGAACACAAATGAACTATTTTATATATATACATATATATATATATATATATATATATATATATATATATATATAAATATATATATATATATATCACATATATAGTTGTCAGCAATACAAGTTGTTGAGGGCCGCAGTTGCTGGCAAGGAGCGCCAAAGGAGCAAGGAGCGCTCATAGGACACAAACTACACCAGGGGAGAGCCTTGCAATAAGGGACAAATCAAGATAACTGCGGACCTTACAATAAGCGCAAATACACCTATGATAACAACAAATACACCAACCCAGAGACCTCAGCGCCAGCCTCGCAATGAGCGCACAAGGATCTCAGACCACCAAAACACTTACTCTCTGTGGCAAACAGCATTACCTGCCTTACAATTTTATTGCCGTAATTTTTTGATGGGCAAGTTGCTAGTATAAATATATATATATATATATATATATATATATGTGTGTGTGTGTGTGTGTGTGTATAAGTATATATAGATCCATATAAACACCCACTTTGGCATCCCCTGGTATCAGTTATTTAAATTCTAATACACTTGCAGAGTATAATAAGAAACACTACTCAATTGAGTAAATGTTTCTAAGAATATTATTATAATACACTTATTATTGGAAACTATGAGGCCGATTCAATTGCAAGCCTGCATTGTAGTAGGCCTTATGTCTGCGGTTTTGCTGCAGGCTCTCGTACGTCTCCGCTTGCGATGCTATTCAATTGCTCAAGGCCGCAAGTTACTGTCCCGAAACCGTAAACCATAAACCATGGTTCATAGCAGTTCAGGGCAGCAACATGATCAATTAAGCAAGCTCGTAACCTCCAATTTCTAATCAGCCAATAGAAAATGAGACTGTCATTATTACGGAACTAAAACATGGAAGTTACATGTCAATCATTTAGGTTCGCAAACCGCAAAATAAAGAATTATAAAAATGAATGCCAATACTGTTCTAGTCCATATGGATGGCCTGATATGTATTAACTCATTGATACCTGAGATTAATTTAAACCCAAAATTAAGCATAAAAATAAATTGAATTTCTTTAGATTGTAAGTAGAGAGTTTTCAATCTTGTAGATGCTTTGGGAAAAAACACTTTCTACAAAGATTCTAAGCTCAAAACAGGGTCCTCCATTTTTTGCAGTTTGTTAAAATTATATTTTTCCTTGTTCTTTGACTGTATAGCGCTACGGAATATGTTGGCGCATTACAAATAAAAGTAATAATAATTTCCTGCCGATTTGCAAGCTTGAGATCGTTGTGCATTTAATTCTAATGTCTGTCATTGCTTTCCCTGTTATTTGCAGTGCAGTATTGATGTTGTATTTGCTTTTACAGTGCTACGAATAGGTGTTTAACCCCCTTGCGGGTCCACCTTTTTGCTGCAAGTAAGCTGCGGCTCGCTTTTAGCCTTGCAGAGAGGGTTCCCGGAGCAATTGAATAGCAACCGGGATTTGCTTGTGGCCGTAACTCTTGCGGCCGTTAAAGATCAAAGGCTTTCCTCCAGTGCGTGCGGCCGCAAGGCGCCGGCCGCAAGCCTGCCGGAGTCCCCGGCCAGAAGGGAATAGAATAGGCAAATAGCTTGCGGCCGGTCCTTGCGGCCCCGCATCTTCTACTGCCGATAATAGAATGAGGCCCCTTGTCTGCCTGCCGTCAATCATTAATATGCGATTTTGATTGTTCTAAGTTGTAATAAATCTGTACTTGTGTTGACTTTGTGATAACATTGTTCCTAACAGTATGGGGTTCAATAAAAAGTTGTTGCTGTACAAGGATACATGCTGAGGGCTGTATTTTTGTTCTGATGTGGTTATAGTTTTTTTTTAGGAGTTTTTATTACTTTGGATACTGTGCTCTCATCTCTCCAGTGGGCAAGGTGGGTGTGGATCCCATTTCAAGACTTGTGATTCAGCTGAAAGTAGCTTCTGAAATTTAGACACTTAATTCAATAATACAGGTTTGTTTTTTATTAGAAATATCTTCCCGGTCTATGCAATGTACCATTTTATTACTTTTTAACGTGTTTAGTACATGCCTTACGGTGTACAACATTAAGTACAGATGTATAGTAATTATAACTGATGACATATATTCATGGGTAGAGCAGTAACATATTTGTTAAATCTCATTTTGTCGTTACCAAATGTGCAGCAATGAAATCTTTGTCCAAAGAGATAGACTGAACCCAATGTTTAAAGCACTTGCAGCTGTATTTAATTTAGGACCAATTTTGCCCGTAATAATACATTTGCCGCATGGGCTTGTTTTCATGACATGAGCACAGCTGTTCCCGGGTAGTTTTTTCTTAAATAGATGCAGCTGTACTTGGTCTTAACATTACAAGAATGATATAGTGAAACCTCATGAATGACTGTGCGTCTGTATGTCAAATGCTTTCCGCTCCCCTCTGGCTTTTTGTAAATATTCCCAGTTACTGTCGCTACTTTAGGCTACTTTAGTCTTTATGCTAACTCTCTGCTGTTGGGTAATATCTTTTAGCAGCTAAAAAGTATCATTTTTACCGTGCATCTTTTTTCTTTTTAAGGAAACTGATTTCATGCAAAGTGAATGGGTAAGACGGGGAGATTGCAGTTTGAAAACTAGTCGTCAATCAAACTTGATGGAAAATGATCTGTGTTTTGCAGGTGCCATTGCATGGGAAGTGCATTAAATGTAGAGGCCAGGCCTGGATTTAGCTTTTTGGAGCCCATAGGCAGTAAAATCAAGGATAGCAACTTTTTAAAATAAATAAAAGGGCAATATTGTGCGGCACATCACCCTTCCCCACCGCAAATGCAGGGCGTATCACTTAGGGGGCGGCCGGAGTGTTTTGTTGCTTAGGTAGATATATTATTATTTTTGTGATTGGTTTATAGAACATACATACATTTTTTTTTTCAGGAAACCTCTTAGTAGCAGAATAGATTTTAACAAAGCTCTATTTACATAAAAAAACTATAAACTGATTGTGACAGCTAGTAACAGTTCAGGTTTATTTAAAATATAAGAACCGATGCTCAATTGATGTAATCTACGTGTATTGTGGAGCCCAGTAAACATCCCCGAGGCAGTCAGTGTCTGTAGAGAGAATCTCGACTTGTCTCAACTCATTACAGAATCAATTCAAGGGCACTTTTGGATGCCTGAAAAAGTAATTGTAATATTACCTTCATAATAATATAACAGAAATGGAGGCACAGGGAACTAAAAGACTGTGACATAAAAATAAATGGAAATTAGAATATTATAATGCCATCCTTCACAGAAAAATATAAAAAAAAAACACTGTCTTTCAGTTACAAAATGTGAGACTTCAGTGTCTTTTTAAATTTTATACTATATTAAAACATTATTTTAATGAAATCAAGTCTCTGGCATTAAAACTGTGATTTAAGGTCTAGAAAAATATGTTATGTTTTAGCACGTGTATTATTTTATCTTGTAACACGTGTAACAATCCCCCTCGATTTGACAAAGTGTGCGGCCAGTCTGGGGCAGATAACTGATATTACTATATTTATCAAAAAGAGATAAATTAGTTATAAAAAAGAGGAATTTAGTTTCCCTCATTGTTTTCCATAGGACCTATTTTAATTTCAACCCAGTTCAAAAGCACTTTGTTGTTGTTTAGCTGTTCAGTTGTTTATGACTCTTAGTGACCATATGGACTGCAGTATGCCTGGTACATCTGTCAGTTCACTGTCACTCTGAACTCCATCAAGATCATGTTCATTGCTTCAGTGACTTCATCGATCTATCTCCTCCTCCGCTGTACCCTTCTTCGTGTGCCTTCAAACTTTCCCAGCATCAAAGTATTCTCTAGGGAATCCTGTCTTCTCATAATATGTACAAAAAAGTTGAGCTTCAGCCTAATGATAAAACTTTCCAGTAAACAGTTTGTCTTGATTTCCTACAGTACTGATTGATTGGATCTTCTTGCAGTCCATGGGACACTAAGCAGTTTTCTCCAACACCACAATTCAAAGGCGTCAATTCTATGACGCTCAGTCTTCTTGATGGTCCAGCTCTCACATCCATATATTAGTACAGGGAACAGCACAGTTCTAACTATGCAGACCTTTGCTTAGAGTTAAAAAAACACCAAACCCAAGTGATTCCCTCTTAACCACATTAGTACCTTGGTTAATAACCATGCATTTAAATTGTGTAGAAGAGCAGAGAGGTAATGCTGAGATCGGATGCAGTGAGGTACACATTACAATTAGTCTTGTTAGTCCCTTCAAAATGTGCATTCATATATTAAAAAGCACTGATGTTTCTCTGATTATATCAACAAATATATTTTGTAAAAAACAAGCTTACAGCAGTTATTAGGTAATCCTTTAATCCATCCAGTTGGTAGCTGCAGCTCTAGATTCCCACTATGCTTCCAAATGAGGCCCCATTGAAACTTGATGCACTCCCACTCTTGAAGTAGTCCAATAGAGGTATTGCCATAGTGATTGCTACTACTGTGTCTCCTTAGAAAATGCCATGCTAACCTCATCACATTGCATTCAGAAAAACAGTGGTAACCACGTGCTGCAGCTACCAAATGGATAGACTAAAGAACTACCAACCACAATAGCTTTTTATTTGTACAAAAGATTGTTTTAAAGCTGTATCTGAGAAACAACAGCACATTGTTATACACGATTCTAATAAACCACTTTTAAATCATTCTGTGAGAAACTAATAAGAAAAAAAAACTGAATGGGAGTCTCCAGTATTAAAATGTTCCTAAAACTCAAAATGATATACTTAAATACTATTACTACCAATAATGATATTGTATTATTATTGTTTATTGCTATGTATTTTTTATTACAGTAAACTCCCCGTTATCCGGCACCTATGGGGATTATTGTAGTTGCTGGTTAATCGGGAGTCCCCGAATTTAAGGGTCTAAACAATCCTTAAACCCCCCCAAAACCCCTCAAAATGCCTTTAAAATGGCATTAACACTTAAACTGGGCCATTTAGGGCCCCAAAAAACAATTAGAAAAAAGTTAGCATTTTTTTTTTGCAGTCTCGAATTGCCGGATAGTGCCAGATAGTGCCTGTTATGCCGGTTTAGCAGGAGTTTTTTGAAAATGGGGAATTGATGAAGGTGCCGGTTGCTTGAGAGTGCCAGTTGGTTAGGTGCCAGATAACCGGGAGTTTACTGTATTAGTACTAGTTTTATTTCTCTTCTGGATCGCTACCTTGTTGTGGTGAAGGGACTTTTGTACCATAATGAAGCTGTCAGATGGGGGGGTCATAGCAAAGAGGTCAGACAAATCGTGGTCAACTGGAGAAAGGAAATGGCAAACAACTCCAGTATCTTTGCCAAGAAAAGCTTATGGGTTAGCACAATCAAAGATATAACTATATATCACCGAAAGATGAGAACCTGAGGTCAGAAAGCGCCTTCCATATTACTAGAGAAGGGCAGCAGGCAAGTACAAGTTGCACCAGATATAATGAAGTGGTTGGGCCAAAGTCGAGAGTACACCCAGATGCGGATTTGACTGGAGGGAAAGGAAAGTCTGCTGCTTCAAAGTTTAATTCAGCACAGGAACCTGGAACTTAAAACTATGAACCAAGGCAAATTAGATCTGTGCAGATGGTGACTGCAGCCATAAAATTTAAAGACATTTGCTTCTGGGGAGAAAAGCTATGGCAAGCCTGGACAAGTTATTAAAATTAAATATCTTACACTCAACACTGGTCCACATATTTAGAACTATGGTATTACCATTGGTAACATATGGATGTGAGAGCTGCACCATAAAAATGACTGAGAAATGTATAATTGATGCTCTTAAATTGTGGACTGCAAGAAGATCCAATCAATCAATATTATAGGAAACCTAGCCAAACTGTTCACTGGAAGGTATGATCATGAGGCTAAATCTCAATCATTTTGCCTGTATCATGGGAAGACAGGATTACTTAGACACTGACACTGATGCTGGGAAAGATTGAAGGCACACGAAGAAGGGTTCGGCAGAGGCGGAGATGGATAGATGAGCTTATTGAAACAATGAACATGAGCTTGAAGGAGCTCAGAGAAGCAGTGGCTGACAGATGTGTCTGGTGTGTTGCGTCCATAGGGTCACAGAGAGTTAGTCACAACGGAAAAACAACAACAAAAGTATTATTAGTATTATAAATAAATATCATATTTGAAACAAACTGGACACGTGTTTCTGCTCTCCAGGGTTCTGAAATACACTGTCCTGTCTTGCTAACACAATAGAAACACAGATATTTACACTAGCTGAGAACCAACAGATGCATCTATTCTGCCCATTGTATGTATAGATGTCTATAAAAGTATAATATAATTTAATGGACATACCCAATACAGTTTCTGCAAAGAAAGTACACAAGCAGAGACTAAGTATATTAGTTAATTAACATAGCATAATAAAAGTATCACATTAAGTGCCCTTTAAACACTCAAATTTTTTTTCTCTATACATTATAATAATAAACTGGTCACCTGTCAAACATTTAATTTATGCTACAAATAAGGAACTTATTGCTTATAAAAGTCATATTTGGAGAATTTCTAATGAATCTTTAGAAGATAATCAGCTCCTTTTCCTAAAGAGGAAAACTAATAAGTATGTCCTGGTAATGGCGACTGGTGCATCATTACAGAGTTGTGTAGAGCTCTTTGTGATACCAACAAAAGCATCAAGATGTAGATCAGTTCCCTACCCCTATAACACAATACTCCGAACTGATCCAATCCAATGTATATTTAGCACAGTGCGCTGCTGGCGTAATACTGTTGACATTTAGTTCCATTGAGATGTGAAGATGCTGTATTTATTAATGAGCTTATGATACATTGTGGCGGGGTGATGTGATGCACATTGCCGGATTATCCATTAGGCCAACTAGGCAGAGGCCCAAGGGCACTTCTCTGTGGGGGGCTCCACTTCTTAAAAAAAAATGGTTCCTGGCTTAAAAAATGAAATGTTGCAGTTCATAGACTGATTATTAGGGGTAGCCACCTAGAACAAGACAGTTACAACAGGAAAGGGAACTTACACGCACAGAAAAGGCAAAAATGGTCTGTGCATACCTTGTGTACTCACTTGCAGGGGCTGCTCCACGTCACTGCCTAGGGGCTCCAAAAAGTAGATAAATATAATTTAAAGCTCTTTTTGAGGGTTCCCTGGTGGTCCAGTGGTTAGGATTCAGTGCTTTCACCGCTCCTATCTGGGTTTGTTTCCAATCAGGGAACCAAGAGGTCACACCACCCTGAAGCCATGCAGGGTTGGTCTTGGTCAGTACTCAGATGAGAGACCACCCAGGAATACCAGGAGCTGTATGCTGTGGTCCACTGAAGAAGGAACTGGCAACCCACTCCACGTCACTGCCTAGGGGCTCCAAAAAGTAGATAAATATAATTTAAAGCTCTTTTTGAGGGTTCCCTGGTGGTCCAGTGGTTAGGATTCAGTGCTTTCACCGCTCCTATCTGGGTTTGTTTCCAATCAGGGAACCAAGAGGTCACACCACCCTGAAGCCATGCAGGGTTGGTCTTGGTCAGTACTCAGATGAGAGACCACCCAGGAATACCAGGAGCTGTATGCTGTGGTCCACTGAAGAAGGAACTGGCAACCCACTCCAGTATCTCTACCATGAAAACCAAGTGGATCAGCATGACCATGGACATAAAGATGTGCCTAGTGTGTTACGGTCCATGAGATCACAGAGAGTCAGACACAACTGAACGACAAATAAAAGAGTATTATACTTGATTAATTAGAAGTTAAGTTGCACCATAGGAGTTATTGAGCTTATGGGGGGGACAAGCTCACAAGTTGTTAAGGGACTATAAATAACAAGCTTCCCCAAAATATTCTTTGCTATAATAATATATTTCATAGTCTCCATTTGTGCTTAATATGTATAAATAAACCAAAATAACAAGCTAATATTTTTAGTTGCAGCAAACAGTATATATTGCGATTTGAGTACACTGGTGATTTTGAGGATTAACTGTTTTATAAAAAAACTCAATATTGAAATATGTGTTAAAAAAAAAAAATTCCCCTAGTTTTTTCGGTTCTGTCTGACGATGTGGACCAGTATTTATGAATTCCATGTACCTTACCATGCTAGGAGCTTGATTACATGGCTCCAGTAGAATCTTCCGTAAGGGCTGATTTGCAGCCCTATTAAATTCCCCTAACGTGTAAAAGTGTAGCTGGTAACGTATCCCGTAAGACTTGCGGCTATTAAATTGCTCCGTAAAGCAAGCTGCTGCCGATCTGCGAGTTTGGAGCAAAAAAAGTCTACGGGACGTGGAATGTGGAATTTTGCTGCCGCAAATCCTTTGTTCTCTCAAGCCCGTAACCACTACAATTGCAATCGTGCTATTAAATTGCAGCAATTTCACTTACCTTCAACCCTTTAACCCGCAAATGGAGCCAACGGGTACTAGAGAGGACTCACAAGGGGGGTAAAGTACAATCCGTAGCACTTTAAATGCACATATACACACACTACTGTACTGTTATTAACAGGGAAAGTGATGTTAGGTCTTAGAATTAATAGCACAACATCCTCAAGCCCGCAAATCGGCAATATAAAATACTTTATTTCATGTTTGAATTCTGTGTTATATCGATCCCGGCAATCAATGTGTTACAACATATACTGTAACTCGCATGTAATAGATTATCATATTTACGGCTTTATTAATACTGCATTATATCTGGAATGTGGGTCTGATCGTAAATCGTAACTGAACCCCGTAAGGCTTTGAAATCCAACCTCCATTTTTCTTTGACGCAATAATGCCGATCTCTGTTTCCGTTACGGGTTTGACTAATTGATCACTCGCCTCCAACGTTCAACAAATGGTTTAGGGGTTTGCTTCTCAAGCTCGTAACTCGCAGCCTGCTCTAAATTAATAGCTAGGTAACTCAGCCAAATTTCAAGCTTGCAGCCGTTGCGGCTCTCGCTTAGCACTTACTGGCTTCTAATTTAATATGGATGTTGGAGCTGCGGAAGTTCTTACTAGAGAATTTAAAAAGCTAGTACACGGCTCACATACGACCACATAAGAGCTTACTGATATGTAGCCAGGGAGGTTGTCACATAAGGGAAACAGCTTACAAGACTCATAAGGATACTTAAGCATACACTTAAGCAGATGTAAGTGTGACACTGCAAGTCAGAGTCCAGAAACACAGTAGCAACCCCGGTAAAGTTAAAGAACATCAGTAAATATTATAGCATTGTGTCTATATAGACACGTTGCCCACATTGATAAGGTTTCAGACGAGGAGTTCCATTAGATTTAGTATTTTTTTTTTATAGAGTAGTGGGAATTTTAGAGGTCAA
The DNA here is from genome assembly GCA_027410445.1 of Discoglossus pictus. Lineage (NCBI taxonomy): Eukaryota > Metazoa > Chordata > Amphibia > Anura > Alytidae > Discoglossus > Discoglossus pictus. Next base: position 448,706,792 of record CM050164.1, on the reverse strand, counting down.
TTTTTACAGGTAGAAGATGAGGACTGGTGGCTTCAATCAAGACCGAAGTGGACAGATTCTCCTATCAACATGGAAGTGCATCAAGGGATAGGTAATGTATTCAGGGCATCAATGGATAAGTAATGTATTCTTTTGTCCTCCCATAAAGGTGTAATTATTTTATTGTTTTTGTAGTATTTTTTTATTTTCTGTACAGTATGTAGTGTTAGGGATTATAGTGGTGCTTGGGGGTTAGGGTCCATGGGTTAATGTTAGATGCAGTTCTTTAGTGTTGCTATTGAGACTACTGAGATTCAGTCTCTTGTGAGCAGGCTTTGAGCACATGTTAAGCCTAGAGAGCTGTTGGCCAATACTCCTGGGTATAAGAGTTTGTTCTAAATGCTTTTATTTTTCCAGGAGCCATCCGAAGTTCAGGGTAAGGGTTTTCTCGGCTGTTACTGGACAAATGGAATGAAGGTCATGGTCAATGAGAATGAGTAAGATGCAGGTTCAAATCTCAATTCAGGAAATCAATGTAGTTTTGATTCGTAAGTCTACCTTTAAAATGACACTGTCACCTCAACAACATGTTGGTTGATTCTAACAATCTAATTCTAAAAATTCTAAATTGAAAACTGTCTATACATTGTGTATCACGATCTGCTTCTTCAAGAGGGCTTGTTATGAACCTAGTTCAAACCTACCCTAGTAGAAACATGTAGTTCTTGGTCTCTGTGGCACAAAAGATGGCTTCTGAAGAGGGCAAGGCCCAAAAGGAACAGGCAGAGAATACTGGATACAGGTTACAAGTGGCCTATGGCAAGACCACTCCCCAAGTCAGGATACAAACACAGAAATAGTCTCACACCTTGTATATGTGAAAACTCAACCTTTATTGAATGATCAAAACAACATATTTATACCCTCCAATACCACACCCTTGTGTACATTTGTGTATGTGTCTGATGTCACACATCTGCCCTGTAGCCTTGGATAATATAAAAACTCTTGAGATCAAATTCAACAGATATCTATAGCTGACTAGTTAAACAACCTTGATGTTAATCCCAAGTGGTTGCTTAGGACTACTTGAAGTACATACATCTGTCTTGACTGTGAGGGTGCAATGATCTGCACCTAACTTCGGTGCAGAGCATTCTTACCAGTTCCACATATATTCTATAACACATTTTTCCTCTTATAATCACATATTCTAATTGTCTAACTATGATTCGTCGTCACGCTGCGTTGCATAGTGTGTATGACTTAGCGATGAGCGCCGCAGGCGCTCATCGCCTGGCGAGCCGTTAAATCGTACCACTTTGGCAATGAGCGCCACAGGCGCTCATTGCAGGCGAGCCTCGCGCAGCGAGGCGAGCCGTTAAATTGTAGCACTTTGGCAATGAGCGCCGCAGGCGCTCATTGCAGGCGAGCCTCGCATAGCGAGGTGAGCCGTTAAACCGTAGCACTTAGAAACAAAATACGAGATGACAAAAATTACGAGATAAGCGGCGGAACCAAAACACTAAAAAAAACACTAAATACACACTAAAAAATAAAATAAAGGTCACTTACAGCATGGACGTTTGAAAGTGAGTTGGAAATCCAATTTACAGCGATTTAGCCGAGTTACAAAGATCGAAAATCGGCTAAGCGAGAAAAAAATGGCCGCCGAAAAAAATGAAAATGAGGCTATACTACTACGAACTGCGTAAAACACAGTCACAGACGTATGTGTTTGAAAAACAACGATATAAAGGATGCAGATTAACCGCGCAATGACTAAAAAGACAGTAGCGAGTACATTTTACGAAACCCAATTACAGATTTACGCATTAACACAGATTTAACGACTTTGTCTCGCGCAACATCGGATTTCCTGCCTTTGATAAAAAAAAAGTTGCAAGTTACAAAAATAAAAATTTGATTAAAAAAAAATTGTATTTATTTTAAGAAAAAAAAAAAGGGACAAATGTAGCGTCATGTTGTGTGGCAAACAAATTTACTGTTAAACCGTAGTACTTTAGCGGGCTTAGCGGGCTTAGCGATGAGCGCGCGAGGCGAGCCGTTAAACCGTAGTACTTTGGCAATGAGCGCCGCAGAAAAAATGCCGGAAGGACAAAACGAAAACGAGGCTACAGCACTATAACCACGGAAAACACGTACCGATAATCTGCTAAGACACGTACCACACATTATCCTCCATTTTAGGATAATGCGGAAGTACACAGCTACGTTAATGGTTTTCGGATCGCGCACGCACACTATTACACTGCACACATTCATCACGCTTCCACAGCACCTCCACACCACTAATGCTGCAGCAACATCAACACAGATTGCCAGCTCTTCAACACAATGCATACAAATACGTAAATTCATTTATTATTTTGAATTCTATATTTCAGTAGTACACAGAAAACAACATTAGCTACCTTACAATTCCATATGTATATTAATAACTAAACAACTTTGAAAACATACACATCTCATTGCCGTCATTTTTTGACGGGCAATACGCTAGTATATAATAACTAGTATACATAATAACCATGTACAGGCAATGTATAGCCACACACAATCACATAAATAGTTCTAAGCATGCAAGTTGTTGCTAACGCTTGCGGGCTCGCGCAGCGAGCCCGCAAGAACTGCGACCCTTGCTTCGCGAGGGACGCAGTTCCCCGCAAATGCGGGTCCTCGCGAAGCGAGGGTCTGCATTTGCGGAGGTGGATGCTCAACGTCGGCCTCAGTTGCAGGGATGGAGGCTACAGCACTCTAACCACGAAAAAAACTTACGGATAATCCGCTAAAACGCATACCACACATTACGACATCGCAAAAATCGGACGCAACCCGCGGACAGGAAAAAAGCAAAAACACAATAAATACACACAACACACACATAAAAAGCTTACCGACAGCAAGAGGAAGCATCGAGGACCTCAAAAAAACGACTTACACCTTCACTTAACTAAAAATCAAAGAGTTTAGACACTACAAAATTCGCTAGTCACATATATAGTTCTGAGCATGCAAGTTGTTGCTAACGCTTGCGGGCTTGCGCAGCGAGCCTGCGGCCCCCGCAAAGCAAGGACCTCAGTTGCTGGCATGGAGCTGCGAAGGCGCTCCTTGCCAGCAACTGCGGACCTCGCAAAAAATTACGAGACACGTTACGACCAATAACGACCTCGCAAACATGGTCCGCAACCCGCGCAAATGAAAAAAATTAAAATACAATAAATAAACACAACAAACATATAAAAAGCTTACCTACAGCGAGAGGGAGCACCCAGGACCTCTGCAAGTGAAGTTACACCACGATTTAAGTCCAAATTTAGGAGTTTAAACACCCGAAAATCACCTAAGCGAGAGAAAAAATGGCCTCTGAACAAAACGAAAAGGAGGCTACAGGACTCTAAACATGCAAAACACCACCATAAACCCGCAAAACACCACAAAACAGCTTTGGATATTCAGCCACATCCGCATACCACACATTAGCCGCCATTTTAGAACAATAACTTATATAATGCGGAAGTACACAGCTACGCTAGCGGTTTTGCCTCGCGCACGCACACTATTACACTGCACACATTCATCACGCTTACACAGCAGCTCCACAGCACTAATGCTGCAGCAACTTTAAAATAGATTGCCAGCTCTTCACCAGAATGCTTCCTGCATATATTACTTCAAAATAGGTAAAGTATATTAATTTATTAATATATTATTTATTTTATTATTATACACCAAACAGCATTAGCTCATTTACAATTTCATTGCCGTCATTGCTAGTCACATATATAGTTGTGAGCAATACGGGTTGTTGCTAACGCTTGTAGGCTCGAGAGGGGAAGGGTCGCAGTTGTTGGCCGTCGGCGCTCATCCCAAAGGCGCTCACTGCGCTGGTGGAGATGAGCGCCATATGCGCTCATCCCTATGACCCGCGGAACTACACATCAACACAAATCTCAATTACACCATTCACAATGCAAGACCCGTAGCACTTTGAAAAAAAAAAAATTACGGCCCGTAACACTTAGAAAAAAAATACTAGGTGAAAAAATAAGAACTTAACGGCCGAACTGCGCACATACAAAAACAACAAAAACGCAAAGAAAATAAAAAATAATTACAAAAAAACATCACACACAGCACAGGTAGGTGGGGGGGTCAGCCAGGACCTCTGGGAGTAAGGTTGCCCAACAATTCACACATAATTTGCAGAGTTTAGGCACTCGAAAATCGACTAAGCGACAAGAAAAATGGAGGCAGAAAAAAAGAAAACGAGGCTACACGACCCCTAACCACGCAAAACACTGCCAGGCACATAAGACTGCAAAGCGGGACTTAGAAAAAAACAAATACGAGGTCAAGGTCTGAGGTCAAAAAAATACAAATTAGCGGCTAATCAACCCCTAACCATGCAAAACACCGCCAGGCACGTAAGACTTTTACCCAGGAACGCACAAGGTAGAAAATACACCATTAAGGAGGTACGGAAAATGCTCCAGACCTAAATAACACATACACAATCGCAGCATTTTACAACACTAACTTGCAACTAATAACATTACCATTCTAAAATGGCGATTTACACAACTAAACAAACTTATTGCCATCGCGCACACAGCCTATTTACACTGCACACTTGCCACATTGCTGACACTTACACCTCAGGTCACCAACAGTCCAAATGTACATTGTATGCTGCAGGAAAATCAAAACAGATTGTTGTAGCTTTTCAGGATTTTGATTGCTGGATATATTCATTAGAAAAAGGTAAAGTATATGATTTTTTTAATTTAATTAATTAATTATTATTAACAAATATATATATATATATAAAAAATAAGCAGGGGAGAGGCTCACAATGAGCGCCGACGGTGCTCTGAGGAGCAAAAATACACGAGGGGAGAGGCTCGCAATGAGCACCGAAGGCTTCCAATGAGTGCGGGGCTTGCAATGAGTGCCAAAGGTGCTCAGACGACCAAAGTACACCAGGGTAGAGGCTCGCAATGAGCGCAGAAGGTACTCAGAGGACCAAAACACTTACATTTTGTGGCAAACAGCATTACCTGCCTTACAATTTTATGACGGCCATTTTTTGATGGGCAATTCACTAGTAACACATAATCCCAATGCAACAATTTCATGCTCCCTTGGCCATAATTACTGGCAATATGAGTCCTTAAAGCATTAAATCATGACACATTGTCTTAGCATTTTTTTTTCTTTGCAGTAAATGGTTCCTGTGATATTCATCAATGTTTTGCAGCTCTTTTATGCTCGTGGGTGACTCAGTATAGTAATGTGCAGCTCAGAGTGCTTAATAAGGGTAGGGAGGAGATATAACTGTATGATAACATTAGGGCAATTTGATTTGACACAACAAAAACAAACAAGCAAGCAGACTGTGTTATTAATAAGAACATCAAAGCAGCTAATTAGTATTCAGGACCGTATATTTGCATAACAAGGCAACATAAACAATACAGAATATATGTGGAATCATTTGGAAAAATATTGGCTACTTATATGTATATTATGTTTGTCACGATTTTAAAAAATAACAAACCACACCCAAAACAACAATAACTTGATTTTGGGGTGAAAGGAACCCTGCAATAGTGCAACTTTATACTACATACGATGTACCAATATCTTTCCTGGAACAGTATTGTTTAACATGGTTATAAATATAAATATAAGTGCAGATGAGCAACCTACGCCATAGCATGAAATCTCTTTCAAGAAACCAATCTTACTAACTAGTTACTATGTTTTTCTTCAATACATTTTCCTGCATAAAAAACTACCTAAAAATGGAAATTCCCTTTCATTGTACACATAAAAGGTTACAACATTAGATTATTAGTCCAATTGCTTTCATTATCACTATCTGCACATTGCAGTTGTCATTAGCTGAATGCAGTTGCTAATTGGTTCTTGTGTAATGGTAGAAATGTTCAAAACTGCTAATTTTCGCAGGATTTTAATTTTAGATGTTACAAAGGGTTATAGAAAGTGACTTTGCATTAATGTGTTGTATTTGAGGGGCCAAACCAGGGGAAAATGTGTAGTGCTATTATTTTTCTAATCATAAAAATACACGGGTGCTAGTTCAGAATTCAATTATAAGCCACTGCATTTTGGAATATGCAGTATAATTATTTTAAAGGCAGCATTAAACGTTAAAGTTACATTGTCATTGTTGATAAAAAAAATGTTTAAGGTGTAGATCTTATTGTTATATATATATATATATATATATATATATACATACAGTGCCTTGGAAATTTATTATTTTTTTTATTGTGAAGCAAACAACAAATAAGACATAATAACAGAAAAAGTCAATGTGCATAACTATTCCCCCCTTTAAGTCAATACTTTGTAGAGCCACCTTTTGTGGCTCCAAGTTGCTTTGGATAAGTCTCTATGAGCTTGCCACATCTTACTACTTTTTGCCCATTCCTCCTTGCATAACTGCTCCAGCTCCTTCAAGTTGGATGGTTTGCACTTGTGAACAGCAATCTTTAAGTCTGACAACAGATTTCTATTGGATTGAGGTCTGGGCTTTGACTAGGCCATTCCAACACATTTACATGTTTCCTGTTAAACCACTCAAGTGTTGCTTAAGCAGTGTGTTTGGGGTCAAGAATATCCCTGTATTTAGCACTTTCCATCTTTCCCTCAACTCTGACCAGTTTCTCAGTCCCGGCTGCTGGGTGATGTGATGTGTTGGGTTTGCGCCAGACATAGCGTTTTCTTTGATGGCCGAAAAGTTCAATTTTAGTTTCATCAGACCAGAGCATCTTCCTCCATACATTTTGGGAGTCTCCCACATGCCTTTTCGCAACCCCAAACATACAATTATGTTTTTTGCTGAAAGTAATGGCTTTCTTCTGGCCACTCTGCCATAAAGCCCAACTCTATGGTGCATACGGCTTATTGTCGTCCTATGTACAGATACTCCAGTCTCTGCTGTGGAACTCTGCAGCACCTCCAGGGTTACCTTAGGTCTCTGTGCTGCCTCTTTGATTAATACCCTCCTTGCCTGGTCTGTGAGTGTTGGTGGGCGGCCGTCTCTTGGAAGGTTTGCTGTTGTGCCATGTTCATCAAAGATTTTGATATTTTTTATAACCTAACCCTGACTTATACTTCTCAACAACATTGTCCCTTACTTGTTTGGTGAGTTCCTTGGTCTTCAGGGCAGTGTTTGGTTAGTGGTGCCTCTTGCTTAGGTGTTGCAGCCTCTGGGGCCTTTTAAAAAAGGTGTGTATATATAATGACAGATCATGTGACACTTAGATTGCACACAGGTGGACATCATTTCACTAATTTTGTGACTTCTGAAGGTAATTGGTTGCACCAAAGCTTTTTATGGGCTTCATAACAAAGGGGGTGAATACATAAGCACATGCCAATTTTCTGTTTTCTATTTCTAAAAAATAGTTTTATGTATATATTTTTCTCATTTCACTTCACCAACTTAGACTATTGTGTTCTGATCCAACACATAAAATTCAGATTAACAAAACATTGAACTTAAGGCTGTAATGCAACAAAATAGGTAAAAAGTCAAGGGGGGGGGGGGGTGAATACTTTTGCAAGGCACTGTATATATATATATATATATATATATATATTCAGTTAATCTATCTAAATGTGTCAGTTTCTTGTTTTTAACCCTATAGTGTTTCTTAAAAAAAAATTGTCAGAGACTGATCTGGTCATGCTCATCCGTGAGATTTTCTTGGCTAAGATACTGGAGTGGGTTGCCAGTTCCTTCTTCAGTGGACCGAGATTTGTTTGACCTGTCTACTATATTATGCCCATCGTAGGTGACCCTACATGGCATAGCTCACAGCTTCAATGGGGTACACAAGCCCCTTTACCATGACAAGGTAGCAATACAGAAGGTGCATAGATTCATAGACTGTACCATAGATATCATGGGCAAAATATAGCTCATATATTGGAGATGGGGTTAAAATGGACATAGGTAGATGCCCCATAGGGATTCATAGGGGCTCCCATTGGGTATATTATATATGGGGTTAATGCGCACAGTGGTTTGGGGCAAAAGGGAGACCCAATGGCTTCCCCGGGTTTTGTGAGGTCCCAGGAAAATGCAGGCTTATAGCGCAGCATCACCCAATCAGAATGGCGGGGAGGAAAAAGTCCCGGATCCTGGAGGGGCAACAACCTCTCACAGTAACCCTGGAAGTGAATACATTGGTGCAATCCTGACAATCTCAATAAAGTTTATTGAAGAAAAAAAAAAAACTCCCAGATCACAGTGCATGCTTCAGCTTTGTCAATACTTTGATGGTCTTATTGATTCTGGCTACCCTGCACCACACACCAAGCTTGTGACTTGTCGGACACCACCCCAGCCTATACCCGACAGAAGCAGCTGCAGAGCTCAGGTGAGTCCATATCCCACTCTGTGTCTTGTTGTTGTTGTTCTGTTCTTCAGTTGTGTCTGAGAGGGAGGGGGAGAGGGGTAGAAGTAGAGATGGAGAGAGAGGGATAGAAGAAGAATATATTGTTCTATCCTTTCCTCTCTCTATCCCTTCCACCATCTCTATCCTTTTATCTCTTTATCCCTCTCTCTCTATCCCTCTCTATCTCTCTATCCATATCTTTCTCTATGGGATCAATTTTGTGGGTGGAGTCTATTTCACAGGCAGGGTCTATACAGGTAACATGTGAAGGCAAGGGCTTTATACTGTTGGGTGGAGTCAATGTAAGGGGAGGGGTCAGGTCTCAGTGTTCCATCCCCACCAACTTGGAAAGTCACCAGCCAACACTGCATTTAACCCCATCATTGTCGTGATTACTGTAACAAAGAGTGAAGCTTTAAATATAGTGAATATGTGCTGCATTAGGTTGAGTTAAAACAAGGATTAGGCTCACTACGAGCACTGGCAGGGCTTTACTAGAACACATAAGATTAGAGTAGATTTCTTAATGGAGTCATGTTATAACATTTTAACTAAAACAAGGAACATATAACACATATCGATAATTTGTAAGAGTTTACAAATAAGGCTTTTTATATGGACAGAATGTAATAGCTACATTAGGGCTTACACTAACCTTTCCCTTGCATGATTTCCTATGGGAGCCCCTAATAAGGGATACAGAGAAGCAGCTCTGCTAGTCAATGAAAAACTAGAGTTCAAATGTAAGTTTTAAAAGCAACACTGAATTTATTGATTTTATTGCTAATCAGTTACTATATAAACAAATGAAACCCTATTGTATAAGCACTAAATATGTCTAATCATAATATATACTCCTCATAGGATAACTGAGGATGAGAGCTTCTTCATTTGTTCTAAGACACTTAACCCTTTAGTACATTTCCACCACTTATAAAATCCAAGGCATAGAATTCACTTTATATCTGCAGCAAATAACAAGCTTTTTATTCTTAGACTTCTTAGTGTTACATTTCTGTACATTCCTAAATCTGAGCTGCTATTTATTAATATTCATTTTAATACAATGTGACATTAAACATCTTGAAGCGCAATGCATTCTTCTTGGCCTTTTATATTCCTACTGACAGACATGTCATAAAGAATATTCCTCACTGTTACCTGTGAAGAATATCAAGTCTTTGACGTGATAAATCTGGTCAAGACAAGACCAGCAATTCTATTAACATTATTACTGCCTTCAGCAACCCTCTAATATCTGACTGGGCAGTCTAGGGCACCATTATAATTATTGTCTTTACATAATATCATTAGAAGTCATTAGAATCCACTAGGAACCCTGAAGTCCTGTATTTTCTACCAAGCATGAAAAGCGACACATTTTAATGAGTAAACCATAGTTTAAATTCCAAAACATGACAGAGATACTGGAGTGGGTTATCAGTTCCTTCCCCAGTTGGCCACAGCGAATGTCCCTAATGTCCATGGTCCTGATAATTTTGCACTGTATATTTTTTATGTCAGAGGACACATTTTTATAATCCATTATTTTGAATTCCAGTATCATAAATACGCAGGTGACACTCAAATATATTTCTCACCACCATACCGTTTATGTTTCTTCTAGCAAATGTCATTAACGGTCTAAGGAACATCCTCCTGGATATCGTCCAATTATGTCAAGCTCAGCATCTCAAACTCCAACACAGCCCTGACAATGCCATCATCCTTCCGACATTTTGAACTATACCACAATATATTGAACTCTACCACCTCTTTCACACCAGACATACAATTATTAACCAAAAATATCATAATTATCTTAAATATCTACAGAATATGTCACTCTCACACAAGATACAACGACTCATAATTTTTCCACTACTGTAACTCACTTCATGTTGGCAGAAACACCACCAGATATCTACCCCGCAGTCCACAATAATTGACTCTTCTAAACTCATCCATCTTTCAGTGCTTCATGTCCACAAAATCTGTCAGTCACTCCACTGGATTCCCGTAGCCTCTAGAAAGGTCTTAAAAAAGAGCACTGTACTTTAGGAAAAAACTCATATATTGTGAAATAACACACAAGCAAATACTAGTTTTTGAAGACTGTGTGCTCAGAAGGTTTTCATCTAGCTTTGAGCCTGGGTGTGTGCATTTATCTTATCAATCAGTGGAAAGAGGGTAGGGGATGAGGGAAAGATATATGTAATTTAGTATTTGAGACCTATTCTTATCCCCTTGCATTTCTAGAAGAAGGAGGCAGCTGGCAACTTTAACTGCAAGTCTGCTGCTGTTGAAATGTTAATGCCCCTCATATACATACAATCATCACCAATGTTTCTATTGGTGATGATTGCCACTTATCCTCTCTAGTTATGCTCCCAGTAGTAACATACGGATGTGAGACTTTGATCATAAAGAAAGATGAACTTCGCAGAATTGACACCTTTGAATTGTGGTATTGGAGAAAACTGCTTAGAAGATCCAATAGATCAATACTACAGGAAATCGAGCCAAACTGTTCACTGGAATGTTTGATCATGAAGCTAAGTCTAAAATATTTTGGCCATGAGAAGACAGGGTTCCCTGATGCTAGGAAAGATGGAAGGCACACGAAGAAGTGGAAGGCAAAGGTGCAGATGGATAGACAAGGTAATTGAAGCAGTGAAAATGAGCTTGAGGGAGCTTAGCCAGACAGCAGCTGATAGATGTGGGTGGCATGCCATGGTTCATAGGGTCACAGAGCGTTGAACAAGGCTGAATGACTAAACAACAATTATTATACATCATATCGTTTAAAATAATATTCATTTTGGACTACTGTATCCATATATTTGAAAGAGGCCTGCATAAGAGTACATAATGAAGAATGTTATTGCATGGTTAATCTCTATGTGCAACATAACTCAAAAAAATACACTGTTAGTAGTAGATAATGCAAGTTCACCATTACATTTTGATGCCTGTGCTAAACTGTGGAGGGATTAATTTACAATGGTGGAAAATGAGAGTGGAGAGAGTGCAATGTTTGAACTACAGTGGTCCTTTAAATGCCTTCCGTCATGTAAAATTGGATCCCCATTGCCAAAAGAAATCTAATCATAATAGGATGACTGTATACAAGTAAATTCAACAATAAACTATGCAGAATTTCAGAAATGATGGTTGTCTCAAGAATATCTGTTTTGATAGGCCATGGGATAGGCCAAGGAAGGCCCCACTGGTTGTGAATCCAAGGCCTGCAATAACTGACAGACTTTGTAGACTGGAGACGACCTCGGACAGATGAAACTACTCTTGAAGACCCGTCTGAGCTCACAGCAAGGTGGACGTTGCAATACTCCGTATTGCTAGTCTGCTGAGAGTCTTTGGCCTGCTGTTCCTAGCTGTTGTCTCTTGTTTTGCAGGTACGACCTCTGCCACCTACTCTGTTCCAGTTCCATCTTGCACCTGCATCTCTATACAAGTCCTTGCCTGCTTGTTCCAGTCTGTGTTATGCTGCTTTTCTGCAAGTCAACTGTTGCTTCCCAACCTGCTTCTGAGGACCTCTGCCCCCAGTGTCAGTTGCCGCAGAGGACGTCTTCTACAGTTTTAGTCTGCTACAGTGTTGGCCTCCCCCATATATGTCTACTACAGGTCTACTACAGTGCTAGTCTGCTACAGTGTTGGCCTCCCCCATAGCTGTCTACTACAGGTCTACTACAGTGCTAGTCTGCTACAGTGTTGGCCTCCCCCATAGCTGTCTACTACAGGTCTACTACAGTGCTAGTCTGCTACAGTGTTGGCCTCCCCCATAGCTGTCTACTACAGGTCTACTACAGTGTTGGCCTCCCCCATAGCTGTATACTACAGGTCTACTACAGTGCTAGTCTGCTACAGTGTTGGCCTCCCCCATAGCTGTATACTACAGGTCTACTACAGGTGCTAGTTGCTACAGTGTTAGCCTCCCCCATAGCTTTCTACTACAGGTCTACTACAAGTGCTAGTCTGCTACAGAAGGTGGCACCCCCCATATCTGTCTACTACAGGTCTACTACAGTGCTAGTCTGCTACAGTGTTGGACTCCCTAAAAGCTGTCTACTACAGGTCTACTACAGTGCTAGTCTGCTACAGTGTTGGTCTCCCCATAGCTGTCTACTACAGTGCTAGTCTGCTACAGTGTTGGCCTCCCCCATAGCTGTCTACTACAGGTCTACTACAGTGTTTGACTGCTGGCTTCAACATTCCAGCTCAATATCTGTCCTTCAGCTCTTTAGTTCCAGTGTCTTATCAAGCAGAAGCTCTTGTTTCAGTGCCTAATCCTGCATGAGCTCTTTTTTCTGGTCCTAATCATGCATAAATGATTGTTGCAAGGCTTAACCCTACATGAGCTCTTGTTCCACCTCATTATCCTGTATATGCTCTTGTTCCAACACCTAATCCTGCACGTGCTCTTGTTCATGTATGTAACTTCCCCCGGCCACGTACGATCTGGGGCATTTGGTGATTAATGGACTTTGATACTTAAGGCTACATAGGCCAAACCTATGACTTTTTGCTAACTACCTGTGGCCTACATTTGTTAATAATCCTTAAAGCAACCTTGTCCCTGAAAGGTCAGAATTCTGTTCTTGACATATTGTTAGACTGGTGGAGGGGAGACAGAATACATTTTTGGAGATTCGAAAGAGGAACAGAGGACCTGGTATAGAGAGGGAATAGGAAAAGGGGATAAAGGAGAAGAAAAATGTGACGAAATATTGGGAAAGAGAGGAAGGTAATCGGATATGAGAAAGGAAGTTATGAAAGAGAATGGGGCAAAATATATCAAATCAGAGGAGGAGTTCACATAAGTGAAGGATATAAGGGAGGAGAGAGAAACATAGAAAATGTGAATGTGTGAGTAAGTTTTAATCCATCCACATAAAAAAAATATATTCATTTGAAACATTACTGTTCAGAGACTTTCACTTGTCTACAAATTTAGAAATGATTTGCCCCTTCAGTGTTAATAAAAATGAACAGTAAAATGTGTATGTTTGGCTACTTTATAATGAATAGATTTGGATTGTTGATCCTATTTCTAGCATTTTCTGCAAAGTATAGAGGAACATTCAGAAAGCTGTGCAATGTCACATTATACTGCCTCTAACAAGACTAATGATGCAGATCTATCTTCACTTTAAATGTTCTAATGATCCCGGCATATTCCCATTGCTGAGTTTCTGAATATCAGAAACACGAGACAAAAAAGCTCAGTTCAATAGCTCATTACTTTCCATAAAAATCATGTCTCTGAAATGAATTTTTTGCATACGTGTGTGGATTCAGTTATAGTAAGTGTCCAAAAGAAGCAAATCAAATAAAGTTATGATCTGCTGTAATATGTGTCCAGGGACTGCACATGGCTTTCAAGCCAAATAAAGACACATATATTTTAATGGCAAATAAGAACTGCTCGGCTGATCTAGTCTGAGTTATTGTTTTATAATCTCATATCAAATTTTATCCTCATTTTCTGACATAATGATATCATAAATCGTATATTCCAATCTAAGCAACATACACGGCATCTTTAAGAAATGGGTTAAGAAATTGACAATGTTTGATTGAATAAAGTATAAGACACCCTGAGGTTTAATTAAAAGACAAGTTCTATCTAAACAAACATTTCTACTATTTTAAAGACCACACATAAAGAAGATTAACTATGTAAAAGTTATTGGACCAGCCTACTTAATCCAGAGAAGAACGTGAGCTCCCAGTAGAAGAAAAATTCTGTTTTAATACACTTAAATTTCTAAACTATGTGAGATGATTGGGTTGAAGGTTCAAGAGTTTTGGGCTTTAATGTGCTTTTATTCATAGGACAACACAGGACAACGTTATTTATAGGTGTTGATTCTTAAAGACAATGGGCCTCATTCAATTGCGATTTGGCCAATTGAATAGGGCTCTATATAAGCACATTTTTTTACAAAAGTTTTTAGTTAGTGAACTTCTATCCAAAAGTAAGTTCTTCACTAACTAAAAACATTTGTAAATAAAATCTGCTATATGCTTATATAGAGCCCTATTCAATTGGCCAAATCACAATTGAATGAGGCCCAATGTGTATAATAAGTATATTGAAGGTCCACCAATATTTTATAGTTATTAACCGACATAGCATTTTAGGAAAAAACTCACGTTTTTTTATGTAACAAAATAATGACATTAGCAGTTGTGAAAGCAATAAACTATTTTAGAGAAAGTAATTAAAAAAAAAAGTTCTCTATAGAAGGTTTCCATCTTGTCTAACTGGAGCACTTCCTAAAGACTTGGAGGTTCTTATGTACAGAACAGCGGGGGGACTGTCAAGGGGATGGTGGGAGATTTGTTTGGCACTTTTGGAATTCGGCACCAAACCATTCCCTGCACATGCTCAGAAGACGGCACCTTGCAAGTTTAGCTGCAAGAGGGAAGACCAGGTATTTTATCGTGACTTTTCACCTCTATCTAATAGATATTCCTCTATGTATCACCCCTTCCGGAAAGGCATTGTATTTCATTTTACTCTTAAGATTTCCACCCTAAAACTTTCCAGAACTGTCTCTGTTCTAGAAGGGGACTGTAGCAATTTCTGCTAACACACTGAGGATCTTGGCATTGGAAACGTGGTGGTGATCAATCAGGTGGCTTTCCCACTCCAGTACAGACCACGGAAATTCATCAACCACCCAGAGAGCAACAATTATTGAGACTCATCATAACGCACATACAGAGAGCATACTTCTACTCCAAACATAAAAAATTAAAGAATTGGGTCAACTAGGCAGTTTCACTGTTGGAATAGCTTAGCAAAATTTGAAATTAAATTCCCATACACAAGGATGAAAGCCTGCCAGAAATGGTGATCCTCTGGCTAAAATACCCGGTGTTCATTCTTAAAATCTAGCTTTTATTAATATCTGATTAAAACATAATTAACTACCTTAAGTAGATAGGGTATGGGGTCACAACCTGTGACTTCCTACAACTTCCAGTAAAACAATATTTACAGCTGTCAAAGAAGAAAGAGCTCCACTAGACAATCTCCCTACCTAAAAACCTTTAAATCCTCACTAAAAACGTAACTGTTAAAAGAAGTCTCTCACCTTCCACCATAACTTGCACAACTTATCTTTCACTCACCAAAACCCTTTAGATTGTAAGTTTGCAAGTTTTCAACCTTGTAAGGTGCTTTGGGGAAAGCACTATGGACACTGGATTTTAAGCTCAAAGATAGGGCCCTCCATCCTTTGCAACGTGTTAATATTGCTATTTTGTTTTTGCCTTGATTGTAACCCATGGATAACGCAGTGGAATATGTTGGCGCGTTACAAATAAACAATAATAATATATAAGACCTTCCATAATTGTTCTAAAACCAATTGAAATACACACTTTTCTCTAGCTGGCTGTAGAGCGGGGTGACACAATTCCCACTAAAACCCTGAGCTCCTTCAGAAGTGCTATAACAATGGTTAGAACAGAATAGTTAGTCTTGCGTTAAGCAATGTACCGGGTATAATACACTGGTAATTAATTCACTCTGTGTGTTATGTTTTAATCAGATATTAATAAAAGTTCGATTTTAGTAATAAACACCATGGCCTCCATTCAGTTGAGCAAATTATAGTTACTGGAGCCTGTAATGTAGCCCGTAAATTAACTTGCTATTCAATTGGCATCTTTTAGCTTCCCGCAAACGATTTGCGGGTTACAGGCTGAAAATCCCTGCAGTTGTCAAACTCATAACTCTGACCCATCTAAGCCTTTAAACTTTCAAGCTCGTAAATGTTACAATCTTAAATCGCTATTCAATTGCTACAATTTCTCAAGCCCGCAATTGTTTTCACACCCGTAAATGGCAAATGTAGAAGAAAACCCTAGGATTACCAGATAGGACTCGCGAGAATGTTTAACCCATGTTCGTAGCACTGTAAGTGCAAATAAAAAAAACAAACAATACTGCACTTTAAAAGACGGAGAAAGCGATGGAAGACATTAGAATTAATTGCACAACAGTCTCAAGTTCGCAAATCAGCAGAAAAACTAATATTTCTTCATTTCCATGTTGTATGAATCGGTATTCAAGGAGTTAATACATATCAGGTCACCCACATGGACTAGAACAGTATCCTCATTCATTTTTATTATTTTGTACATTGCCGGATTGCGAGTCTGATCACATATTGGAATTCTAAACTCTAACTGAATAGCGTTTAACCTCCATGTTTTACTGACGTCATGATGACGGTCTCATTTACTATTGGCTGTTTCAAAATTGGTAGTTACGGCCTTGCTTAATTGATCATGCTCTGAAGTGCTACTTACAGGTGCGGCTTGTTCAGTTGAATCGCTCTGTATCTAAATTTCAAGCCCGCAGACTTGTGGCCAGTATGAAGTCAACTTGCAATTGAATGGCTCTTTTAGCAAGAGGATTGCCACTTCTGACATGCTTTCTTCTTACTGGGGTACTCAACTAGGCAGTTTAATAAAGAAAGTCACACCTATCATTCTATTGGTATGGTCTCTAACTGGGTAAATCAAAGATTCCCAGCTATGGTCTATACATGTAGATACCAATGGTCCATGTACTTGTACACCAGTGGTCCACAGAATAACTGGGAACACAAAAAATGATAACAAATATTTTAAGAAAATGACTGTAACTGCATAATTAAGCAGTGCATAAAAGCATAAACATTTGGTCATTAATAACCACATGGATACTCATTGTCGCACACTACATTGCAACTGTTACACAGTGAGCAGAGAAAACAATTAGGTGGCCAACCAAGACAACCAATAATTTTTAAATGTTCCTTTGAAAAAGAAAAGTTTGAAAGCCACCGATCTAGATTATATTTACCTGTGATCTATACATGAAATACAACAAATAATGCATCAAAATCAAAAAGAAATAAATAAAAAAACATATCAGAAAAATAGAGAATTCCAACTCAAAAAGACAGATTAACACAAACAAAAACAATTAACATTTCAAAACGTTATATACAGTATTTCATTACTAAAACAGTGGGTGTGTTTAATTAAGTTGAACTTTACAATAAAATTAAGGTATTTCCCATTATATAACACGGAGAACATACATTTTAATAGTAAAACAAAGTACAAGTAGAACATTAGCAGTACAAAATCTTCAATATGCGAATACTAACCAAAGCTACACAAGGTATTATAGCTTCCTACTGATTATTTTAGAACATATAAGAACATGTTGCAGATTTGTAAGATAACATTACTTTGGCCTTGTTCAATAATCTATTTTAGTACCAACTATTACCCCGTAATCACTGAAATTCCTTTTTACATGTGTAAGGTACACACTCCTTGCTTTCTTGGCAGTTCTCTCTCCACGGGTAGTACTTACCACAATCAGCTAACCCTGCATGATCCAGTTCAACCTTTCCAACTAATCTGAAATCCAGGCTATTTGTCATTCTTAGCTCTGACACCCATGATCTCCTCCTGAGAAAAATGATCTGCCATACTGATTCCATCTGATACATTTAACTCTTTCTGTGCGACCATTATTCTGTTGTGTGTAACTTAAGTTGCTAAATCTCCTTGCTCATCTTAAAAGAATCTTAAGAATCTTCATTTTTACTATCTTGATAATAATATATATGTATGGTAAGTTTTTTTTAGATCTTCTTGTTACACAGGATCACTTCAGTCCTATATTTAAAATATTCACTTTTGAAGAAATACACTTGATAGGTTTTGGTTTTCTAGAAGGTTTGAATTTCCTTAATACTATACATATACAGTATTACTGTACATCTAAGTCTTACACTCTCCATATTAAGATCATGTCATTTTTTTCTTTCAAATAAGTTCCCTTTTGTTCTTTGTTGAATCCCTTAAGTTATTTTCTCCTACTCCTCTTTCTTCTGAGAGCATTTTCAAATGTATTGATATATAAAGAATGTACCATGTTGGTAACCTTTCTCTGAACCATCTCTAGTTAAGTCTGCTGCTTTGGAACATAACATTATAAATTATTTTTAGCAAAGATTGTACCATCATAAACAGTGGAATATACTGAAACAGCTTTAATTATTTTTTTTTATATGAAAAAATCCAATTAACAGACTTTAGTCCTATAAGTTAACCTCATATAAGATGCTTAAGGGACTCTTCAGGCATTGTTTTTGTTTTATTTTAAAAATTGTATTAATTCATTTTATCCTCCTCCATACTTTTTTTGTTTCAAATGTAATTATGATATAACATGTACACTTCACTTAAGAAGCCACCGGAGTAATAGATTTTTACATTTTGGAGCTCCCCCCTTTCTTCCTGTTCTCTTCATGAGAGCTGCCAGGTTGTTTATATTTGTCATGCCCACACGGGAGGGGCTTCACAATACTAATGTCTCATGTTTATCAGACACACAGCATGTTACTGTCTGCTTTTCAGCAGCAGGACATAATGATAGTGTTAAGTTCTCACCAAAACTGTGGGAATGGCTTTAGGTTGTGCAAGGTGGCACCTCTCATGAGAGAAAACAGGAAGAAAGGTGCAGGTGCAAGCAGGTAAGAGTTTGTTACTCTGAGGGATTCTAGAAGTAAGCAAAATTATTTTTTATACCATAAATACAATGAGGATGATAAAAATAACTAATTATCATAGCTAAATAATTTATATAAAAACAAAAAATTGTCTAAGGGTCCATTTAATTAGTCATTCCTCTGTGTGTTTACTCACTGAATTTCAAGTGTTTATACATTTTCCATGTAAATATATTACAAAAATGCCGTTCTCCTAAAAGATCTGTATAGTTTAAAACTGGGGTCTCCAACCAGTAGCTTTGGAGCTACTGGTAACTTTCTGCTTGTTCCTGCTTCAGTAGATTCAGATAGTGGAAAGTCCACCATCTACCTGACTGGTCCTACAATGTAAATATTTGCTAATTGTGGAATTATTAAATGCAGACCACAGGGAGAGTCTGTTTGCTGCCATTTGCGTAACTTAAAATAACTATCATAACAACATTAATATTGATTTTGTGAACACATAAGAAATGAAGCAAACCTGTATAGATTTGAATTCACAGCTGTATTGTGTTTGGCTATCGAGCTAACGAATGCAAGTTTTGTGTTTTAGTAAAAAACAATAGTTTTTGTTAATTAGGGCATACTCTCTCCTGCAGAACCCTGGTTTAGAGATTGAGGAAAATGTTGTTCCTTCTTATGAGCTCGAACGCTTTGCAATAACACCATACTTACTTTGGATGTTTTCTTTGCTGAATTATTGGGAGGATCTCTGTGCACTGACTGCTGTGGGATTCCAGTAACTGACGAAATTGTTCTGTTAAGGAAAATAATAATTTAAAAACATTAGTACAAGCGGAAATATTTTTTCCTTTAAATGAAATATTAAAAACACACTAAGATAATAGAGTGTAAATGTGTCCAGGGTTTAGGCATCTATTCCAAAAATCAGTACTTTGTCTAAATTTTATACTAACGACATCATTTGGGTACATCGCTATTTTAATGTTACACTAACCACTAGATGAATAAAATACTAAGTTAATGTTTGTTTTACCATAGCTTTATATTAAAGAAGAAACAGTTAAAATAAGATTTGCTGTGTGCCAACACTAACTGAGAATGATAATTATTAAAACTTAACCCCAAACAGTTCAAAGAAATCAAATATCTGCCCTTATGTGATTACAGATATTTGAGCAGTGAATAAAAAAAAATGGTTAATGTCAGCGAAAAATCACCCATTTTGGGCTATTTATACTAATGTGAAGCAAGTGACTTTCTCTGAACCTTCTTTAGTTAAGTCTGAACCATCTCTAGTTAACCTTTCTTATTTCTTATGAGCAAATGCACCAGTGAAGCACCTAATAATAAGCCAAAGGTTAAAATGCTAAAGTTAAAAGTCAACAATATTACAAATTATAACTAATAAGTAGTTTTCAAAACTGAGGACTTACATGTACTAATGTGAATATGTTATTATATATTATGTTATAATGATTCTGCACCTACAAAATTGTTGCTTTTTCTAAACAAATAATGAAGTACTTTTTGCCATTTTAGCATATTAGCTATTAGTTGAATCTGGAAAAAAGTAGCATATAAGAACAAACACTTTATCTCAAAAACCTAATGAGAGAAAGTCATCTTTGGTAAAAACTTGAAGTATGATATTCACATTCTGAAGCATGTGTGAGATCATTTATCTCGGGAGAGAGGTGAACACTAATATTGTGGTGCAAAATTATTTATTGGGACACTACGTATACATGCATAACATACAACCTTTGCCCTCCCTTTTTATTCTTTTTAGTTGTTTCTTCTACCCTGGTATAAGGCATTGAAGCATTGGTTCTTCAGAATGCTGCCTATTTGGAATATATTGGCGCCCAACTTTATTTTTGAACTACAATATTCCAAAACAGACAGTAGAGTCAAAACCATTTTTGCTGAAAACTCCAAATTGACTCTTAGTTTGATTGTTAAGTATGTTCACTTGACAGGAATAGAGACATTAAGGGGACAAAAACATTGGAATTAGCTAATTGGGGTTAAAAATAAAACATGTGAAAAACAGATGAAAAAAATGAAAGAAAGAACTGAATAGAGTAGGGAAACGACATAAAAATGTTTATAACTGCAACCACTAACCTATAAAATGGAAAATATTTTTTAGTAAACCGGACAATTAATGAAAATTTTAAAATATAACATGAAGTATAAGAACAGTTGTATTTCACTACCCTGGTTTGCCTATGTGTATTTGCCATCTTGTTACACTGCTTGCTGTTCAAAATGAAAGAAAGAGGAAGAAGGCAAGAAAGAGGAAAGAGGAAATCAAGAAGGCAGTTAAATGTTTCACTGCTCTTTCACATGCAATAAAATAGACTGTTAACGGGTGGCCAGTAATTATATACTGACTAGAGTATTGCCCGTCAAAAAATGACAGCAATGAAATTGTAAGTGAGCTAATGCTGTTTGGTGTATAATAATCAAAAAAATAATACATTAATAAATGAATATACTTTACCTATTTTCAAATAATATATGCAGGAAGCATTGTGTTGAAGAGCTGGCAATCTGTTTTGATGTTGCTGCAGCATTAGTGGTGTGGAGCTGCTGTGTAAGCGTCATGAATGTGTGTAGTGTAATAGTGTGCGTGCGCGAGGCGCATTGTATAAGTTATTGTTCTAAAATGGCGGCTAATGTGTAGTATGCGTCTGTGGCGGAATATCCGTAGCTGTTTTGTGGTGTTTTGCGTGTTTCTGTTGGTGTTTTGCGTGTTTAGAGTCCTGTAGCCTCGTTTTCGTTTTGTTCGGCGGCCTTTTTTTCTCTTGCTTAGAGAATTTTTAGTGTTTAAACTCTTTTATTTTTAGTTAAATTGAGGTGTAACTTCATTTTTTGAGGTCCTGGATGCTCCCTCTTGCTGTAGGTAAGCTTTTTATGTATGTGTTGTGTGTATTTATTGTGTTTTTCATTTTTTGATGTCCGCGGGTTGTGGACGATTTTTGCGAGGTCGTAACGTGTCTTGTACTTTTTTGCGAGGGCCGCAGGCACGCTGCGCGAGCCCGCGAGCATTAGCAACGGCTCGCATGCTCACAACTATATATGTGATATGTAGGGGAAGAAGGGTATATCGGACAGAAAGTTGTTTGAAGTGGCACACAGTCAATACAATCAACATTTGTAACCTGGGGTCTCAGCATGCCCAGTCTTTTGTTTTGCATATGACTTACACTGAAAGTAAATAGGTGTTTATCAGCAATTATTTTACAATTTAATTGGGTATGACTTTAACAACTGCTTGTTATTGCAGATAGTTTTACATTGGACCATACTGTTGTGTCAATTTAAGTCTGTCATTGAAAACTGTTAGACATATCTACCTCAACAATCCATTACCAGTTGATTCCTCATTAAAGAATATATATATAACTCATAAGTACTACAGTTGTTTAACTTGAGCACTACAGTTTGGTGTTGCTTCTAATGCCGAATCCTCAAATGACACTGAAAATGTCAAAAAAGTAAACACTCAAATTTTTAATAAGATATCTGCCGGCTGTCAAAAATGTCACTTTTCTGAAATATAAGTAGATGTATTTTATTCTAATTTATAATAAATTGTGATGGTGTGACAGCAATTCCTAGGATTGACGAAGGAATTACATAAAGCTTTAGAAGAAAATCCTGATTAACTAGAGTCAGATTTGTTTTTACATAATAAAATGAGTTTTATGTGCAGAATGGTAATGTATATTTAATGCCATCAACTATGATTATTTAACACTATTTCTGCAGAGTATGAAATCTACATGAGATGAGACATCTCTCAACTCTTAAGAACAGATCTTCATTTTTATTATTATTATTATTGTTAATAATTATAATTATAATAATAATAAAAAATGATGCACTGTAGGAATAGGTAAGTAAAGACAGAAGCTGGATGGTCGGTTTGGTTAATGGCTCTTATAGGGTGACAGGATACATTAAAAATAGTGCAGCTGGTAAAAGTATGAGCCCGATTTTATATGCAGACCGATCAATATATGTGTCCAAACTATATCATATTGGGCCATATGCATTAACGTATGAAATGTTGAAATCCCTTGTAGAGATGTTCCAGTGTCATGTGATCTATGAGGGTGTGATGACATATCTAGCTCTTACTGATAGCTAGGGAATTCACTTGTTAAATCTTTTGAGTATTTTTCTTTTTTTCCTCGAGACTGGGGGTGCCTCCTCATACCATTTGGCGCCAACCAATTCCTATCCACTGCTCTGCATATCTTTCTATTGCCTCAATAATTATTAATGGCAGCCGCCTGTCCAAGGAATGAATGGGGAGAACCCACATGGAGAATGTGACAGATATGTAATTGCAAGTATCAGGAATATCCCACATAGCCCATATACTCACTCCACCGCCTGAGCCAAATGGCATAATTGTGCCTGGTCTGGTGCTACACATAATGTTCCTGCTGCGACAGATATGGATTTTTTTTATATACATCTGACTTTAGTACAAATGTTCCAATGTGGGGAACAATACAGATCCCTGATACTGGTGACTGAGCTTGGCATTATTGCCCCTTATTAGTTACATTTGTTGTTAAAATCCATTTTGTAATAATGTTAGTTTAGCAATTTATTTCCTAATAGACTGATGCCTTCAGATTTATTTGTTTAATAGTAGAGTTCTTCAGCCCAGAAAATGTTACACCAAAAAAACTTTATATTAATAGGAATTATCATAAATGCAGCAGCTCACACATCTTTTTATATACCAAGAGGGAGCACTTTATGATCTAATTTCTTGAGAAGATGCTTTTTACTGATATTAATAGTACATTTTGTTCCACTGGGTTTCTTTATAACTCTATGCTTGTTAACTTTTACAGATGCTCATCACAAATGAATCCACAGCACAGCTACTATGTGGATTATATGTTTTCAAGCTCAGGGTCTATAAAAAAAAAAAAAAAAAATATATATATATATATATATATATATATCACATATATAGTTGTCGTACTTACGAATGTTGGTCATGCAATGTTAAAAGTTACGGGCTTGCGCATGAACAATTTCTAGAGCCCGAAAATGGTTTAACACCCGTAAATGCAAACAGGAGCACAGAGGAGGGAGAGGGGGGAGAAAGACACAGCAGAGGGAGAGGGGGGAGAGGGTGGAAAGAGACACAGGGGAGGGAGATAAGGGTAAAAAACACAGGGGAGGGAGAGGGGGCAAAGAGACAAGGGAGGGAGATTGGCTCACAGTGGGTACCGAAAGTTAGAGGGGCAAGAGCAACAGCATTGCTAGGTTTCAAATTTGATTGCCGTCATTTTTGACGGGCAAGTTGCTTGTATACATATCCTTCATAACTTGTAATCTGTCCTAAAAAAAGTATGACTGTTACTTTTCCAAATGATCTTGTGAGGATATCATTGTAAGAAAAATAAATCTGAATCATGTTTACTCACCAAAAAGAACAGGTAACAAAACAAAAATTTAGTGGATAAATTATATTATTGTTATTAAATATTAGCATGATAAAAATAAACTAACCTGAGAGTGATATAAAAATAGTGTGTGGTAGTGCCAATAGGTAGGCAGCATAGTAATATTAGTAGTGTGTGACCCACATAGGGTACCTCCTATCTGGAAGGTCAGATACTCTGACCTCAATATCTTGCTAATTATCCAAGCAGTGTGATAGAAAAAAGTGCAATAAATTAGAAGCAAAAGGTCCATAATATTTAGATCTAAAGTGATAAATAATTCACTGGCAATTAACAAGGATAATAAGTAACAGTGTCTCAATATCTGATGCATAGGGTAGCCAGAATACATAGACGCTGTGCTCCACAAAGAACAAATGCCTTTATACCTCTTTAGTAAGACATGGGAAGCAAGATTTCTATGAAATATAAGTGCTATAAGCAAATAAGTTCTGCACCTGGGAATGCATGGATGAATATCACAGTCACCATAGTGGACCAAATATTTTAGCATCTGAAATATTGTATAATTCTATGTTTCTTCAGTTCTAAATAATAAAAGTAATAGCATGTTTCAGAGCACTGTTTCATTTCGGTATCAATATTTGATGATGGAATACTTTCAAAAATATGATATGTATCTTTCTTGGAATTCCCATTTCTGATAGAGAGACATAAAACATAAACATAAATAAAAAATGAACTAGTCTGTTACCGATGCTTTATTGCCGAAGGGACCTTGAATGCGCTGCAAAGGAAAATAGCTAAGCAAAGAAGGAATATCGACAGCACATAAACTACAAGAAAAGAAGACGCTTCAGTGTAAAACAAGGGATTGTTAACTGGGTTAACATTTACTTTAATATAATCTCCTTATGGTATAGATAGATTAACATTCTCAAGTGAATGAAGCCCCCTATTAGCAGTGGTCAAATGAAGAGTATTATAAGGTATTGAAGTTATCTAAAGGATTGGAGAAAAGGGCCAGCTGGACCATATGTCAAATGCACCATGTGTGGCTTAATCGTGTATCTATAGCCCTTCATATGCCAAGTCCGGTGGCAATAAATAGGCACTGAATTTATCAATGCTGCCCTATATCACCAAACAAAGCAACGAAAAACATTTCTGAACTGAATTTCTATATTTTATAAGATATTTTATATAACCCAATTGCTCACCCAGCAGCCCTCCCTCACGGTGGTATAGAGAGTGTTTGACTTGACAGGTTCTGAAACTGCTGAAAATCTCAAGCTTAGTTCAATGGATCGTGCAAACTGTTTCTGCTCTATTAAAATCAACATTTTCCATATACCGTATTTATCGGCGTATGACACGCACCGGCATATAACACGCACCTCATTTTAAGAAGAAAATTTCAGGGAAAAAAAATACATTTCAAATAAAGAACTTTGAAGCAAAATCCTCAACCTCCCTCCTCATCCTCAACCCCCTCCTCAACCTCCCTCCTCAAACCCCCCATCCTCAACCCCCTCCTCAAACCCCCCATCCTCAACCCCCTCCTCAAACCCCCCATCCTCACCCCCTCCTCAAACCCCCCTCCTCAACCTCAACCCCCCTCCTCAACCTCCCTCCTTATCCTCAACCTCCCTCCTCATCCCCAACCCCCTTCCTCATCCTCAACCTCCCTCCTCATCCTCAACCTCCCTCCTCATCCTCAACCCCCTCCTCATCCTCAACCCCCTCCTCATCCTCAACCCCCTCATCAACCTCCCTCCTCAACTCCCCCATCCTCAACCCCCTCCTCAACCTCGCTCCTCATTCTAAACCCCCCTCCGCATTCTAACCCCCCTCCTCAACCTAACCCCCCCCCGTTATATGCTAATGACGTGGCGCACATGTGACGTCACATGCGCACCGGGTCAAGGAGCGGAGCGGAGGCTGGAGCAGAAGCAGGTAAGTGAGGGGGAGGTATTTAGGGGGGTTTAGGTTGAGGAGGGGGGTTTAGGTTGAGGAGGGGAGGTTTAGAATGAGGAGGGAGGGATAGAATGAGGAGGGGGGTTTAGAATGAGGAGGGAGGTTGAGGATGAGGAGGGGGAGGGAATATCGGCGTATAACACGCACCTATCATTTGCCCGCTATTTTCAGGGAGAAAAAGTGCGTGTTATACGCCGATAAATACGGTACTAGCCCTAAAGAAAAAAAAGCTGAGATTGATATGATCGTATATACAGTAGACTATCAATTATCACCCATGGGGATTGTTAGATGCTGGATAAATGTAGTTTCTGGTTGCTTGAGAGTCACTATTAAAAGAGGATACAGATTGGTACTTACAGGCACAGACAGGGGGCAGATCGACACTTACAGACACAGGATGCATTTGGGCTTTTACAGACACAGGCCCCTACTCAAATCACATTTACATGAGCCTGCAATGGAGCCCGTAAGTGTTACTGATATTCAATTGGTTACTTTTACCTACTCGCGTTCCAATTGTGAGTTACAGGCTCAAAATCTCTGCGGTTGTCAAAAAGGTAACTCCGTCCGATCTCCTCTTTTGATGTTTCAAGCCCACAAATGTTACCAGTGCTAAAGACGCAAAATCAATATTCCGTTATAACAAGACCGCAATTGCCTTCAAGCGGCGTAAATGGCAAACGTATCAAAAAATTCTATGACTACTAGATAGGACTTGCAAAAGCAAATAAACACGCAATACTGTCGTTAAAAAATATGGAGAAAGTAATGAAAGGCGAATCTGCTATAACATTTTTTTTAATGTTTTATTTCCATGTTATATTGATCCCAGGAATCAAGGAGTTAATATATATCAAGGAACCCGCATGTTTTACTGGCATCATGATGACGGTTTCATTTACTATTGGCTCTGTCTAAATTGTAACTTACAGGATTGATTAATTGATCATGATCATGCCCTGAAATGCTACGTACGGGTTCATGGTTTGAGTGTTGGGGCTGTGAGCAGGTAATTGTGGGCTTGAGTCAATTGAATACATCTAGAAATGTAGAAAATGTGTAACCCACAGCCAAAAGTTCAGTTTGAAGGTAATTATAGGCTTGGAATTGAATAGAGGCCACAGTCCGTAGAGGCCGTAGATCGACACTTACAGACACAGGATGCACTTGGGCACTTACAGGAACAGTCAGGCAGCAGATCGGCTCTTACAAGCAGAGGCTCCACTTGGGCTCTTACAGACACAGACTGCACTTGGGCTCTTACAGACACAGACTGCACATTGGCTCTTACAGACACAGACTGCACTTGGGCTCTTACAGACACAGTTAGTCTGTTCATTGGCTCTTACAGACACAGTCAGGCTACAGATTGGCTCTTACAGGCAAAGACCGGCTAGAGGAACCTGTGAACCTTCAAAGGACATGAGAACTTTCAAACTATTTCTCAATATTTAGTATTGACAAGTGCAGCTGAACTACAGATAACACTCAAAATAAGTAAGCACTATGAGGGTTTTAAAAGCTAATACTGCAGCAATTTAAAACAATTATACAAGAGTGTAAATAGAATCAAATGATAAAAAAAAGTTTTACGGCTGTGGTTTGGATGTTACAGACAAATTTGTGGATTCTTGACTTCCACTAATTAGTGTGGGCTTTGGTAGCTGTTATTTCTCTGACAAACAGAATGATTAAATAAATGATTTGTCTCATGGACTGGCCAACTGAAAATTACAGGTCTAGAGGCAACAATAGGTCAATGTACGGAGCTTTGTGTGTCAACCTTTCTAGATGAAACAGTTGGGAACATGTCAAAACATGGAGTTGATCCTCACTGTTTTCAAGGATCAGTAAGGAAAGGGACATTTTGGGGGGAAGATCAGTGAAAGAGAGGTCAGGTGCTAAGCAGTTTTCTAATTTGCTTGAGGTTCTTCCGACTTCTTTTAGTGTGTGTGTTACAAAAGAGGTCGGGTCTCAAGAGTCTATTAGTTTAAGTACATTATTAAGATTCAGTCAATATAAATAAATTCATGAACAGTTTAGGAAAATTATTATTATTGTTTATTTGTAACGCGCCAACATATTCCGTAGCGCTATCCATGGGTTACGATCAAGGCAAAAACAATAGCAGCATTAACACATTGCATTGTCTTTGAACTTAGAATCCAGTGTCCAGTTTCCCAAAAGCACCTTGGAAGACTGAAAGCTCGCAAAGTATAGGATAATATCATATGCAATTGTTGATTTTGCAGATATCTGGCCAGCTTTTATGACCATCAATCGTCATTTATGAGCTTAAATTATCATTTTAAAGGAAGATAAAATAACCATGAGCCTTTTGTTTCCAGGTCGTAGTAGCACAGACACTATATGGGCTCAATCAAATATGAGAGGTGAAACCAAAATACAAAAACCTTGTCAGAATGCCATGGGGGTCCCTATGGGGTTATCCTAGGTGCTATCGGAGTCCATAAGGAACCCCATGGTTACACATTAGATTATCATAGGCGTGCTTGGGGTCACGGTAGATTATGGCTCATTGAGCATCCTCTTAGTATGATCCTTCCCTGGAGTATTGTTAATGACATGAGCTGGCAGGCTGGTCAAAACAAAATTGCAGGTTTTCAGTTAATTGCAGAACAATGTATTGAAAGATCCTTGTGCGTTCCAATATTTTAATTAAAGAAAAGGTGTTTAGCATTTAGAAATTAACTGAAGACTCTTCTGATTTCTATAAGTCTGGTGAATAAGAGCGATCAGATCTCAGAAGTCCATTAGTTTAAAGTACATCTGTAGTTTGAAAAAAACTTCATAAACTGCATGTATGCACAATAGGATCATTAAAGCATCTTAGAAAAATCTTAAATAGATGACTCTGAATGTGTCCATTTTAGTTTGCTAGTTTATCTATAATTTGAGTGGGAAGGTTGCTCTCGGGGGGTTTTCTTTGCTATTGACATTTATTGTTAAACGGCTGCTTGGAGAGGACATTGTTAACAGAAGTGAATACAGATTGTATCTGCATGAAGTGCTTCTCCCCAAAATTAATCAAATAGTTACAAATGAAAGGCTGCAATTATTTACTTTAAACTGTATAAAAACATTTATCCATTATCACGCCAAGTTCTTAAAAAATATACCATATATATTACACTCCAGTGTTTTTTTTAAGTACATGGTTAATGTTTATTCAACCTACTTATTGGGGCATGACTTGGTAAAAATATAATATAGATGCTAAGTAGTAGATATCAGGAATTAACTCTGTTTATGAATTATTGGCCATCAGCATTTCACAGATAATCAACAATTTATTAGTGGATTTTTTTTAAAGAAAAAATTATATGATTCTTATACAGTTTGGATATATGCGCAAGTAAATTATATTTTTTCTGTGTTATTTTAGTTATTTACATTTAAAAAGTACTTTAGTACAATTCGCCAAGTTGTGCTGGAAGACATGTGAATACACAGAGAGTTGGTCTTCATGATTTTTAGATGAGAGTAAAGGAGATAAGAAAGAAAGCACTTGGTAATAATCCTGAGGCTTATCTTAACTATACAAGTATGAGGCTGAAGGAGGTCATGCCTCAAAAGGCAATTAGTTTAAGTACATTGTTGACATTTACTTACCAAAAATTAATTGGGAAAAATATCATATGGAGAATATGAAGTGGTTGTCAGGGATTATAGATGATTAGTGGAATGTTAATGTTGAGCTTGGATTTCATTTATAATCATCTACTGGTCAATGTAGCCAACCATGATCCTTTGGTACAGTTGGTTGCATAAGAGGTAACATTACACGATCAACCACAAATTATTAGTTACACTATAACATATATAGTTGTCAGCATGCGGGTTGTTGCTATTACAGAATGCACTTGTAAGATCAAGTTAATTCAAAACATGTAATATTTCAAAACAAGGCAATTAATGTACTTCCATATTTTTTAAAATATGTAGTGCTCACCACTATGGATTCTCTGTTTTGTTCTCCTTCAGGCAGCACCCTGTGCTGTATTGGTTACATCTTTAGATGCACTGGATATCCTCTTTAGATGCACTGCTTCCAATGGCTAAGGAACTAAATAAATGTTGCAGTTGCAAAGGGAACCAATAGCAAATTTATACAGCTGCTCTGTGTTCGGTATATGTGTTTTTATAAGTTGCCTTGAATGATTCCTCAGGTGCCACACTTTTTTTTGCTTTTGCCTAGGTATAGCAAACACCCTCTTACAACAGCCTCTGCAGACTCTACACGTGGACTTTACCAGATGGACAATATTGAAATCAGATTGACGAGACACGATGGAGGAGCTCTACAATCAGCAAGACCTTCCTGCGTCGGCACCCGGTATATGCTAATGACGTGATGTCACATGCACGCCACGTCATTAGCATATACCGGGTGCCGACGCAGGAAAGAGCGGAGGCCGGAGGAAAAGCTGCAGATGAAGGTAAGTGAGGGGAAAGGGAGAGGGGGAGGTATTTAGACGGGTAAAGTGAGGGGGGTTAGGATGAGGAGAGGGTTTAGAATGAGGAGGGGGTTTAGAATGAGGAGGAGGGTTGAAGATGAGGAGGGGAAGGGAAAGAGACACGGGGGGTTAGAGAGACACGGGGGGGTTAGAGAGACATGGGGGGTTAGAGAGACATGGGGGGGGGGTAGAGAGACAAAGGGGGGAGAGTGACTCGAGTATAAGCCGAGGGGGCCCTTTTTAGCATTAAAAAAAGGGCTGAAAAACTCGGCTTATACTCGAGTATATACGGTATATAAAAAAGCAAGTGACATTAAAAATGCCAGGATGGAAGTCTTAAGAAAAATGCAAGAGCTTCAGAATAATTCCCGGCAACATATAATCATCAAACTAATCAAGGCAATCCCTAGATGTATTGTATATTTTTATATTACAGTTATGCGATAATAAAAAAAGGGATTATAGCTTTGTTTGATTAACATTCATGGTGATATTACAATCCATATTCATGTCTTTTGTGCAAAACAGAGTTGTTTCTAGAAGCAAACATTTTTATATCCAGGATTTAAGTAATGTTGGCAAAACCCATTAACTTGAGAAAATAAACACTTAGATGAAGGCAATGCAGCTGCACCTGGTTGGACTTGGAAAAGATTTACTGTATATTAGGCAGGACCCTATTTGTATTGAGCTAGAATTCTATTACTGCAACTCACAGCTTGGGCTATAGTACATAGCAATACATTATGTTTAATGTGACGGAAAATATGATAATAGTCTGTAGCTCCTGAAGTGAAAATACAAAAAGAGATCACACACAAAACAGACGTTAGTTACCAGGTAAAGGTGAAATGCATTTGTTTTAAGAAAGTTAGAGGAGTAAATGATATCATCTTTTAATTATCTTTACTTAAAATTACTGTTGAATGCAAAGAATAAAAATCTTCATAGTATTCTCTTCTGGAGCAGCATTATTCTATAGTACAAATGTACAGGCTTCCCTGGAATGATATATATATATATATATATATACACACAGTATATATATATATATACTTTAATTCTACCAATTAGTTGATCGACCGACAGTAAATAAACCGTATTAATACAAATCATTCAGATTTGCTAAAACCTTCACTGCATGCATGAAATAAGTAACAATTCATTATTACATTGTGCTATTTAATATACTACTTATTTACTGTGCTGCTGTACGGTGGAGGCTTCTATCGCTTTTTTTGCCCACCATAAATTAAATTATTGTTGTGGTGAACTACCTCCTCATAAAATCTACTACACAAGCTAACGCTGATGAGAGGCAGTAACCTTGAAACAGCTGTACATGGGTAGGATTCCTAGCTTGTGTATTATCCATCCTTAGCTTTGCCCAAAGCATGTTTAAAATGGTTATTGATTTCAAGAGCGAAGCCTTTGTGGGCACATTTGCATGTCCATGCCCAGGCTCCCAGAATGCAGTGTAATAACTGTATTTCTCGGAATCCTGAGCAGGAAACAAGCTTTTTAACTTGTTTCAGACGTTCAAATGTGAACACAAATGTACTATTTATTTACTTATTACATTTACATATACAGGGACATGGAATACAATTATTTTTTCATGTATTTAAAACAGCGTGCTAAGTTTTTTATAAAAAATATAAATTAAAACCTGTTTGAACTTCAATGAAATTAAC
Organism: Discoglossus pictus; assembly: GCA_027410445.1. NCBI lineage: Eukaryota > Metazoa > Chordata > Amphibia > Anura > Alytidae > Discoglossus > Discoglossus pictus. Next base: position 448,674,208 of record CM050164.1, on the reverse strand, counting down.
AGGAAGTGCACAGAGCATATGTAAGTCTGTAGATATAAAGTATGACTTATATATCTATATTACTGCTCATTGGCTGAAAGTGGCAAGCCTCCAGATAGTTTAACATGAGAATATGTTTTATTCTGCTTTGAAAACTTAATAATAAAAAAATAAAAAAAGCTTAATCAAATACCCTCGTTTAAATGCAGCACAGCAACATGCTTTTTCATACTAAGTAAAAGTTTATTTGCTTATCTTAATTGAACTAACATAGAAAATATTACTGTAATGAATCCTGGATATTGTGCATATGCTTTAAGTCATTGCAGTGCAAGAGCTTGCACAAAGGAATACAAACAGATATGTGGAATGGTATTTACATCCAAGGCTTCCTCCCAGGTAGATAAACCAGACAAGTCCTATGTCACTTTAAATATTTTACAAAATAAAATACAGAAAGTTGGGGGGGCGGTGTCGGAAGCTGACAGGCTGACAGTCTTTTGGCTTAATCAAAATAAGTGATTTATAAATGTACAACCATCCTTAAAATAACAAGGCTAGAAATATAAACTATAAACAAGCCTGACATCTTGCAAACAACAGATAAGACATTGGTGAAGTATTCAGAGCATCACCGACGTGCGTTTCAGCCTCTGTGGGCTTTGGCAGTGAGGTTTAGCTGCACTACCTATTAATGCTCATATTTTCCCTTTTAACATATTGACTAGTTTATTTGTAGGTAAGTGCTAGGACTATAGGTGAGTTCCTCACTTGAGAAAAACACTTAGATGAAGGCAATGCAGCTGCACCTGGTTGGAATTGGAAAAGATTTACTTTATATTAAGCAAAACCTTCTTTTTATATATCTTTGCCCTTTTGCTTTCTGTTTTAAATTTCCATTAACATCCTAAATGAGAAACAAATAGACACTTCTGCATTAATATCCTAGAACAAATTCCTCAAATTGAGTTTTGAAACCTGAAGAAAAATGAGAGAATGGATTTGAACAGTTTATTTGCTTTTCTTAATTGAACAATTGAGCAAATATTACTGTAATGAACCCTGAATATTGTGCAAGTGCTTTAAGTTATTGAAGTTCAAGAGCTTGTACAAAGGAATCCAAGCATACAGATATGTGGAATCTTATTTACATCCAATGTCCCCTCTCAGGCGATGAACCAGATGAGTTCATGTCCATTTTAAGGCACATTAAGTTTCCTGGATTATGAATGCATTTGATACAGGGAAATCCGTAGTGTATGAAAACAGTTTTTTGAATGAAAAAATACCAAAATAAAGATTTAAACACTTACATTGAAGTTGGCAATGTAATTTCTGACAGTTGAAAATTAGGGTTAACACCCTCTACAAACCCAGGCTAAATTAGCATAGAATTCAAACATTGTTTTGGCCAATCAGGAGGAAGCATCGGCTGACACATTTGTATCACAATCTGGGGTTGCTGTCTGTGCTGCACATGTTAGAAATTGCTATATATTTTCATATAAGAGTCTATCTGTGCAGCACATTCACACTAGATTAACTTGACCCCAACAGCCATGTGGCTGGCAGCATTTTCTTTGGAGGTCACAACCATTACCCAGCTGCACTAGTACAAAGTAAAAGTTCCTATGGGTGTACAAATCCAGATAGCAGTATACAGCATAAAAATATGTTAGTACATTCAACTTTTCAATGTTTAGAAAACATTTAAAACCCAGGAAATTTCTATATACCTTTAAGTTTGCAATTAAATAAAAAAAATGTTGGTTAGGGGGCAGAACTTGAAGCTATTAGACTGCCAGTCTGTTGGCTTAATCAAAGTAAGTGATGTATAAATGTACTACTAAAATAATGAGGCTTCGCATGATTACAGAAGACAATTAAAGGTGGCAGTAGTAAAAAATCTGAATAAACAATTTCTTCAATTTTTTATAATTAAAAACAAGCTTTTGGAAGCACTTACACTAAATACAGCAAATCGCTCCATCCCTGTTAATGAAGCAGTCAAAAAAAGATGTTTTTTCATGCCAAAGATGGAAAAAAAACAGCTACTTTCAGTTTCAGTTTCCACAAAAAAGATACACTTTTAAAAAATTAATTAAAAGGTTGTATATATTTAACAATTATTACAACTGGGTCATTACTGTCCATTAAAGCACAAGAAAATAAATACAAACCCACAGAATCCCTTTCAGAGATATTTTTTGTATCTGGTAACAAACAAAAGAAACTAACATACAGCTATGCTAGTTAAAGTAGACAGTATAAATTTTATTTTAGCCGCTTGACTTTTGCAGAACCTCTGATACACAAGGGATACATTTTTCTGACACCAACAAAAACAGTTTCCTATGGATCACAGAGTAAGGTCCGTATTCTATATCATTTATCATTTCTGCTGACATTTATTGGTTAGTTATCACTGGTTTGGGATTCTTTGTGAGTTTTCTCATTCTCTACGACCCTGCTGCTTTATAAATTAATAGCCTGGACTGTAGTAACTCAACCAGAAAACCTAAAAACAAGCACTAAATGATAAAGAATCTGGCTTTATGTTAGGATATACTTTATAACAACAAAACTATTTTTGAAGTGTAGCAATAAAAAAATATCAGAAACAGGTTTCTGATAACAAATTGTCTTTAAACCAGATTTTACAATAAAACCAATTTTCTGATTTTGTGAGATACCTTTAATAAACACATAAATTATTTTTAATTGCACTATATATGCATAAGAAGTCACGTACAGTGCCCTCTAGGTACTTAATTAGCATTAACTGAGCTGTCCTGATATCCCATACACATGTACAGGATTACCCCAGGAGTTTCGTAATGTTCCTACTTATTTATATTCTGCCTGTATCATATCCATCACAAGTGCTGTCAGAAGGGAAAACGCAAAGCCTTTGAAGGTATCTAAAACCTGCCAGGAAGCCGACCAGATCCAGAGCTCAAAGCATCAACTTCACAAAAGCTTAACCCAACAAAATAAACACAAATAAATAAACAGCAGTATTGCAGGAGGTACTAGACAAAAACATTGGAAAATTATCAAACAGATAGGTATACACTTGCTGTGTAGGTTCATTTGCTCAGCTTGTTTCTTTTTTTAAATGTAAAAAAAACTAAGAATTTAAAACAGTGGCATGTTTATGCCTAGGACGAGGAGGACCAGGCCTAGGGCAACAGATTATCAGGGAAGTGCAGCCTGTCTCAACGTTTGTTCATACAGTTACATTTCCGTCTATAAGTGTAGCTTTGCTTATACAGTCCTTAGGAGAGATAAGTCCAATAGTCCAGTATGTAGAGTTTTCTTTCTGTCTCTCATAAGCTTCAGTGTAACAGCACAACAGGGTAGAGTTGATGGATACATGATACTCTGAAGGTGTTTAGCTGGGGAATAGGTGACTGTGACTGCAAATGGACTGCTTAGCCCACAATTGTTTAACACCGTTTTTAGATGTTTTGTTCTATTTTATCCTGTGATATAAAAATATTAAATAGAAAAAAAGGCAACTGGGCTTGAATCTTATAACTGCTACATCGCAAAAAATATCTGAACAGTAGGTTTTAGTGCCTGAGTTGGCCGATATTAAGAAGTTAATGAAGGAATTAAAAGAAGCTAAAGACATTAAAATTCCATCATTCAAAAATATATTTTTTGAACATACCTTCACTCATCTTTTGATGGCACAGCTGGTGACTTCAGTGGCCGTTAATGATATTTAAATTTGCTTTACTATCTATAAAATATATACATATTACCACTCTAGTGAGTACACCACCATTTTGGCATCAACATGACCATAAAATTTAAAGTATGTGAATATTCTGTTTGTTTTATCACCACTAGGCAGTGGTGAAATGCCAATACACTTCACATTCCCCTTTTCCATGCACTGCCCTTTGAAATAGAGGAAGCTGAGCATGTATTTGACATGTCAGTGCAGTCATATGGTATTATACCCTAGCATGTTCATTGTGCTTGAGGTAGCAGTTAAGTGGGAACCAGTTTAAAACATTCCCTGGTCAGGTGACCATGATTTTGATGTCATGACTTGGATGCACATCCAGCTGAGCTCTTCAGGGATCGGGTATTATAATATACTAGCGAATTGCCGGTCAAAAAATTACGGGCATAAAATTGTAAGCCAGGCAATGCTGTTTGTCACACAATGTGAGGCTTTTGCTTCTCTGAGCACCTTCGGCGCTCATCACGTTGCTTTCCTCACGCCTACTGTACAGGCCGCTCATTGCAGGGTTCATTAACCTGCAAGTTTTGTGCTTGTGAATGCCATGTTTCTCTTTCCAGTATCTCCCCCTGTCCCTTCCCTGTGTCTTTCTCCTCTATGTGTCTGCTGAATGTTTGTGTGGAGGGTGCTGACTGCCGTTTGTTTTATTTTCTAAGTCCCGCGTGCCTGGCGTTGTTGGTGTAAGTGTTAGTGTCTTTGCCGTCATGTATTTTCTAAGTCCTGCGTGCCTGGCTTTGCTCAGCCTCGTTTTAATCCAGTTTCAGATTTTTTTTACATTTTTTTTCTCGCTTAGCCTATTTTTGATTAACGAAACACGGCAAATAAGGCTCAAAATTGCTTGCAACCGCACTCCCAGGCTTTCTGGCTCTCCCACTGTGCTGTGTGTGAGTGTGTTTTAATTTATATTTTACTATTTTTCGTCTTTTTGGATTTCCGCGGTTTGGCCGCTAAATTCATATTTTTGCGAGGTCGTATTTTTGTACCTCTGAGATTCCGAGGTCCCGCGTATCTCAACTGCTTGCAGAATAAATGTAAGTCCTGTATTCCGCAACTGCTTGCAGCCTATGTCCCACGCGCCTCAACTACTTGCCTCGCTTTGCAGGCACCTTTGGCGCCCATTTCAGTCTAAATCCTACGTGCTTCAATGCCTTAACTGCTCACCTCGCTTTGTGAGGCTCGCAGGGCAATGAGCGCTTTAAGCGCTCATTGCCTAAATCCTGCGAGCTCAGAAGGCTTCAATGCCTCAATGGCTCGCCTAGCTTTGTGAAGCTCCCAAACGTGACAACAAATCACAGTTTGACAATTACAACATGTGATTAGAACATAAAAACGGAACATATATGTTGATTACATATATATATAAACCATGAAATTCTTTTGCTAATAAACAAAAATGGCATCTCCCTCTAGCAATGCATCACATGCACTTTTAATTAAAAATAAAATATGTTTTAAAATGAAAAATGTATTACAAATGTTTATGTCTACCCTGAATAAAACCAACATGATATCTCAAAGTTGACAGGTCACTTACACAATATAAATTGCTGAGAAAAGTGTGATATGAAAAAGCGTTCAAATATGTGCATGCTTTTCATGCAGTTAGATGGAAATACTTCCTATATTTTCAATGATAACAGCAGAAAGTAGAGCAGATTACTGAGATCCAAAGATATATTGATGACTATATACACAATCATGCTTCAGAATACACCTAACAGGCCTGTCTTTTTCCTCCTGAATACTAATAGAAAATAGGAGGCACCAGAGAGAGTAATTGGTGTCATCAGGGCTGGATGAGAGTGAAGTCTTTCTAAAAACACAGTAAAAGAACCAAAATCACTTTGCCTGATTACCTTGGTAAACAGTTACCTTGTATTAAACAGATAAGAATTCCATTCTACTTAAACATGTATAATAAATTGTGTATTAACAAGAACAAAAATAGTTCTTTCTACATATAAAAATATGTTTTTTTTTGTACGGAGAGCTGTTTTAAAGCAATGTTTTAAAATGAATAAAAAAATTCCCAATCTTATCACTATTTCTTATAATAGAAATTCTGAGTTTAATGAATAAACTTTGGTATTTATTGTTGGTACCACAACCAAACAGTATCAACAAGAAACAATGTATTTCTTTTATACATCGAGCTTGAGGCAGAGACCTCCTCTTTCAAATCCTATTCAAGTGTGGAGGGGCGCAAAACAACAGATCTCCCAGCAATAAGGCTTTAAAAAACATAAAAATGCCAGGCAATTGGATCAATTGGATCATATTTGATCTACAAGACCAGGTCGCAAATTTTAGACTCCACTTTAACACAGACCTAAATAATCTACTGGACTAAAAGGTACTGGATGGATATACATGAAGGAACAATCTGAATCAGACCCCAAACACAACACAGCATTGACATCTATGTGTTGAAGCTGGAAAAAGAGTTCTGGGGGCAGGAGATAGACTGTGTAAATACTTTTCTGATTATTGCCTGCTACGCAGAAAGGAATTACCTATGCTTACAAAGCTCACTAGCATCATCTATTGGCCAAGCTTGGTACTCCACCTTGCTGTGGCATGTAAAAATAACAGTTCGTAGACTCAACAGCGCCATCGATTTGCTATTGAACCGCATTACCAAGCCCAATATCGCCATCTATTGGCTGAGAGAGGAAATACATGCTATTAAGACCCAACAGTGACATCTATTGGTCAGAACAGGCATTTCAAAATATTATAGCAATTCTTTCTAAACAACAAGTGGATTCACATTTTTCTCTGGCTCAATGGTGCCATCTTTAATAATAAGGAATAAAAGATAACAAAGAACAGTGAGCTTAAATATAGCAAAAATATCAATCAAACAATTGGAGATAAGCCCAAATGCTACGAACTTTTAGTCCTGAGGTTTGTGGCACACAACAAAGTGCCTGGAGCATAAATCACAAGCGATTTATAACTATACCATAACCTCCTTAAACTTCTTGAGTGAATTTACAGCAAATCGTAACATATAAAAGCCACAACCCTCCACCCCTAAATAGGGACACTCCCATAAGCAGAGTGGCAAGGTAAAATAAAACCGAAATTCTGAGTACATGATTGTCATAGGAGATGGCAGGTGTATCAACCAAGACGTAACACCAAAGATATCCAATCATATTGCATGCCGAGGAATACTCTATAAGCATCTCAAAAAAGCTCATACACCAACAAAACATACACCTAAGCTAAATATGAAGACATCCGCTACAAGTACAAAGGCGGAAATACAAGACCTGAAAGACTTGATATCATCCTTTAGAAAGGAAATTAAATCAGAAATTAAAAAAGTTGCAGCATATTTATATATGAAAACTAAAGCAGTGGAATCCAAAACCAAGGCATTAGAAGATAACTTCAACAACCTTCTGTCATGATCTCCCTGACCATCTTTTGGGTTCAGTAATTGTTGTTGTAATATGTTTTTATGTTAAGTTGATTATCCTACATATGTTATGTTGTATTAAATTATGTTATGTTAATTCTGTATGTTGCATGTTTGGTTCAGTAAGGGTTAAATATTTGGAATGTTGTGCTGTCTGTGTGTAACTGTCAGAGTTTGGCAGTTGAGAGATTCAGTTGAGATTCAGAGTTGGTGTGTCGCTGAGGAAAAGCCCGTTCTGAATGCAGTCTATGAAGTTTTCACAAAAATAAAAACAGTTTCTGATATTTTTCCAATGCTGAGCCGGAGTCCATAGTTTTAAATACTGCATCTGAGAAGGACATTTAGAGACATCTGCTTTCTTGGTGAAGGGATATAAAGAACCGGGTGTATCTGCTGGGTAGGTTTGGCCATAATAGCCTTATCAAGCCCGACTGAAGAAAGCAGATCGCCACAACTGGTGTTACTATAAGACCAAGTCCCTGATTTCCTGCAGATCAGAGGTGATCCAGGAGAAAAGGAGCCAGATCACATGGATGAAGGAGCGGAGAGCACGTCAGGTTGACATGCAAAAGGACCTGGCAGCAGCTCTTAAGCATCAGTGGATGTCATTCATGGAGGAAAATAGGATATCTTGATGAGCAACTTCAGAATGAGCATGCAAAAGTATCTCACAAAGTTGAGGAAAATAAAGCGCTGCATAATCACAACAAGGAGTTGCAATTACAGATCGAGGAATTACAGGCTAGTAAAGATTTATTAGAGCAGATGCATAAGAGTAATAAAGAAAAATATAAAAAAATCAAAACAGTGAATGAACTTTTAGTGGTCAGATTCATAGAGGAGGCAAACAAACAAGAAGAGTTAATAATATTGAAAGAAGAAAATTCCTCATTACAAATGGATATTCAAAAAATGCAGGCTCAAAAGACAGAACAGATGTCACTTGCCTCAGCTATTGAGGAACTGAAGAATGTGATCCATGAGAAAGAGAGGAAGATAAAGTCTGTAGAAGATTGCCTACTGGCTGAAGTCCTCAGAGCAGACATCAAGGAGAAAATAGTCCAGGCATTGAATAAGAAAATTGAGGCTCTGGAGGAAAAGTTAGCAAATGGCCAACTGGAAAAGACAGAACAGGTGCCTATTATACCACTGGTACAGGAGCTACAGAATAAACTGAAGGACCAGGAGGAAACATTATGAATGCTGGAGGCCAGATTCAATGGGCGTGAGAACGATATGATAAAGAAACACAAATCCAGGAATTGCAGCAGAAGGATGAAGGAAAGAATGATCAGTTAATGAAGGAAGCTAAGTCTTTGATGCAACAAATAAAAAAGAAAATAAAAACAAGACAATTGAAGAGTTACCACAAGAAAACAAATATTTGAAAAATAAAATTACAAGAGAAAGCAAGCAGGGTAGTGTTCTTGAATCTGAGGTGAAGGAATTACACATACAACTTAAAGATACTAAAATCGACCATGAAAGAACATTCAACAATAAGCAAAAGGAGATAGGTGATGCAAAGATGGTCAGGGGGGTCATGACACCTTCTACAAGCATATACATGACTAGAGGAAGAAGTAGCTCTATTGAGAGAGAAACAATATCATCAACAGTCTGCCCAAGAAGATCTAGAGAATAGATCAAGGAGACAAAATGTCTGCATAAGGAACCTCCCTGAATCAGTGCGAGACCTTCTGCAAAACCTGATAAAACCATGCGAACATCTCCTGCCAGATATGGGAGCAGAGGACTTTAAAATAGACAGAATCCCCAGAGCACCTGGTGGATGCTCATCTAACTCGGATCGCCCAAGAGACATCATAGTATGTAATTATACATGGGATTTTCCCTTCCGGCTAAATATATCCAAAGAAGGAAAAATGTATACCATCAGAACTATGGAGGAGGGAACTGCCCTAATCGCTTCATGGAACATGCAGTTGGTAGTGAACATCAACATACCACCCGAAGCCCCCTCAAGGCAACGTGAATAACCTAAATATGGATATCATTACCTTTCCAATAGACTTGCCATCCCACATGGAACTCACTTCAAACACAAGCTAAACACAATGGGACACTGATTCTAAAGTACCATTCTGAAGTGAAGAAATAACATTTATTAAGATTACTTGTTTACAAACATGTACAGGTTTCAAAAGTCAATTCTTATATTACAATATGTAATAAAAGTGTCCATATGGGACTAAGTTAAACACTAATTTGTAGGCGAACCATCTCAGTATTCAAAGAGAAATCTATTTGGCTCACCGCTTAAATTTGAGAGGACAGCTCTTGCTCTCCTCTAAGTAATTTAATTTACTGATCTTTTTTTTTCTTCTAAAAAACATTAATTAAGAATTCTATTTCAAGGTGTCCCAGGGAACACCAAGTTGTATTTATTTACTCTAAACCACACTATTTCCCTCTATTGAGGTGTCAGTATACTAGTGAACTCTGTAAAGCAACAATTGTTCTTAATGTTTCAACACAAATTGTGTTTTGGTCATTTTTGTTTAATTCTCTCTAATACCTTTTTTCCTCCCTCTTTACTTTTGAATCCCGATACTAGGCTTTCACACCTCAAACCCACGCTTCTCACATCCCATACAGGAGGACATCTTGCTCGACTATCTCAGGAGAAAGGACCGACTATTTGGCAGCCTCAATTTAGACTCTCCATCTCATCGCCTAGGAGCAGATGTAATACTAATTCAAGAGACTCACTTTCAAAAACCTTGATACCCAAATACTGGGGAAAATTATACTCACAAACATATCATACCTTTGCTTCAGATAAAAAAAGAGGTGTATCAATTTTAATGATGGGTTGGAGAGAAAGTTTTTCAGGGATTGATTATACCCCTTTTTCTATTCCCTTTTTCTTTTCTTCTTATATTTATGATATTTCTATTTTTACTGTTGAAATTTCTGTTAAAAATTACAGTGGAAAAATTACATGAGGTTATAGATAGTTTTAAAAAATAAATAACAAAGACAATGAAATTTTTTTGCAAAAATATGTGTATTATAGGTTGTAATATGACACTATAAAGTGTTATGTCTTACCTTTTTCAATGTGTACATGGATACATTGCAATGTTTTTGTTTCTCATAATAAAAATAATTTACAAAAAAGTTGTATTAAAGTGTATTCTATCAGAACAAATGGGAATATTATCACGTACTGCAGAATGTGTTCATTTTTACACAATATGTTCTGAACAGGCACAGATAAAATAATCTATTTAAAATACTAGCTGAAACACAATTTAAAAAGCCAATGAAGGTGGGCACCACATGAAATTTCCATTGTATATATCAGAATGAGATTGGCCTTGGGTATATTTTCTCTTTGACAAGGGAAGCATGTTCCATGTTTAATCCATTTTCCATTGTTTTCGTCAAGCAATGGAAAGACCTAAGGTACAATATGAGCTGCAAATCAAACAGTATCACATCTACTTCCATAATGCAAGAAAGGATTTATCATTTTGTCATTATCTGAATAAGATGTGCTATATCTGAACATTATACTATTCACATCTCATCTAACCTCTAAACTACCAGCTCAATGTATCAACCTCCAACAGAATATTTTAATATAATTCAGAAATAATAAACTGCACACAGTAAAAGAACAAAAATGCTGATGTGTGGGAATAAAGGAAATCTTCCATCACAAAGCTTGGACAGTTGGTGTCTGCAATCCGTTTTGTCATGTCTGACTTTTGGGGCCAGGGTGGGCCTGGATGGCCAAAATCTGTATGGTCAAATTCCCTTGAACTCATGGACTCTGTTATTTGGGCCCGTAGCCCATGTGGGGTATTACAATGAACATGACATGTGGTTTAAGGACTGTGACAATTTGTCTTTTATTAATGCATAATTTTAGTCCTTGGGCTCTCGTCATGTACCCCAGATCCCCAAGAACATTTTCTGTGAGTACTCAGGCCTATTAAAAATTGTTTGTATAATGTTTATTGCTCAGGTTGTGGTCAGAACATACTAGGATATGACACTGCTATGCCAATCCCCTTTACAAAATACCAACATATCTGTTAATGTTATAATGTGTTTATTCCTAACTTTATTTAGCAGTGGTCATTGTGTAATGTTTAAAGAATATATGTGTGTTCAGAATGTGCTCTGTGTTAGTAACAATAGTAACTGAAAATAAGTTTTAAAAAGTTTTAAAAGTGACTAATGTTAATACCTTGTTGCTTATTTAATTTGTGCATTTATTTGTTATCATTGTTTATTGTGTGAAATATGTTGAGGGTAAATGAATGAGTGAACTCTTAACTCCAATGGCACAATAAACAAGAAGTATAGTAAAACTAGAACCTCAAGTTTATTGCTCCCCCTGGAGTTGTAAAGAATAAACCATAAGGAACAGATAAGGAACAGAAACAGGGAGAAACCTGACCCCTAACCTAAAGTAAATAGAAAAATACCAGATGAGTCCTGTCTAAGACAGAGAAGTGACAGGGGGCACCAGCCTGTCAATCAAAATCAGGTGGTTAGGATCAGACCAGTTGTCAATGATTGGCTGGGTTGTGGGTTACTCAGTCAGGGGGATTATGAGGGTTGGGTCTTTGTACTGTTTAAAATATCTGTAAAAAATAGAATAAAACAAGTCTCTGTCTATACACTAATCCATTGAGGGTGCTCCTTCTTAAATTATGGTCTATCCTAGTTAGAAACCTTTGGGCTGAGTCTGTTAAGTGCTATTCTGATTTTCTGAGAAATGTTCTTGAGTCTGAGCCTGGCACTGAGATAACCTCAAATTCTCACCATCCTCTGGCAGAAAGCAGGAGGATTTGGGGTGAATGTGGTCTCCTCACCCCTGGGACTAGGTTCATTAATAAAGGACCACTGTAGTGCATTCACAAGTAAAAGCTCATACAGTATGTTTGTTTGTTGGGTACAGACTACTAAAGACAGTATGCAGTGTAAAACAGATAAAAGTTTATATTATTTCTGACTTTTTTAGGTTTTTACCTCAATCAGAAACAATTATCTCCACTTAAAAAGAAATACTAAAAATGTAAGTAATTCTATTGACATTTAACAAAATAATATTCAAATGCTTCTTTTAAGATGACATTTTTCTACGCGTTCAAAATGTGCCTGCTTTATAGTAACGCTTTAATGGGTCTCTTTTATAGAGCTAATCTAACTAATGACCAGGAACAGAGTGTTTTTTTTCCCCCCAAGCCCGTAACTCGGAAGCCGATTGGAGCCTCTTTTGCGAGCCTCTCCCCTTCTACCTTATGGGCGTCATTCGGCACTCATTGCATCCCTTCTACCTTACAAGCCCCGCAAAGAGCAGCTTCGGCGCACATTGCATCCCATCTACCTCACGAGCCCCGCTTATAAGCTCATTACAGACCTCTGTAAACCTGTAACTTTCGGGCATTGCTCATTGCACATGCCCAAGCCTGTAATTTTTAACATAGGGTGACCAACAAATTGCAATTACAACAACTATATATGTGAGATATATATATTAATCTTGAAAAATCTAATAATATATTATTTATAAATATTATAATGTATAATATCTATAATATTATAATTAATTTACTTTTGGCATTTTTTTTTAAATGGGTTGGGTTTTCTCTTTAGCCAGATGGTCATATGTCAATAACAATGTGAAATATTGTTGGCAAGGGGAAGCTTTGGGACTGCGCATGTTGATGATTGTGTACGATATTCAAGAAGGAAGATCTATGACAGAACAATTGGAATATTTCTAATCACACACAAAACATGTACACGTTAGGTTTTTGTAAAAGATGTAATTGCTCAGCTATTTTCCAATGTGAGATTTTCACACCTCAAAAAATTTGTGCCATATAATCAAGGCTATCATTACAAAGCAACGAGGCTGCAAATGATTAAAGAATGAAAATAAAAACTATTTAAAGGAAACAACAGAAACCCATTTAATTAATATCGTTTTACACATTTTTAGAGCTCACACTTCTGATTTCCCACTTTGCTATGTGCTGCTGTAATAACCTATTTTATTACCATTAGTAGCTTATTTTATATGTATTGATTCCCCCCGTTCTTTTTTCTTTACTTTACACGCACAAACACGTATAGGTCGATAGTTTTCTATTGATCGCCTCTCGCCTGGTTAGCGCACTCTTTATTGCTTTAACTTTACCTACACTAAGCTTTGCTTTTTAAAACGCAGAGGAGTAAAAATAAACATAATTGATTCTGTCACGGCCTCCAATTTGCGGCAGAACTAAAACTTTAGTGATCTCTACAACTTTATGTTTTTTCTCCTAGTTCAAAGAATACATTTTTAAAATATATTCAAAGGACCACTGTGGTCATAAATGTAAACATTACACTTTTCAACAACTTAAAAATAGGCAAAATGTTGTAGAATGAAAGAAAAACATCAATCTCTAATTTAGTATCTTTTATATGCATTTATGCTGGGGTGGAATCTACCATTTTTGTTTCCAGTGATCAACATCCTGTGGTGGGAGGAGACTTTGAATGCAGAGAGGAAGCTCTATCTGCACAATAGAAATACAATAGTAACTATTGCCAGTGGTCTCGTTAGCCCTAATTCAAAGTTCATTACAAGGACACACTGATGAGACAGAATTTGCAAGAAACATGCTCAGTACAAAAAAATGGAAGCCTGCATTAAATAATAATTGTACATGAAAAAATATTGTGTCCCATACGTTTAGTTATTCAAAATACCATGATAAAAAAATTGACCACAGTGGTCCCTTAAAAAACGATTTAGTACTGGGGTGGGCAAGTTCGGTCCTGGAGGGCCACATACATGATTTGATGCTATCCCTGATATCCCTGCGCCCAGGTGAGTCAATCACTTCTTCAGTCATCCTGATTGACTCACTGTGTACAGAAAGGATATCTTCAAATCCAGGCTTGTGTGTATAATGACAAGAGCAACAGGAAAGGCTCCTATGAGCCTGGGTATTGCCTGAAACCCCCCTCATCACCCGAGGGCCATCGAGTCCCCTTCCCCCACCCCTTATACTTAGTGTTAGAAATCCATTAATTACAATGGGGTTCCCTTGGATACCTATGGGGCCTTTAACCGCAACCATGAGTCCCTATGGATCCCCATGGTAATCTAAAATATAACCATGGGGATCCCTATAGAGCCTCATGGTAACCCATGACCTTTGAATGGCGCATGCATGTAATTATTATTATCGTTTAATAAACATATCCACATACAGCATTGCAAAATGTACATACTATTTTTTGTGGTGTCAGAAATAGCTGTTGAACTGGACATGCTTGACCGCTAATACACACATGCGCTACTCTGCTTGTGATGTTTAACGGGGAGGATACAATGCTACATCGCGCATTACTGCATCACGGACCTAATTGTAATACATGAGATCTAGTAAATGACATGAAGATGTGAGTTGCGATAATACTCAATGCGAACATTAGAAGGTAGATTAACAAATCATTAGGTTTTACATTTTACCTGGATATATTAAAATAAATGTTACTCCACCAGACACACTCTGAGATTGATTGCTAAATCATAGAGACTTCTACATCTTTGACCATTTTGCTTAGTTTTCCAGTGAACTCTGTACAATGTTATTCTGTAGTCTTGGTTCAGCTGAATTAAAGTAGTTCAAATGACAATGACAAATAAGGAGCTCTGGTTTCAGCAAAATATAATCTTCAAGTAGGTAGCTACCAAAAACGTCTAAGCTCTGTATATAAAAGCATTTTGTTTTATCGCCTTTGTCAGAACAATTTTGTGTCTTTATATCTGACTTCTTTTCGCATTAATTTTAAAAGGGCCAGTTCCCCCTAAACTTTCATTTATTTGGATCTTTCCAGTGAATTCATAATCCCAACACCTAACCCTAACACCTAAAGCCTTATTAAAATGCAATTCGGTAAATTTAAAAGGCCTCTATTTAAGCACATAGCATATTTTTTTTTACAGAAGTTTTTAGTTAGTGAACTTCTATCCAAAAGCAAGGTCTTCACTAACTTAAAACTTCTGTAAAAAAAATATGCTATGTGCTTAAATAGAGGCCTTTTAAATTTACCGAATTGCAATTTAATAAGGCTGCTAACATTTACCCCTAACTCCTACCCCAACACCTACCCTTAACCCCTTCCCCCAAGCCCTACAACCTAATCCTACCCCTAACATCTAAGCCTAACACCTAACCTCTACCCCCTTTCCCAACCCCTACCCCTTCCACCTAACCCTAACACCTAACATTTACCTCTAACTCCTACCCCCAACACCTAACCCTAACACCTTCCCCTACCCTCTAACCCTAAAAAAAGTGCTGGAATAGCGTCCGCGCCACCTAGTGGCCAATATTGAGGGCAGCCAACAGCAAAGGTCTGTTTATTTTATAATAAAGAGCACTAGGGTAAATGAAATATCTATGTAAACATTATCAAACTTCCCTAAGTTACCAGTTACTCCTCCATGTTGGTGGAGAGTGGATTTGCCTTTTTAAAATCAATTCACTCCCCAACCCCTCCAGGAGCAATAATCTCTCCCCAAACCCCCAGGCCCCCTCAGGAACACCATTCATCTGCCAAAACCCCCAGGGCCCTCTCAGCAGAATCATTCACTCCCGCCCTCCCAAAAAAACAGGGCCCCCTTGTCACACCATTCATCCTCCCAAGCCCCTCAGCAGCCATATTCACCCCAGGGCCCCTCAGCAGCACCATTCACCCTCCCATCCAAAGAAAATCCAGGCCCCTTGTCAAACTATTCACCCCTCTCAAGCCCCCTGCACTTGCCGGGAAGGGATTTCCTAAAAATGTCACTGCCCCTGCAGTATGAAGCTCCGGCAGGGGAAGGATACCCAACTGCTGAACAATGGGATCCGGGACAGGGACTGCAGTGCACAAGTAAGAGGAGGAGGGGGAATGAAGTGCAGGGGGCTCGAGGTAGGTGAATAGTGTGACAAGGTTAATTGTCCAACTACGATTCGGCGTCACGCTGTGTTGCGTAGCGTGGCGCAGCGAGGCGAGCCGTTATACCGTACCACTTTGTCGATCAAACGACTTTGCGATGAGCGCCGCAGGTGCTCATCGCCCGGCGAGCCTCGCACAGCGAGGCGTGCCGTTAAACCGTACCACTTTGCCGATCGTACGTCTTTGCGATGAGCGCCGCAGGCGCTCAGCGCCTGGCGAGCCTCGCGCAGCGAGGTGAGCCGTTAAATTGCGGGCAAGCCTCGCACAGCGAGGCGTTAAATCGTAGCACTTTGGCAATGAGCGCCGCAGGCGCTCATTGCAGGCGAGCCTCGCGTAGCGAGGCGAGCCGTTACGTTAAACTGTAGCACTTTGGCAATGAGCGCCACAGGCGCTCATTGCAGGCGAGCGTAGCGAGGTGAGCCGTTAAACCGTAGCACTTAGAAAAAAAATACGAGATGAGAAAAATTACGAGATAAGCAGCAGGAAGCAAAACAATTAAAAAAACACTAAATACACACTAAAAAATAAAACAAAAGGTCACTTACAGCATGGGCAGGACGTCTGGGAGTGAGTTGGAACTCCAATTTACATCGATTTAGACGGGTTACAAAGATCGAAAATCGACTAAGCGAGAAAAAAATGGCCGCCGAAAAAAATGAAAACGAGGCTATACTACTACGAACTGCGTAAAACACAGCCACAGACGTATGTGCTCAAAAAACAACAAGACAAAGGATGCGGATTAACCGCGCAATGAGTAAAAAGACAGTAGCGAGTACATTTTACGAAACGCAATTACAAATTACGCATTAACACAGATTTAATGCCTTTGTCTCGCGCAACATCGGATTTCACGCCTAAAACAACGCATTTGATGAAATATAAGTTGAAAGTTAAAAAAATTTAAAGTTAAAAAAAAAAATGTGTATTTATTTTAGGAAAAAAAAAAAGGGACAAATGTAGCTGTCATGTTGTGTGGCAAACAAATTTCCCAAAATTTAATTTTTATTGACCGTCATTTGACCGTTTTACCATATTTACTGTTAAACCGTAGTACTTTAGCGGGCTCAGCGATGAGCCTCGCGCAGCGAGGCGAGCCGTTAAACCGTAGTACTTTGGCAATGAGCGCCACAGAAAAAATGGCGGACGAACCAAACGAAAACGAGGCTACAGCACTATAACCACAGAAAACACGTACCGATAATCCGCTAAGACGCATACCACACATTACCCATCATTAAACGACGGACGGATCATCCGCTAAGACGCATACCACACATTATCCGCCATTTTAGGATAATGCGGAAGTACACAGCTACGTTAACGGTTTCGGCTCGCGCACGCACACTATTACACTGCACACGTTCATCACGCTTACACAGTACCTCCACACCACTAATGCTGCAGCAACATCAACACAGATTGCCAGCTCTTCAACACAATGCATAAAAATACGTACATTCATTTATTAATTTGAATTCTATATTTCAGTAGTACACACAAAACAACATTAGCTACCTTACAATTCCATATGTATATTAATAACTAAACAACTTTAAAAACATACACAGCTCATTGCCGTCATTTTTTGACGGGCAATACGCTAGTATATATATATATATATATATATATATAGTACAAATAAGGAATAGTACATTAGTGATTCTATTTGAATGTCTAAAAATAAGTTGATAAAAACGTATTTCCTGCTCAAATTTCTCCGAAATAAAGTATATGCACTGCAGTCTGGGAAAACTGGGCGGGACATGCAAATGAGGCCACATAATGCACCATCACTCTGTCAATCCAATCCATGTATATATACAGTATATATTTATAGTAAATAAATAGTACATTTGTGATCACATTTGAATGTCTAAAACAAGTTAAAAACCTACTTTCAGCTCAGAATTCTGAGTAAAACAGTTATTACACTGCATTCTGGGAAGCTGAGCTGGGACATGCAAATGTGCCCACAAATGCCCCTCTCTTCAATCCATAGCCATTCAAACATGGCTTCCTTTAAGCTTATGTCTGCTGTATTACACAGCTTTAATATATATATATATATATATATATATATATATATATATATATATAAATACTGTATAATATATATATATATATATATATATATATATATATACATATATATATATATATATATATATATATACTTATATATGCATACATATATAAATATGAGTTGGCCAACATTTTTGTTTTGTACCGGGGCCCTCCTCTGGCTTGCTCCGCCACTTCTCCTAGGGTTATAAGATCACTGTTCTATAAATATAATTACATTAATAAATTAAGAGAGCCCCTTTACCCTGGGTAGCAGAGCCAGTATTTTGCACCTGTTGCACCAGCACTGACGTTGAGAAGAATTTGTGCATGTAGACCCCAGGGAAAAATTAGCCAGGAGACCAGTTACTCCCTGGGGTCTGCACTAACTCATTCTTCTCAACATCATATGGCTATAGCCTGAAAACAACAGCCTGACATAATAATATATAAAAATGAGAAAACAAATTATGCTTGGTAGGTGTATGAGAAAAAAGATTGACAGGTAAAAATGTGAACCTCTATTTAATTGTAAGAAAATGCTATATTTTAATAATGTTGATGAGGTGCTTATTAATACATATACTTTAAAAAATTTACCATTACATACCATACACAAATACATTCCTTTAATGTAAAAACATCAATAAATATAGTGATACAGAGAATGGCTACTTTAAAATCCTACTGGAAAATAATATCTTATATGCCATAATAGTATCACAGTCTGAAATCCATCCTGGACAAAAACGTGTGAAAGTAAAGTGCAAACATTTCTATGAAATAAACATGACAGCCCCAGTTCAGACCCTCCTCGGATATCCGCTGGCACATTTCATTCCAGTTGACAGACTATGTTATGTTGTCCCAAGAGGAGCACCGAGAAACTGACACATCCTCTCACTTGACTGAACGCAATCTCCGAGATCAGAATACAAGAGTGTGTAAAATCCCTTGTTCACATCAATTTTTAATTGTCTCAACTGGGATTCCTCAGTGATCTAAAGAGTAATGCAACGGAAATGTCTCTAGTAACTACTGGGCTTTTAAGTATCATATTTAGTTATATGTTCCAATAATTACAGAAACGCAGGAAACTATAAAACAAACATGAAAGGCAAGATATACTAAACACAGGCAGCAAGCAATGCAGTTTTCTACAGCGCCATAGTCTTTATAGCCCTTATGCACCTACATTTTTTCTATTCTCCCACAAATATCAATTTGGTGGGACTTATGGATAAATTTGTTTTACATGGTTTGATACAGCTGCAAAATTGTCTATGTTTTCTTAATCATATTTACCAGCAACTTTTTTTCCATTCTTCACATTATTCCAGCTGGACCGGCCAATGAATGTATCCCACTGGTTAGGTAGTCTCCTCTGCCGATTTCTGTTTATTGGAGCTAGAGATTCCCTAAAAGGATGGCTGCTTCAGGATCTAGACAAGATGGCAGTTAGTAAGTGACTCAGGTCTGGATTAAGTCCTTGGAGTCCCTAAGCAGATTTTGGTGTCTCCATATACAGTAAAACCCCTGTTATCCGGCACCCACAGGGACTCCCTATTGCCGGATAACTGTAGTTGCCGATTAATCGTGAGTCCCCAGTTTTAAGGGTCTAAACGACCCTTAAACCCCCCAAAAACCCTCAAAATGCCTTTAAAAAGGCATAAACACATAAACCGGGCCATTTAGGGCCCAAAAAACAATTAGGAAAAAAGATAGCATTTTTTTTGCAGTCTCGAACTGCTGGATAGTGCCGGTTTAGTGGGAGTTTTTGAATTTGGGGAATTGATGCCAGTGCTGGTTGCTTGAGAGTCCTGGTTAGTAGGGTGCCGGATAACTGGGATTTTAATGTGTATTTAATTAAAAAAATGAACAGTAATAAACTACAATTGTGTTGTGTGGCCAAGATTAATGTACAGTAGAATCCCAGTTATCTGGCACTCAACTAACCGGGAATCTCAAGCAACCGGTACTGGCGTCAATTCCCCATTTTAAATAGACTCCCACTAAACCAGCATAACCGGCACTATCCTAAATGGCCCAGTTTAAGTGCTAATGCATTGAGGGGTTTTGGGGGGTTTAAGGGTCGTTTAGACCCTTACATTCGGGGAATCCTGATTAACTGGAGACTACATTTATCTGGCAATAGGGAGTCCCCATAGGTGCAGGACAATGGGGGTTTTACTGTATATCATTAACCTCTATTATTATTATTATTTTTTATTTTTTTATGTATTAACCAGAACTCAAGCAACCAGAAAAAAATGTAATATTGTACTTTAAATAAAAATTACATTTTACAGGGTTTGACAAATGCCAGGAGCCAAGTTGACATGCCACAAAATTCTTACAGGCACCTAGATTTCGTCCGCTGCACGTCTCTGTGATTCAATGTTACCTGGAAGCAGACAGACATGAGTGACTGAGCCAGTGCAGTGTTGGTGTTACATTCCCAGGGGTCAGCACCGCACCCTCCAGCCGAACATACCTGTGTGTAAGTGAGGAGTGAAAGCTGCTGCTGCTAGAATAGCCCTCACTGACAAATATACTTAGCAGAGCCTCCTATGTGCAGCTAATCTAGGCCTCTTGTAATAGTAACTCTCAAACAACCAGAAACTACATTTATCTGGATACAAGCCTGACCGAGTTACTCTAGTGATTTATATTAGAATATAGCTGGGGAACATTTATGTTAATTCATCAGATGGCATGTAATTCATATCTTGATGGAACAAATATGGAAGATCATTCTGGAAGTCCATAAAATGTTATTTTAAGTTTATACTTTTAATTAAAAACACATTACGCATGTTTCTGTACTACACTCAACTAAAACATTTTAACTCTAATGGGGCAAAAATAAAAAAATCACCTTTTATTAAAGATTAGTGCTACTGACTCAATGCACTGTTAGTAATGTAAATAAAGTACCAGCTACTGAAGTAAAAGCAAATTAACGTAATAAATACATGTTGTTCTGTCTCTTTAGTATATCACTTGCACATTTCTACAAACAAAATATATTAAAGTGCTCCTTTAAGTGTTGATCCTCCATATACCACACTCTGGATTATCTCATATCAAATGTAAGGGAAAATAAACGTTGGTTATATGCTGAATCTGATAAATCTTGTGACATCAGTTTTGACAACATCCCAGCTTGTTTTTGGCAGGCATTTTGATTTACCCAAAACCCTTTGCTATAGCAGCACGGTATACTGATGACTCAGCCATAAATAGGGGCAAATTATGTTGTCAACATAATAAAAATATGTTTTAAAGAAGCAATATGATAGAAATAGCCATATCATTGCCTCCTTCTGGTTTATGCGCTAATACAATTAGTATACTAACCAATGTGCTTGTGTCTGATGGAGGTACCATATACACTCGAGTATAAGCCGACCCGAGTATAAGCTGAGGCACCCATTTTACCACAAAACACTGGGTAAAATGAGTGACTCGAGTATAAGCAGAGGGTGGGAAATGTGCTGCCCCCTGTGTCCCTCTTGTGCCCTCTGTGTCCCCCTCTCTCTCTGTGTCTCTTCTCCCCTCTCCCTTCCCTGTGTCTCTTCTCCCCTCTCCCTTCCCTGTGTCTCTTCCCCCTCCCTTATCACACTCCTCAACCTCCCTCCTCATCCTCAACCCCCTCCTCATCCTAAACTCCCCCTTCAACCTCCCTCCTCATCCTCAACCTCTTCCTCAACACCCCCATCCTCAATCCTCCTCCTCAACCCCCCATCCTCATCCTCTCTCCTCAACCCCCATCCTCAACCCTCCATCCTCAATCCCCCTCCTCAACCCCCATTCTCATCCTCTCTCCTCAACCCCCATCCTCAACCCCCCTCCTCAACCTCAACCCCCCTCTTCAACCCCTCCTCCTCATCCTCAACCTCCCTCCTCAACCCCCCCTATCCTCAACCCCCATCCTCATCCTCAACCCCCTCCTCAACCCCCTCCTCAGCCTCAACCCTCCTCAACCTGAACCCTCCTCAACCTCAACCCCTCCTTGACCCCAACCCACCTCCTCAACACACCCTCCTCAACCTCCCTCCTCAACCCCCATCCTCATCCTCTCTCCTCAACCACCCATCCTCAATCCCCCTCCTCAACCCCATCCTCATCCTCTCTCCTCAACCCCCCATTCTCAACCTCAACCCCCCTCCTCAACCCCTCCTCCTCATCCTCAACCTCCCTCCTCAACCACTTCCTCAACCTCCCTCCTCAACCCCCCATCCTCAACCCCCTCCTCAACCCCCATCCTCATCCTCAACCCCCTCCTCAACCCCCCATCCTCATCCTCAACCCCCTCCTCAACCCCCTCCTCAGCCTCAACCCACCTCAACCCTCAACCCTCCTCAACCTCAACCCTCCTCAACCTCAACCGCCCCTCAACCGCAACCCCCCTCCTCAACCCACCCTCCTCCACCCCCCATCCTCATCCTCTCTCCTCAACCCCCATCCTCAACCCCCCTCCTCATCCTAAACCCCCTCCTCAACCTCCCTCCTCATCCTCAACCCCCTCCTCAACCCCCCATCCTCAACCCCCTCCTCAACCCCCCATCCTCAACCCCCTCCTCTACCCCCATCCTCATCCTCAACCCCCCCATCCTCAACCTCCCTCCTCAACCTCAACCCCCCTCCTCAACCTCAACCCCAACCCACCTCTTCAACCTCAACCCCCCTCAACCTCCCCCTCAACCCAACCCCCTCCTCAACCTAAACCCCCCCTCAACCCCCTCCTCCACCTAAACCCCCCTAAATATCTCCCCCCTCTCCCCTCACTTACCTGCTTGTGCTCCGGCCTCCGCTCCTTGACCGGCGCGCATGTGACGTCACATGCGCGCCCCTTCATTAGCATATACCGGGAGAATGCGCGCCGGCGCTGGGTCAAGGAGCGGTTTAGGTGGAGGGTTGAGGGGGGTTTATGCTGAGGAGGGGGGTTTAGGTTGAGGAGGGGGAGGGAAAGACACACGGGGGGTAGAGAGACACACAGGGGGGTTAGAGACACACAGAGGGGTTAGAGAGACACAGGGGGTTAGAGAGACATGGGGGGGTAGAGTGACTCGAGTAAAAGGCCAAGGGGACCCTTTTTTACCTTTAGAAAAGGGCTGAAAAACTCGGCTTATACTCGAGTATATACGGTAGTAGTCCAAAACAATATAAAATGGATTCCTCCAATCAATGCAAGTGGCCAAAGAGGGTCACAAGTTATTGAATGCATATATAGAGCCTCATTCAATTAGAAGCCAGCATCTCGCGGTATACAGACCGTATGTCTGCAGGCCTGCTGCGGGCTCGCACTCTGCTACAATTACAGTGCTATTCAATTGAACAAGGCAGCAAGTTGCGTGCTGAAAACCACAGCCATAAACCATGCACTTCCACATAGCATTTTAGGGCGGGAACATGATCAATTAAGCAAGGCCTAAGCTACCCATTTCAAAAAGCCAATAGAAAATGAGGCCGTCATCAGTACAACATGGAGGTTAAATTTCAAACAAATTGCGTTTAGATGTTCAATATACGATCAGACTCGCAAAACTGCAAAATACAAAATAATAAAAATGAATACGATACTGTTATAGTTCATGTGGGTGGCCTAATATGTATTAACTCATTGATTTCCGAGATCAATTTAACATTAAAAAAAATATTTTTGATTAGTGATTTGCGCGCTTGAGACTGTTGTGCAATTAATTCTAATGCCTTACATCGCTTTCCAAGTCATTTACAGGGCATTATTGATTTTTTTATTTGTATCTACAGTGCTATGGACATGTCTTAAACCCCTTTGCGGGTCCCACCTGGTACCGTAGGATTTTCTTCTACATTCGCTGTTTACGGGTGTGGAAACATTTGTTGGCTTGCAGAATTGTAGCAATTGAATATCGATTTGCGATTTTAGCGATTGTAACTCTTGCGGACGGGAAAGATCAAAGGCGTAGATGGGGGTAAGTTACAGTTGAACAAAGCGCAAGGATTTCAAGCCTGTACCCCGTAGACCGATTGCGGCTTGCAAAAAGACGCCAATAGAATAGCAAATTAGCTTACGGCTCAATTATGGGCGCCAGTAACTTACAATTGCTCAATTGAATGAGACTCATACTATTTAAGAGTGTTCCCACAATTCAGCAGCAGTAACATGGTCTTCCGAAATTTGGAAAAAAATAGGATTTGTAGGGTTATGGTCAAACTGTTAAAACTGAATTTTCCTTTAACCTTCCTGGCGGTATGATTATTTCAGTATTTAGAATGTTAAAGCGGTACATTCTAAAATACTGACATAATCATACCGCCTTTAGACACCATTACCCCTTCCCCCTCTCCTCCTCCCTTATCCTCCTTCTCCTCCTCCATTTCCCCCCTCTTCCCCCTTATCCACCCCCATTTCCCCCCCCCCCTATGCGCCCCCTTTCCCCCCTCATCCTCCTCATCCCCCCAGATCCTCTCCCTTATTCTCCTGATCCTCCCCGATCATCCTTCTCCATCTTCCCCCCTCATCCTCCTTCCCCTCATCCTCCTTTACCCCCTCATCCTCCTCCTTTCCCCCCTCATCCTCCTCTTCCCCCTCATCTTCCTCCTTTCCCCCCTCATCCTCCTCTTCCCCCTCATCCTCCTCTCCCCCTCATCCTCCCCTTCCCCCCTTATCATCCTCTTCCCCCCTCATCCTCCTCTCCCCCTTCCGCTCTCATCCTCCTCTTCCCCCCTTACCCTCCTCTTTCCCCCTCACCCTCCTCTTTCACCCTAACCCTCCTCTTTCCCCCTCACCCTCCTCTTTCCCCTCACCCTCCTCTTTCCCCCTGACACACCTCTGCCCCAATCATCCTCCTCTTCCCCCCTCATCCTCCTCCTCTTCCCTCCCTCATCCTCCTCCACTTTCCTCCTTCCTCCTCCCCCCTCTCTTCTCTCTTCTTCTTAGCCTCCGATAAGCTCCTGCTGCTGATCGAAGGCTTGCAGCGCGTCTTATGCCTGTCTCTTGAACCGGCATATGCTAATGACGTGACGCGCTAGTGTGTGACGTCATTAGCATATGCCGGTTTCAGGCGTAAGAAGAAGACCTGAAAGGTGAGAGGAGGGAAGGAGGAAGGATACGGGGGGGGAGGAAGGTGGGGTGGAGGAGGAGGAAGATGGGGAGGGGCAATGGTGTGCTGAGGGGGCCCAGGCAAACTCGGCAGCACTGGGCCCCCTCCACATCCTCCCTGCGGGAACCCCGAGTGTGGCTCTGGGTTACAGATTTAGGAAGAGAAGATTACTCTGGATTACCGCTAGGAAGGTTAAAGGAGTATTGTAGGTTTAGAAAAACATCACATGTTTGTGAAGTATGTAACAAACTTCAAGGATTAGCAGTTAAATCATAAGCATAAAATGTATTTGAGAGAAATTCTTATATTTAGGAGAATAAGTTTTATGGAAGCCTCCATCTTTAAAGGGAAATGTATTAGTTCAATGGCGACAAATACATATAGGCATTTAGAGGAAGTTTATTTTTTAGGACCTGAAGGAATGTGCCTATAAACCTCCTACTTAGGGTCAGGTTACATCAACAGTTTAAGTACCAAAAAGCTATCAATGAACCATTTTTTTAATATCTATGATAAAAAGGCTTTGATGAAAAATGTTTTTACAGCTTTTCTATTTGTTTTTAACCCTTCTACAAGATGATCCAGAGCAGCCTTAATTATTCCAGTGGTCCTTTAAGTTTGTAAATGTATTTTTTTTTCGGATCCCCAGTTGAATGCTTGAATAGTCTAATGTCCCATAAAATGCAGAGTAGAGTGGAGACGCTGCCTAGAGGTATGATATGCACTTACCAGTATCAATTAAAATCTTAATGCACTGATATAAAGAGCGACTAGAGGGCAAAACACTGCACAAACTCTACATTATTAATGAGAGCTACAGCTTGTGAAGATTACTCTATTTTTTTTCAAAATAAGAGTTAGATGTTCCCTGTATCTATTGGCAGTTGTTTGGAGAAAAAAGTATTTAATATTAGATTTCACCAGTTTCAAAAATATAAATTTGTATTAGTACACTGAGGAAATGTCCACAAGCAGCTTCATGACTCAGTTTTAATATTTATTAAAGGTAAAATGCTCCAAGTATGATTAAGCGTAGTTATAGGATTTAATGATGTCAGGTTAGAGCTGAAACTACAGTAATAGCAGGTTATACGACCACTGAAGCGTTATATTTATAACATGTTCTTTTGAAGAACTTAACTTCAGAATTGGTGCAATGTCTCTAGAAAGAAAAATACATACATATGTTTTAACATTTTAATGCAATTATTCTTTTCTAGGGTGATTATGGCTCGCGCAAGAAAACCAGTAAGGCTGGCTCACAACTTTGCCGGGCTATATATATACGGCTCCCACAAATTTTAATCCAATAAAATTTACCGAAACACCAAGGACTATTGAGCCCCATGGTAATCTTATTTTTAACAATGGGAACCCTGTGGCACCTAAGAATAACCCTCTAATGTTAGGTGCTATTGTTATCTGTAGGGCCTCCTATGGTATAGGGATTAATTTAAGGTGCCACAGGCATCATCATGGTTATAGCTCATACCATTGGGGTCAGTAGTGACCCCCACAGGATAGGAATTAATGATAGGAACCATGGGGTTCCTTAAGGATCTCATGAAAGAGTGATATGGGTCAGGTGATATGGGTGCCCATAATGGCCCACATGTTATAATGGTTATTTTAAGTGCCATGTGGGTCAGTAAGCACCCCCATTTAAGTTGCCATGGGGGTCCATAGGGTCCCCCCGGTTATAGTTTAGTGTACTATGGAGGTCCATGGGGTTCACATGCTATTAGGGTTAATTAAGGTACCATTTGCCATGGGGGTCCAAAAGGACCACATGCATATGGTTTAGATTACACTGTGGTCCATAGGGACCTATGCCTATTTTCAAGTGTAAAAATATATTTAAATATAGGATTACAGTGGTTATACTGTATGTAAATATTGTTTATTGTGGATCAGTGGTAGTGAATTGAGGGCCCTGGTGTATGCACATATGTGTATATATATATATATATATATATATATATATATATATATATTTATATAAAAATCTATATGTGCGTGTGTTTGTGCCCCTACAGTGGGCCCTGGTGGTTTGAATCTGCTGTACCTGCAGCTGCTCCACCCCTGCTGTGAGCATTGTTTTATTTTTTTTGATATTGTGCTCTGTTCTTCCATCTGTTCTTCCATTTATTTTTTATTATTTTTGATAGTGTATAGGCAGCTTTTCAACATAACTGACTAGAGATCTCATATGCATCCAAGCTCTTCCCGAGTGATAATTTAAATTAAGCAAATATCCACAGTCAACAGCACTGAATATAAAAGTTAAACATGAAATGCTACAAAAAATGTACCTATTATCAACACAAATGCTTCAAATGCATAAATATGACTTATAAGTGAACCTTTAAAAAGACACAATTAATCATGTGCTGTATAAAGTAAATATATTTTTTAAGCCTTACCCTAAAAACTCCAGCTTTAATTGGTACTCTTAAACATAATCATACATATCAAAGAGTAAGATTGAAATATTAATTAAAGATGTTTTGCATTAACAATTATTAAACTAAATCAATAAAATATTGATTCATTTTGCAGTGCAAACAGTAGACAGCTTTGTTCACTCTAACTGCACGACCTACAGAAGACTTTCCAACCCTTTTCCCCATATTGCATACAATAATGCAATAATGCAATGTTATATGCTGGTAAATCCACCTCTCTATACATATTCAGCTGGGCATTGATTGTTTCCTTTGTTGCATCTGAAAGAGAGATGTGAAAGTATACCACTGTGTGCTTTCTTTTCAAACAAACCCTCCTCCTTTCCCCCCTCATCCACCACTTCTCCCTCTTACCCCATCCTCCTCTCCCCCCCTTCCCCATCATCCTCCTCTTACCCCCTTCCCCATCATCCTCCTCTTACCCCCTTCCCCATCATCCTCCTCTTTCCCCCTCCCCCTCTCATCCTTCTCTTCCCCCCTAATCCTCCTCTCCCCCCTCATCCTACTCCTCCTTCCTTCCCCCTTCTCACCTCTTCTCTGTAGCCTCCGATCAGCACCTGCTGCTGTTCTGAGCCATAGCATGTCTTATACCTTTCTCTGGAACCAGCATATGCTAATGACGTGACGCGCTTGTGATGTCATGTCATTACCATATGCCGGTGTAATGATATAGGAATCACAAGGTTGTGGAGACCAGTAGCCAAGGTCAGCAATAATCCAGTTCAGCAACTTGTAGGTGAAACAGGAACACGCTTTATTGAAGGGATCAGGAACCAATACAATAATCTGGCAAGGATACAGAGACAGGAAGTGCCTTATATAGGCCAAGAACTAGACAGCTGACCAGACACAGCTAAAGAGAGTTGTCACTGATTTCATTGCTTTTAGAGTCAAGGTATCAGATCTCAGGCAAATCTGCAAGAGGCAGACTGGTGTACCGGTAGGGAAGAGGTTTAGCAACATGGAAACCAGGGTTTGAATCCCAGAAGAGTCAATTCCTCACATTACCCCCACCTCTATAGGTGCAGCCTCTGGATGCCCTATTACCCCGTTTAGCAGGGTACTGTGCATGGAAAGACCGAAGAAGATCAGGAGCGTGAATATTTTCCACTGGTTCCCACGATCTATCCTCCTCACCATAGCCTTTCCACCGAACCAAATATTGAAGCTTGTTACGGAAGATCCTGGAGTCAAGAATTTTTTCCACTTCGTACTCATCCTCACCATCCACAAGGACTGGAGTTGGGGCAGGCAGGGCTCGGCCAGGGAAAGTATTTTCATGAAAAGGTTTAAGCAGTGCAACGTGAAACACTGGATGTATTTTCATGGAATTTGGAAGTTGCAAACGGAAAGTGACAGCATTGATCTGAGCAATGATCTCAAAAGGTCCCATGAACCTTTGACCCAATTTATGAGAAGGAATCCGAAGCTTAAGATTCTTTGTTGACAGCCACACCTTGTCACCAACATGATAGACTGGGGCCTCCTTTCTATGCCTATCAGCAGCACTTTTGTAACATTCCTGAGCCTCCAAAAGAGTCTCTTTCAACAGTGCTTGGGAATCACGTAAGGCGGTTAGCCGGTCAGTGACAGCAGGAATGGAAGTAGTAATTGGGAGACTGACTAGAAAGGTCGGATGGTAACCATAGTTGGCAAAAAATGGGCTCAAAGAAGTGGAGCAGTGTTGGGCATTGTTATAGGCAAACTCCGCCGTGGGTAGAAAATCCAGCCAGTCATCCTGCAGGTAACTAATATAGCACCGCAAATATTGCTCCAAAGTCTGGTTGGTTTGCTCAGTCTGTCCATTACTTTGCGGATGAAAAGCTGACGACAGATTTACATTAATACCTAGATTAGAACAAAAATGTTTCCAAAAACGAGATGTAAACTGCACTCCCCTGTCAGAAACGACTTCATCGGGTACTCCATGTAAGCGAAATATTTCCCGAATAACCAGGTCAGCCGTCTGTTTAGCTGAAGGGAGACCACGAGCTGGTATGAAATGACCCATCTTAGTTAACCTGTCCACAACAACAAGAATGGTAGTGTGTTCCTTAGAGGGAGGTAGTTCCACAATAAAGTCCATGGATATAGATCCCCAGGGACGATGAGGAATCGGAAGTGGCTGAAGCAAGCCAACAGGGGATGAGCGAGGAGTCTTATGTCTGGCACATACATCACAAGAGGACACATACTTCTTAACATCCTCATGATACTTCGGCCACCAAAAGGATCGGGCAAGTAGCATTTGTGTCTTTCGGATTCCTGAAAGACCTGCTGGTTTTGAGTCATGGTAAAGACGAAAAAGGTCCAGTCGCACTGACTCCGGAGCAAACAGACGTTGTTGAAAAATCCAAAAACCATTAAGCATCGTCATATGGAGATCACGAGGAGGATCACGAAGAACTGGGTCTTCAGTGTAGCCCTTTTTAATGCGAGACATCAGATCAGAAGGAAATGTAACTCCTATAAATATATCCTCCGGCAAGATGGTGGTCTTGGTTACGGTAGTATGGAGGGGGTCAGCTATTCTAGACAAGGCATCCGCCTTACCATTCTTGGAGCCAGGAAGGTATGTAACCAAAAAATTAAACCTCGAGAAGAATAGGGACCAGCGTGCTTGTCTGCCTGACAGTCTCTTTACTTATCGAATACAATCCAGATTTTTGTGATCTGTGAGGACAGTAATTGGATGGGTAGCTCCCTCCAAGAGATGTCTCCATTCGGTGAAGGCAGCTTTTATAGCCAATAGTTCTTTATTCCCTATGTCATATTTTCTTTCTGCTGGCACCATCTGGCGGGAATAGAAGGCACACGGATGTAACAGCATCTTAGGTCCAGTCCTTTGAGACAGTATAGCACCAACAGCTGAATCAGAAGCATCAACTTCCACAATAAATGGTAATTCCGGCTGAGGATGTAGAGGGGCAGAGGTAAACAGAGTCTTTAAATCGGGAAAATGCGGTACCCGCCTTATCGGACCACTGAAAAGGAGTCCCTTTACGTGTGAGTTCAGTGATCGGTGTAATAACGGCAGAGAAATTCTTAATGAAATGCCTGTAAAAATTGGCAAGCCTCACAAATCTCTGAACATCTTTTTCATTCTTGGGGATGGGCTAGTCCAGCACAGCTTTAATTTTACTTGCGTCCATACTTAAACCTTTGGGAGTTATTACATACCCCAGGAATTGAATTTCTGTTTGTTCAAACTCACATTTTTCTAGTTTAATGTATAGGTGGTGGGTACGAAGGCGCTCCAGAACTATACGGACCTGTTTTCTGTGGTTTTCAAGATTATCAGAGAATATTAGGATATCATCCAAATATGCCACAACAAACTGATCCAGGAGATCTCGTAGTACATCATTGATAAGATGCTGGAAAGTTGCAGGGGCATTACACAGCCCAAATGGCATTACTAGATATTCATAATGCCCGTACCTGGTTCTGAAAGCTGTTTTCCATTCATCATTTGGTCTTATGCGAACTAGATTATATGCCCCCCGAAGATCAAGCTTCGTAAATATTTTAGCTGAGCGAAGTCTCTCCAAAAGTTCAGGAATCAGAGGCAAGGGGTAGCGGTTTTTAACAGTGATGTTATTAATTTCCCTGTAATCAACGCATGGCCGTAGGCTGCCATCTTTCTTTTCTACAAAGAAAATAGGAGCTCCTGCTGGAGAAGTAGATGGTCGAATAAATCTTTGGCAAGATTTTCTTGTAGGTATTCACGAAGAGCTTTCAATTCAGGCTCAGAAAGGGAATATATACGGCCAAATGGGATAGCAGCCCCAGGCAACAGCTCTATTGGGCAATCATAAGGCCTGTAGGGTGGAAGCTGATCAGCATTCTTCTTATCACAGACATCTGCAAAATCCCGATATTGTAGAGGAAGCTTAGTCAAGTTTGTAGCAACCATTTCATTAATTGTTGTTGCAACAGGTGTTACTTTAGTGGGTTGACAATTCATTAAGCAGTGTTCTGAAGGAAAGGACAAAGTTCTGATCTTCCAATCAATCTGTGGGTTTTGCAGAGCAAGCCAAGGTACCCCCAAAATCCCTGGAAACTGTGTTGAGGAAATTAGGTGGAAAGAGATAGCCTCATGGTGATTCACTTCCAGAGTCAACTTTAAGGGCACAGTCTCATGTGTAAGCGGGCCTGACGTAAGTGGAGAACCGTCTACTGTCTCCATTAACACAGGTGAAGAATTAGGGATAGACTGAATTCTATTTCCTGCTGCAAATTTAATGTCCATAAAGTTTCCGCCTGCTCCATATTATAGCTGTAGTTGAAATTTTACGATCACCACATTGCAACGTGATAGGCACCACAAAATGAGGATGTTGAGTCAACATACCCTCTTCACCATGAGCCAGAGAAAACAAGGGCTGTGTGACAGAATCCAGTTGATCTGAAATCTGGGATTGGTGTTGAATCTGTGCACCCTCAGCAGCCATAGCTATTGTTCTTTTGGATTTGCTAGGGCAATTGATTGCATAGTGCCCTGCACTACCACAATACAGGCATAATTTGTGAGTGCGTCGCCACTGTTTTTCTTCGTTGGATAATGGCCCTCTTATTAGATTTACCTGCATAGCCTCTGGCTCAGAGTCTGTAGGTGTTTGTTGGGTCGGAGTAGAAATTCTTGAATAGGAAATTGGAGTAGTACTTGGTCTAAAAGAGCCCTGTCTTTCCAATCTTCTTTCAGAAAGTCTCCGATCAATATGGATAGCCAAACGCACAAATGCATCAAAGTCAGCAGGAAGATCAACACGAGCAAGCTCATCTTTTATAGCTTCTGAGAGACCTTTTCTGAAGTGGAACCTCTGGGCTGATTGGTTCCAGGTAGTATCAGCAACCCACTGTCTGAATTCAGCAGCATATTCAGCCACCGAACGCCTCCCTTGATGCAAATGAAGGAGAGTGGCTTCTGCTGTAGCACATCGATTTGGGTCATCAAAAACTAGGCACATGGCCTCAAGAAAGTCATTTAGATTACCCAAGACTGGACTGTCCTGTTCCAGAAGAGGGGAGCCCCAAGCCAGGGCTTCATCTTTGAATAGTGAAAAAATAAATCCCACCTTCTCTCTTTCAGATGGAAATTGGTGAGGTAACATCATGAAGTGCAAACGGCATTGATTTAGGAAACCCCTAAATCTTTTGCGATCTCATCCAAACTTTTCTGGCAGGGGCAAGCGGGCATCTTGTGCAGGTGTAACAGTAGCAGCCGCAACATCACGTGCCCTGTAGCTGGTATACTCACTGTGCATTGACTGAAATGTATTTTGCAGTTCAGCTACCTGGTCCTGCAGCACTTGAATGGTCTGCGCCTGGGTCTGCACAGTTCTTGCAGTAAAAGCAACCTGTTGTGCCTGCAGTTCAGCTACCTGGTCCTGCAGCACTTGAATGGTCTGTGCCTGGGTCTGCACAGTTCTTGCAAATAAAGCAACCTGCTGGGCCAATGCAGAATCTGTCCAGATTATTCTGTAATGATATGGAATCACAAGGTTGTGGAGACCAGTAGCCAAGGTCAGCAATAATCCAGTTCAGCAACTTGTAGGTGAAACAAGAACAAGCTTTATTGAAGGGATCAGGAACCAACACAATAATCTGGCAAGGATACAGAGACAGGAAGTGCTTATATAGGCCAAGAACCAGACAGCTGACCAGACACAGCTAAAGAGAGTTGTCACTGATTTCATTGCTTTTAGAGTCAAGGTATCAGATCTCAGGCAAATCTGCAAGAGGCAGGCTGGTGTACCGGTAGGGAAGAGGTTTAGCAACATGGAAACCAGGGTCCGAATCCCAGCAGAGTCAATTCCATACCGCCGGTTCCAGACATAAGACACGCTGCAGGGCTCCGATCAGCAGCAGGAGCTGATGGGAGGCTAATAAGAATAGGTGAGAGAGAGGAATGGGGAAGGAGGAAGTGGGAAGGAGGGAGGAGGAGGATGGGGAAGAGGAGGGAGGAGGAGGAAGACCCACACTGCACCGGAGAACAGGTAAGTGGGACCCTCACTCGAGTATAAGCCAAGGGGGGCTTTTTCAGCATAAAAAAGTGCGGGAAAAGTCGGCTTATACTACAGTATATAGGGTAGCTATATGGCGCATACATGTCTGCCAATGATGTATGTATGCTTTATGCATTTTCTGTTAGTTTTAATTAAGTTGAGACAGGTTTTCATTATAATATTTAACAATTTGTGTGTAACAGTTTGTTTTTAAATAGTTGTGTGATAAGCCTTTGACGCGCGATGGCAATGCGCATGTACATTGGGAGAGAGAGAGAGGAGAGGACACAGAGAATACACATTTAACTGGATGAAAGCAGATAGTCAATGAACTGTCTATCAGTACAGGTAGAGCTCTAATGGGAGCCAGGCCTTATTTTTTATTTATTTATATTGCTGTATTATTTTGTAACACTAGCAAATATATTATAATAACATTTGGGAAAGCATTAAAGCCTCCTGTAATTATGTTCCACCATAAAAGTGCCGGAAACAAGGTACAAATAACTTGTCATACCCCCAAAAAATAAGTTAGATAGCATTGTACTACACTATCACATCACATTAATGCTGAATTGGGTCTTAATAAATTCGGAGGTGACATTAGTAGCGATAGGCATCAATAAAGATCAGTCACTGTTTTTTTTTGAAGTCTTAAATAAATCCCCAATTATGTCTTCTTTATTTAAAACCTACTCATTTTTTATGTATGGATGAAAATGCAAGACTAAACTATGCCTTTAATTCTTTTAATTTTGGGTACAAAGTAGATGAACAAACAGATATTATGCCAATGTTACATAGTAATTTAGGTTAAAAAAAGACTTTTAGTCCACCAAGTTCAACCTTTTTAGATCTCATCTGATCTGCAATATGCTGATTAATTGTTAATTGATCCAAAGGAAGGCGAACAGAAAAAAAAACCCAGTGAAACTTTGCCAATAGCCTCAAAAGGGAAAAAAATGTAAACATTCCTTCCTGACCCAAGATACTGATCGTATTCCTCTCTGGATCAATACTCCTTCTCTAATTATCCAGGATAGCCCTAAATGCCCTTTTAATTTAAAAATATATCCAATCCCTTCTTAAAGTTATCTATCGAATCCGCTGTCACCACCTTCTTTGGTAGGTAATTCCACAGATTAACCACCTTTACTGTGAAGAACCCTTATTTTTTTTAATCTTCCTAGCAGTTATCCTGAGTGTGACTTGTGGTTAATCTTCTCTTCCTAAATCGGTAACCCCGAGCCACACTCGGGGTTACAGCAGGGAGGATGTGGAGGGGGCCCAGTGCTGCCGAGTTTGCCTGGGCCCTCTCAACACACCATTGCTCTTCCCCATCTTCCTCCTCTTCCCCATCTTGCTCTTCCCTCCTTATCCTTCCTCCTTCCCCCTCTCACCTCTTATTATTAGCCTCCGATCAGCTCCTGATGCTGATCAGAGGCCTGCAGCATGTCTTATGCCTTTCCCTGGAACCGGCATATGCTAATGATGTCACAAGAGCGTCACGTCATTAGCATATGCCGGTTCAAGAGACAGGAATAAGAAGCGCTGCGGGCCTCCGATCAGCAGCAGGAGCTGATCGGAGGCTAACAAGAAGAGAGGGGGAAGGAGGAAGGAGGAAGGGAAGAGAAGGAGAATAAGGGGGGATGAGGGGGGGAGAGGAGGATGATGGTGGAAGAGGAGGATGAGGGGGAAAGAGAAGGTGAGGGGGAAAGAGGGGGAAGATGAGTGTGAGGGGGAAGAGGAGTGTGAGGGGGAAGAGGAGGGTGAGGGGGAAAAGGAGGGTGAGGGGGAAAGAGGGGGGAGAGGAGGGTGAGGGGGAAAGAGAAGGGTGAGGGGAAGAAAGGGGAAGAGGAGGATGAGGGGGAAGGGGGGAAGAGGCGGATGAGTGGGGGAGAGGGGGACGGAAGGATGAGGGGGAAGAGGAGGATGAGGGGAAAAGGAGGAGGATGGGGGAATGAGGAGGATGAGGGGGGAAAGGATGAGGAGAAGGAGGGGAAGAGGAGGATGAGGAGGGAGGAGGATGAGGGGGGAAGATGAGGAGGATAAGCGGGAGGATCAGAAGGATACAGGGGAATGAGGAGGATAAGGGGGAAAGGAGGACGGATAAGGGGTAAATGCAGGAAGGGGCGGATAAGGGGGGAGAGGGGGGAAATGGAGGATAAGGGGAAAGGGAGTTGGAGAGGGGAAAAGGGGTAATGGTGTCTAAGCCAGTATGATTATGTCAGTATTTTAGAATGTAACGCTTTAACATTCTAAATACTGAAATAATCATACCGCCAGGAAGATTAAAATGAAATGTTTTTACTTCTAATCGCACAGGATGTCCTCTTGGCACGAAAAGTTAACTTGACAAATCTTTATACTGACCCTGGATGTATTTATATAAGGTAATCATATCCCTACTTAGATGCCTTTTTTTCTAGAGAAAATAAGTATAATTTGGTTAGTCTTTCTTCATAACTTAGCCCCTCCATTCCCCTTATTTGTTATGTTGCCCTTCTCTGTACTTTTTCCAGCTCTAAAATGTCTTTCTTATGAAGTGGTGTCCAACATTGTACTCCATATTTCAAATGAGGGCGTATTAGCGATTTGTATAGTGGCAGAATTATATTTGCTTCCCTTGCTTCTATACCCTTCTTAATACATGCTAATATTTTACTTGATTTTGCAGATGCTGCTTGGCATTGAGCACTGTTTCCTAGGTGGTTGTCCACAAGCACTCCCAAATCCCTTTCAATATCTGATACCCCTAGATTTGCTCCATTAAGGTTATAAATTGCATGGCTACTTTTCCTTCCCAGGTGCATAACTTTACATTTATTCGTGTTAAATCTCATCTGCCACTAAGATGCCTATTCCTCTAATTTATGCAAATCCCTTTGGAGGGAAAGTACATAATTTTCTGATTTAATTACCTTGCACAACTTTGTGTCATCAGCAAAAATGGAGACACCACACACCCATCCCTCTTGCAAGTCATTAATAAGTATGTTAAAAAGGAGGGGAACTGATACTGAACCATGAGGAACCCCACTTACCACATTAATCCAATCAGAGTATGTTTCATTTACAACAACCATATGCTTCCGGTCTTTTAGCCAGCTCTCAATCCATGAGCAAATATTTATTGCAATTCCTGTATCCCTTAGTTTGCTCAATAGTCTCCCATGTGGCACTATATTAAAACCCTCTGCAAAATCCAAAAAGACTACATCCACTGAGTTGCCTTGATCCAAGTTCCTACTAACCTCTTCATAGAAACTAATTAGGTTTGTTTGACATGACCTATTCCTCATAAATCCATGTTGGCTCCTACTTATATTCCTGTTTGAATAGACATATTATTGTATACTATCCCTTACTGACCCTTCTAAAAGCTTTCCCACTACAGAAGTGAGGCTCACTGGTGTATAATTTACTGGATTTGTTATTGCTCCCTTCTTAAATATAGGTATCACTCTGCTTTTCTCCAGTCATCTGGTAGAGACCCTGTGTTGAGTGAATCTTGAAAAATGATATATAATGATTTTGCTGTTACAGAACCCAGTTCCCTCAGTTCCCTTGGATGTATTCCATCAGGACCCGGGGCTTTATTAACATTTATTTTTTCCAACCTCTTTTTGATTTCTTCCTGCGTTAACCAATTATTTGGTGAAGGAAGTATAGCCCCATTTTGTTGCAGTGAGCCAACCACTGGTACCTCCCTTGTGTATACCGAAGAAAAGAACCTATTTAGCTGATCTGTCTTTTCCTGGTCACTAATTATCAGATGGCCTGTGTCACATTGTAATGTTCTTATAGCTTCCTTCCTCGCCTTCTTCCCATTAATATATTTTAAAAATATTTTAGGGTTAGTGTTACTCTCCTTTGCAACTAACTTTTCATTCTCTATTTTAGCCAGTCTAATCGCCCTTTTGCAAGCCTTGTTGATTTCCTTGTACTCCCGTAATGCAGTCTCTGTCTCCTCTTGTTTGTATAATTTAAATGCCTGTTTTTTACTCCTCATCTTCATCTTTAAGTCATTGTTAAGCCACAGGGGTTGTGGTTTACTGCTTCTACTTTTATTTCCACATGGTATAAGCCGATGTTTATGTATATTTTGTAAGGATTTGAACGTTATCCATCTATGTTCAGTGTTTTTACCTATCAGTTCTCTGTCCCAGTCTATACTTTATATTGCTGCCCTTAGACCGTTAAAATCTGCCCTTTAATATTGAGAGTTTTTGTTTGCCCTTACAAAAAAATTTTTTATTCAATCTCAAATGAGACTGTGTTGTGATCACTGTTTCCCAAAGGTTGCCCTATTTCAACATTTGAATACTATATTAATATTATTTGTGATGACTAAATCTAAGATTCTAGTAGGTTCTTGTATAGCCTGGTCTAGATAATGATCTCTGAGTGTACTCAAGAACCTGCTCCCCTTAGCTGAACTGCTGGTCTCATTCTTCCAGTTTATTTCAGGGGTAGTTAAAATCTCCCATTATTAGAACTTGCCCATGCTTAGCTGCATTTCCAATCTGTAACAATAATTGCAGTTCCTCACTTTCAATTATATTTGGGGGTTTATAGCATACTCCTACTAATATTATTTTAGAATTTGCTGCTCTGCTATTTAACTCTACCCACAAACATTCAACACTATTGCTAGTTCCACCATAAATATCTTCCCTGACTATAGGCCTAAATTCAGGCTTAACATATAGACATATCCCTCCTCCCCTTTTACCATTGCCCCTATCTTTCCTAAATAGGTTATAATCATCCAGATTAACAGTCCAGTCCTGAGGTTCAAACCACAATGTTTCAGTAAGGCCTATTAAATCCCATTTTTCATTAACTGCTAATAATTCTAATGCTCCCATTTTCCTGGAAAGCTTCTGGCATTAGCAATGATACATCTTAAGTTATGGGTCTGTAGTTCTGAAGTGCCTGCCACTGTACTTGAGTTACTTAGCAATACCTCTCTAATGTCTATACTAACCCTCCCCCATCTCCTCCAACATGACTAGTAAATGCATTCCTTACCCCTCAACACTTACTACCCCATTACTTGTATCTAGTCCCTCCCCCTACCTACTAGTTTAGTCTAGTTCTACCATCCTTTCCCCTAGCACAGCAGCTCCCTTGTCATTAAGGTGCAATCCATCCCTGCTATAGAGATTGTACCCAAGTGAGAAGTCAACCCAGTGCTCTAAAAACCCAAACCCCTCCTTAATGCACCACTTTTTTAGCCATGCATTAACCTCCCTAAGCGCCATCTGTCTCCCTGGGCTAGCTTGTGGCATTGGTAGTATCTCAGAAAATACTATCTTGGAGGTCCTTGCCTTCAGCTTATTACCTAGTTCTATAAAATCATTCTTTAGGACTCTCCATCTTCCACTAACTTTGTCATTGGTACCAATATGTACCAAGACCGCTGGTTCATTTCCCGCCCCTCCCAATAATTTATCTACCCGATTCACAACATGCCGAACCCGAGCACCTTGTAGACAGCAAACTGTTTGATTGCTGGGTCTGGGTGACAAATCACCCTGTCTACCTTCCTAATAATAGAATCCCTGACCACCAAAAACTTGTCCCTTGCTCTGCCTATTCTGCCCTCCCTTTCCTCCAGTAGAACTGTTCTCCCGGCTGTTCATTTATTGTCTATATAATATAGATAGAATATGGATAAATCATTTATTTAAATGTTATCTAAAGATATAAATCCATATAATCAACACTAATTTAAGCTGTCATCTTGATATACAAATGATCTCTTGGCACTTGACAGAATTTAATCTCAGTGTTGATAATGAGTAGGGTTAACTTAATCAAAATTAACATTATCTCTTGCATATATTATCATGCATGCAATTATCTTATAAGTATGATTAAATAAACCTGAGGAAGTTTTAATAGAATCAATACCTTGTTTAATTGTTGCCTCCAGGGAGAAAGAATTAAGATAATTACCCCAAATGATCCAAAGCTACAAAATGTATAATGTTGAAAGAGTTCTTATATAGTATTCTTTTGGTCAAATGTTTACTTTGTATTTAAACTTTTACATTTTCCCAATTTTTATTGGTGTTCATTTTCAAACGCACTGAAAACATGTTTAAAAAAATGAGAGTCCCAATTTCATATGTTTCTTTAGAGAAATGGGGCCACAGATTATCCATTTGGTAAATTTGATAAAATAGGAAGTTAACATTTTTTTTTCCTTTATCTACTTTAAACCTCATTTAATATTGCATGCCCAATTTAAAGTATATTGTAGTGTTGAAATGGGTAATGTCCCTTTAGATTGTACATTTGTGAGTTTTCAATCTTGCATGGAGCTTTGGGGAAAGCACTATGGACACTGGATTCTAACCTCAAAGACAGGGCCCTCCATCCTTTGCAATGTGCTAATATTGCTATAGTTTTGCCTTGAACTTACCCATTTATAGCACTACGGAATACGCCTTACAAATAAGCAATAGTAATAATAGCATACGTTGTATCTAGCATGGTGGAATTCAAATGTGTCCAAATACAATTACTATTCTAAAGCCTTTGAATGTGTGAATAATGTGGCAAGTTCTTGAAGAGATGGGAGTACCAGATTATCTCCTCCTCCTCCTGAGGAATCTGTGTGTGGACAAAGAAGCCACAGACAAAACCGAGCATGGAACAACAGAATGGTTCACGATCAGGAAAGGAGTTTGACAAGGTTGTATACTGTCACCTTATTTATTCTATTTATATGCAGAGTACATCATGCGTAAGGTCAGACAGGATAAATCCAAAGCCGGAATCAATATTGCTGGAAGAAATATCATCAATCTCGGATATGCAGATGATACTACTTTGATGGCTGAAAGTGAGGAGAAACTAGCGGACCTATTGATGAGGGTGAAAGAAGAGAGTACAAAAGCAGGCCTTCTTCTCAACATTACAAATTTGAAAATCATAATTAAACCACAATCTCAGTTCCTGGCAAATAGATGGAGAAGAATTTGAGGCAGTGACAGAATTTATTTTCCTCATCTACAATTTCTCTTCAGATGGTGACTGCAGCCATGGAATTAAAAGATGTTTGCTATGGCACGCCTGGATAAGCTATTAAAGTGTAAAGATTTATCACTATCAACAAAAGTCTGCATTATTAAAACTATGGTATTCCCAGTAGTAACATATGGATGTGAGAGCTGGACAATTGTCTGCTGGTTGCTGTTATGACTGTAAACATTTACATACTTATAGTATACCAATTTTACAGGTGAAGGGTTAATTGTCTTTTACACACAAATACTTTAAGTTAAGCACAGTACTATCAGGCAGTACTAGGCTGAGGCCATGTAATTTTAGTTAGCAGAGCCGAGACCTTGAGAACGAAAGATTACAACTGTCTGAGGATAGGCTGTTCTTGGTCATCAAAGTCAATTCCCCATTGTTCCTCACCAAACATTATCAATATAGGTGTTAGATTAGAATATACCGTTGTGTCTAATCTAAGAAATATATTGCAGAATTAATTGAAACAAAGGTCACATACTGTATATTTCCTAATAAATTAATTGTAATACATGTAACTAGACTGCTAAACAGCGGGCATGAACAGATTTACACACAATGTATATTGACACATTATAATTATGCATATACGTACAAATGAGACATTAGCCATTGCAATTGGTGGATATACTCTGTGACGGGGAGAGTAAAATAGTTTATCTAATAGACAGAGAGAGGGATCAGGATCTTTTCTGGGTTTTCTGACAGTCATATCTCTGAGCTAATTTCTGACTGTCACCCTCTGGTATATTTTTACTTCTAGTAACTTGCCCAACAAAATTAACGGGATAATATTTAATGTGTATCCCCCCCCCTTCCCCTGTGTCTCTTCCCCCCTCCCTCACCCTCCCCTGTGCACCCCCTCCCCTACTGGTTATGCTCTTTGCACATGCGCGGCTGACGCAGCCCTTTTGCGCAGTGCACTTGTACGGAATTCCATAAATAGTTTCCGTAGTACATATACGCTCCCACTGGAGCATTACACACTATGGAAATTATTATATGTGATATCTGTCTATATCCAATTTCTATCCTATCATTTCTACAAAAAAAAGTACCAAAAAGGATTACTTCAAACTATCTTCAAAAAGGGTCCTGTATGAGACAGGGTGTCACCCTGAAATCCTATACTTGGTAACGTATAAAGTTGCTTTACTTTATGTTTTGTAATGGAGATAAAGTAGTTCATGTTACATTTCAGGAATGGTCACAGAACAAAGACTAACTAGCACCTGCATTCCAGACTGTAGGTGTTAATCAGTATATTTATATCTGTGCCCATTTCCCCAAAACAGAAAAAGATTGACTTTAAATATTATAACCATTTAACGCTGTTACAAAACTAATTATTAAAGACACCTGTACACAAAACCTACTTAGCGATACTCAACATATATATTCTTTTATAACACAATCAACAAAACTGTTTTACAATACTCCCTCCACATCCGTGGCTTTCACACTCGCGGATCTCACATTCGCGTATTGGTTTTCCTCTCACACTTACATGTGAGAGGCCTCCACTGTGGGATGTGGGAGGGACGCTGAGCACCACACAGTCACCTGACAGACACTTAGGCCCTAGAGGAGAGCCTGATAATGCATTTCCCGGGACTGGGGAGGGACGCTGAGCCCCACACAC
Organism: Discoglossus pictus; assembly: GCA_027410445.1. NCBI lineage: Eukaryota > Metazoa > Chordata > Amphibia > Anura > Alytidae > Discoglossus > Discoglossus pictus. The sequence continues at coordinate 448,631,740 of CM050164.1, read as the reverse complement.
TCGCCAGAAGAATGCTTAGGCCCTAGAGGAGGGCCTGAATGCGGCATTTCCGCTGAGTGAGTTACTCCCCTGCTGGGTGAGTTACACCCGACCCCTCACACCCTTCCTGCAGGCCTGCAGACGGGTAACTAAGCGGCTACCCAGCATTATACTTATTCGCAGATTTTGTGCATTCGCAGGGTAGCCGGGAATGGAACCCCTGTGAATGCCGAGGGTCGCATGTATATCATTATTGATTAAATTGTCTGCTTTGATAAATTAAATATAACCAATTCTGCTATAAAACCCCTAATCCAATACCCACATCCAAAAGTTATTTAGCTTGCCATTAAATACATTATAACTTAAGTAGTTTTATTGCTTCAGTATATATTCTGGCTGCCATATAGGGTGTCATACCGGATGTCGCTATTTACCGCTTTCATAGAGTAACATGCTATATCACTAAATATTAATACCAAGTATATTGTAAAGAGTAGACATCCGATTCTTTATCCGAGTGTGATAAGACTTTATATACTGCTTATTGATTCCTATATTGAACTAACACAATATAGATGGTTTTAAAATATATTGTTATCCAATCAGTTAAGGATTGTAATATTCCTATCTTGAACTAACCAAGTATAACAATGTCTTAAGATAGGTGGCTAATCCAAGTTTAATAAGATTTTATACACTTCGTATTGATTTCTATATTGTACTAACATAATATAAAATTGTTATCCAATCATTCACAAGAGATTGTAATAACCATAATATATATTTGATATTGTGATCTAACTAAACATCAAAGCTTATAAGTAAATGCATCCAATTGTTTATTCATGATTTTACTATTATCCCAATAAACATTATTCTGCGTGAAGCGTATACTTGTCTATAAATTGATCATTAAACTCAAGAAACAATATTAATCTATACATTGTAATATTGGTGTCATATCTAATTGTATGACATTCCCCACTCTTCCTCTTCCAACCTTCTCATCCTCCTCGTCTAGTAGTAGCAAGTATTTTAAGTTAAATTTAAACTAAAATATAACTAAAATTTAAACTAAAATATAGATATATCTACATATCTTGAATGTGCAAATCAATATGTATTTACTATAATTCTTAAGTTCCATGCATTTATTATAATTATTTTATATAGAATATAGAACATTCATGTGCTTTGTGAATAACAATAAATTCATATTGCGCATCTCCATGTAATGAAACCTGCATTTCATATACAGTATGAATGTGAAAAGATATAGTTGTGAACTTGCCCAAAGGGTCATCTGTTTGTTTACCATAACACTTCGGCAGGGTAATTACATTTAGATTATATCAACACATTACGAAAAAGCATTGATTTTAAAAATAATTTGATATTCATACAAAAAAGATGTATACTGCACATACCTGTCCAGTCTCCCACTACTTTTATGTGCACGGCAAAAGTTGTTTTCTTTTCAGTGGGGCACTATAAATTAGAATAAAATCAAATCAAAAATGAAAATCTCTTTCAAAAACAAGTTATTAAATATTAAACAAAATGCACTCAGTCTGTGAGAGAGACTGTGAAAAAGGTATGTATTTACATATGTAATGGAAATGGAAATTCATTAAAAAAATCTATGGAAACAGATGTAAGAAGGTATTTTTGATAGTCTAGAGCAAGCGTAGTCAAACTTGAAATACCTACCGCCCACTTTTGGTGGTAACATTTCCTGACTGTGCCCCAGTGCCACAGTAACTCAGTTTACCTAAACCATATGACCGGGGGGGGGGGAGGTAGGTTGGGGAGGGTCAAGGTTGGGGAGCCAGGAAGTGCTGGAGATGGATCTGCATGAGCCAGCCGGGGGCCCCCCAAGGGGACTAAATTATATATATATATATATATATATATATATATATATATATATATATATTACATTTGTTTTCTCATTAGAATGTCTAAAACAAGTTAAGAAAAAAAAATTGTTTTATGCCCAGAATTCTGAGAAATACAGTTATTACACTGCATTCTGGGAACCTGACAGGGACGTACAAATGTGCCGACAAAGGCTTCACTCTTGCAATCCATAACCATTTAAACATGGCTTCCCTTAAGCATAGGCTCGCTGTATCACATAGCAAAGCTAGTGTTGGATTATACACAGGCTAGGAATCCCACTCATGTACAGCTGTTTCAAAGTTACTGCCTCTCATCAACATGGGGCCGGTTCCTCAGCTTGTGTACTGGATATTTTGAGGAGGTAGTTTACCACAACAATTCTTAATGTATGGTGGACAAAAGAGCAATAGAAGCTCTCCACCGTACAGTAGTATATATATATATATATATATATATATATATATATATATACAGTAAAATCCCAGTTATCCGGCACCTAACCAACCGGCACTCTCAAGCAACCGGCACCAGCATCAATTCCCTATTCTACAGAAACTCCTGCTAAACCGGCATAACCAGCACTATCCGGCATACTAACTTTTTTTCTAAATGTTTTTTTCTGGGCCTAAATGGCTCAGTTTAGGTGCTAATGTCCTTTTAAAGGGGGGTTGGCGGGTTTAAGGGTTGTTTAGACCCTTTTTCTCAGGGACTGCCGATTAACCGGCAAATACACTTATCAGGCAATAGGGAGTTCCCTTGGGTGCCGGATAACGGGGAGTTTACTGTATATGTATATATATATATATATATATATATATATATATATATATATATATATATATATATATATTTATACTTAGGGTGGCTTGGGGCCAAAACATTTTTTTTGCAGGCATGGAAAGAGTGGATAGTTTTATAAGCTATTCTTTACCTGATTGGAAGCCAATTGAGGGAGAATAATAAATACATTTATTAGAAAGAGGATATTTCAAATTCAATTATTACCAGATCCACTTTATTCTATTATTAAACAAAAATCATCTAGGTTGCTTCAAAAAGTAATCAAAATAAATAAATCACATTTGTTACAGCTAGAAGAATATATATAGTTAGAAATTGGAAATCTTCTTTACATAATACCATAGAATTTAAGAATAAATGTAATATGAAATTCCTGGATTATCATCTGAAATTAGATATAGTACAACAAATGTAATAAATGCATGATTCTCATTGGATTAAATTCACAAATAACAATTGAAAAATAAAATCTATTTTTTAGCCCCCCCCATTTAAAAAATATATATTTATAAATGTATATATACGTGCATATATACATCCAGCATCCGACCCCCATGGTTGACATTAACCCCCTAAACCATGGTGGTGCCAATGGACATACATGAACCCTGTGAACCTAATACCTGTGCAAACCCCCATGGAACATAAATCTGGCCCCCTCTTGCATCCTAACTACTACCATAGGGGGTGCTTATGTTCCACCATGGAACCTATTCCAATATGGGAGTCCACAAGGATCCCATAGTCCCTAACACAACCCCCCAAATAAAATATATTAAATAATAAAATAAAAAATAATTACTTGCAAATTTTTTTTTAGAGGATAATAAAAAAAATTTGACTAAAATAATAAAATAAATAAATAAATAAAAACAACTGAAAACAGAAACATTAAGCCAGTTGGGAGGAGAATGAAACTTAACCAACCTTTTGACAATCATCCAGCGATGATCTGCAATGCACTTGTCCTCAAACTAATTTATTAATATGTTGTGCAACTGACCATGCACGGGCATGATGTTATCTTGTCAGGTTTATTGTTAAACATTATCATTGACATATTGCCAATCATTGCAGGATTGACAACCAATATGGCGCCTGCACCAACGGACAGGACTGCGCATAACACACATGCACTACACAGAATAGAAGAGAGAACAACATGATTCTAATGTAACATTTCTGGGCAGTATTTATTGAGATAAAAGACTTGTGTACACTCGCAAAGTTAAAAGTATATCATGCTTTGAATCATGGTCACTCAGCTGCAAGAAATAAGGAAATAATTTCCTTCAATGCAGCATGTCTTTCTCTGTTGATTGTAATGGAGTTTTTTTCTTGAGCAAAAATTATCCTTTGCAAGCATATCAAGCCAAACATTCTGATATATAAAATTATTTCTGTTGCTTTTCCTCTATGCTTACCTATATGAATATCACACTACAGTCGAATTTTAACTCCAACCCTAACCACTACACTACACTCAACTAAATTATTCTGGATAATTTACTATATCAATGTTCCAAACGTCAATTAATACCACATGATCCAATAGAGCACATACGCTTTCCAAGGAAGCAGGTATTATGGTAAAATTGCGGGGCTGTTCAATTCCTCACACCCGCAAGTGGCCCAAAGCCAAAACCGTAAACCATGCACTGGTTCGGAGTAGTTCAGGGCGGGAACATGATCAATTAAGCAAGCCCGTAACCTCCCATTTCAAATCAGCCAATAGAAAATAAGACTGTCATTATTACGGCAGTAAAACATGGAGGTTACATGTCAATCAATTAGGTTTGGGGGTCCAATATGCGATCAGACTCGCAAACTTGCAAAATAAAGAATTATGAAAATGAATGCCAATACTGTTCTAGTCCATGTGGGTGGCCTGATATGTATTAACGCATCAATACCCAAGATCGATTTAATGAAACATAAAAATTAATATTATTTCCTGCCGATTTGCGGGCTTGAGACTGTTGTGCAATTAATTCTAATGTCTATCATCGATTTCTCCGTTATTTATAGTGCAGGATTAAATTATTTTTTTGCATTTACAGTGCTACGAATAGGTTTTCAACCCCTTTGCGCGTCCTCTCTAGCACTCGTTGGATTTTCTCCTTCATTTGCCATTTACGGGTGTGCATACTTTGCGAGCTTGGGGAAATTGAGCAATTGAATGGTGATTTGCGATTTTAGCCTTGCGAAAGTGATAGATCAAAGGCTTCGGCAGGCTGTAAGTGACGAGTTTAACCATCTCCATTTTTTTCAAGCCTGCAACTCGAAAGCCGATCGGAGCCCGCAAAAAAGACGCCAATTGAATAGCAAAATAGCTTGTGACCTCACTTACAGACTGCCGGATCTCACAAAAGCTCAACTGAGTGGGGCTCAATGATACCAGAGGCCAGCTCACCACATTTCTAAGCTATTGAGGACTGATCCAGAACATTTTCAAAAGGATTATTGTAGAAGCTGCATGTAGAACTTTTATTTTATTTGCACCAATTTGAAAGAAGCGCATGCGAAACTAAGGGCCTCATTCAATTGCAATTTGGCCAATTGAATAGGGCTCAATATAAGCACAGAGCATATTTTTTTTACAGAAGTTTTTAGTTTGTGAACTTCTATCCAAAAGCAAGGTCTTCACTAACTAACTACTCTGTGCTTATATTGAGCCCTATTCAATTGGCCAAATCAAATAGAATGAGGCCCTAAGTGTTCTAATAGCAGTGACATATTCAAAGTGTCAGGCTCTCCTCAACATTTCACTTTTTCACATCTAACCCTTTATGCTTGTTTGACATAAAACGCTTGAAAATAATATATTTTCTAAGATGTAAATATAATTATATAAAAAATAAAAATATATACTAAAATAAAAATATATGTGAATATTTAATATTTAGTTCATGTAAAATCGGAGGATACAAATTAAGAATACCTGGCCATGAATACAATTTTCACACATTCGCTATAACTGGTGAGAAAGCAAGTCTGTTTATGGGTTTTCTTTTCTATTAAAATAGTGAGCAAACAAAAATGCTAGAAGGGTTTCAAGTTTGTTCACTTGCTTTATTGAACACATTTTCATATCTACGTTCTTTATAAGTGGCAAGCAAAGACATCTGCATATTAAAGGACTACTGCAGACTCGGAAAAACTTTACATGTTTGTAAAGTATGTCACAGACTACCACCATTAGAGGCTATATAAGTGATTGTCACTCTGCTAGTGCATAGAAACTGACATGATAGTCATACTTCCGTTCAAGGCACAAAGGGGTAGGTACATAGAAGAACAAGAAAGGCGTGCAAGAATATTAAGCCTATGAGAGGGAAGGCAAAGGTGTCCTGTGCTGAAAACTTATATAAATTCATCAATTACTCAACAAACCTGCCCTTCTGTCCTCCTCCTTGCACCCTTGAATACATAATAAAAATTAAGAGTAAACTTCCACTCAGTCTCCAAGCCAGCAGGAAGAGCTGTACACAGTACACAAACCCCATCATTGCTTTATTATTATTATTATTATTATTATTATTATTATCATTTATTTGTAAAGCGCCAACATGGGTACGTTCAAGGCAAAAACAATAGCAATATTAACAAATTGCAAAGTGATCAGAATGCTTTTCCCAAAGCACCTTGCAAGACTGAAAACTCGCAGACTTACAATCTGCAGAGAATGTACCCAAAAGGGAAGTCACCCCAATACTCTAAAAACCTCAAACGGGGATTCCTGCACCACTTTTTTAGCCACACATTAACCTCTAAAGCTCATTCTGTGTGCCCGGGCTTGCAAATGGCTCTGGAAGTATCTCGGAACATACTACTTACACTAAGCGTGTTTCCAAGATCCATAAAATCCTTTTATAGGACACTCCATCTTCTACTTACTGTGTCATTGGTACTAATGTGTACCAATACTGCTGGGTCATTTCCGATTCCTCACAATAACTTAAATTACCATGTCTACTTTGCTAATAACAGAGTCCCCTACCATTAAAATCTGTCTGTCTAATCTTCCCTCCCTCTCCTCCAGTAGAGCTGTTCTCCCGGCTGTTAGAGGGAACAGCTCTATCTGGCATTGCCATTCCTGAATGGACATCCCCAACAGTTTCACTCAATCTGACATGTATGTGCAGGATTGAACTAAAATATATTATGCTTCTCTTGTGTAAATATATATATATATATATATATATACAGCTGTACCCCGTTTAATGCTGTAGATGTGTTCCTGAAAGATCAAGTGCTAAGCAACACAGTGTTAAAAGGGGTAATTTTAACACAGGGTAAATAGGTATAGGAGAACTCACGACTAGGAATGCACAAGTTTAACTTACATTTTAAGTTACTGTATTTTTATTTTAACTTGCAAAATACAGTATACATAACACATACACATACTGTACGTACACAGAAATACAAACATAATTTGTTTATGTATATACATTTATATAGAACATTTCCTCCTATCTGATTGCACTTCCCAACAGCTATATAAAGAGGCAGAGAGAACATCTGGGAATGGTGCATGTATATATATATATATATATATATATAACTGAAGAGTGAAACAGACGTGAATGTCCAGTAATCTAGTTAGTATTGCTTCAGACTTGATAAAGAGAGGTTGCACCTCTCGAAAGCTTGTCAATATAAATAAGACGTTTGTCCAATATAATAGGTATCATAATATACTACAATACTCATTATTAATCTATATATATATATTAATAATTACTAAATTACTATATATATATACAAAGAAAAAAACAGATAGATAGAAAGATAGATAGATAGATAGATGCATACTTAAAAGTCTGAAACCTAAAATGTATTAAAGTCATTAAGTGTCATTGTACAGTTAAGTTATATATATATATATATATATATATATATATATATATATATATATAATTAAGAACATTTTTGACTACCTAAGAATATACTCTATTGCATTATTCATTGCTACATTGCTACTTCCTAGAAGGTTATCCTAGAGTATCTGTGTAGAGAAAACCTAATGTTGCAGTGTAAAAGGTGTCTATATAAGCCTACGGGTTAAAGTGACCTAGAAAAAACAGCTGTAAATAGAATGCATTCGAAATGGACGATCCTAATAGTTCTAATTAGTTTCAATAATATACATTGGTTGTTTATTTTCTATTAAATCAGAAGGTAAAATAATACGCCAGCCACTAGTCGTACAATGCGTGCACCTGAGGCTCAATTTTAATTAACGCAATAAAGAAAATGCATTCTTACAAGGAATGTACTGATAGGGCAAAAATGGCAATGTTAAAAATTAAAGGGGAATCTGTTTTACCCCAAACTCTTAGAAACAGCATTGTGGAAATTTACTAAGTATCTCAAGTGCCTGAGATGTGCATCCCTGTATTTACTGTGCACTAATTCATATGAGGGGAAATTGAGAGCATAGGCCTTCACATGTTATCTCAGCCAGATGTTGCACTTTAGTAAATGACATGTCTCAAAACTGCATTGCAATTAACAAAAGCGGCAAATGTAATGACAGCAATACTTTATATTTTTATATTCTTGCCTAGTACCAGTTACTTGTCACTTAGCAGCAATGCACCAAGAAACAAATATAGCAATTATTACTGAATGGGTCTTTTGAAGAACTTGACTTGATGATGTACAAAATGTTTTCCACTGTTAAAAATAAATAAATGCATCCTTTAACTCTTATCTATTCTATTCAAATTTGTTTTCACGGCAGCAAATATTTTGATTAAGACATATGAAGGGTATGGGAGGAACTTTGGATTCAGAGAGTATCTTTATTTAATTTTATTGAAAGACTGAAATCTTGGAGAGCTAATAAAACTAAACAGCAGAGCAAATCCTGGTAAGAAAATCTTCCCAGCAAACCACAGGCCAGCTAGCATTCCAAGATGGAAGAGCCCATAGCTGAGAGCTCGATTACATGGCTCCCACAGGAATTCCCACAAGGCTGCCTCGTAGATATGGAAGTTCTTACAAGAGAATTTCTCATGACACCTTACTTAGGCCCTCATTCAATTGCTATTTGCCCAATTGAATAGGGCTCTAAATAAGCACATAGCATATTTTTGTTGCGGACGTTTTTAGTTAGTGAACTTTTATCCAAAAGCAAGTTCTTTACTAACTAAAAACTTCTGGAAAAAAAAAGTATGCTATGTGCTTATTTAGAGCCCTATTCAATTGGCCAAATCGCAATTGAATGAGGCCCTTAGATATAGCCAGTAGGAAAGCCATAATAAAAATAGCTTACGGGCCCTCGCAAGGGTCCTTAGGCAGCCACAAATATGAATCTACAAGTCAGAGGCAATAAATCCCTGTAGGAACTCCCGTAACATTAAGAACATCAGTAAAGATTCAACATGGCTGCATGTTTCCCACTCAAATATTGACATTTCCTAATATTGCACATCAATATTGCAGTTTGCACACATTATTTCACATTTATTACATGATTTTAAATGCCAGGGGATACACACTGAATGCTAAAACAGGATTATTGTTGAGGGGGGTTCATATTTATTTGTAGGACCATGGATGAATTAATCCCCTAGGAGGGTGTGACATAACATTGTTTTTTTTGGCAGTGTTTAATTGTGTGAGCAGGTATTTGTAAGTGATTTAGTTGATTATGTTATATGGCAGAGCCTTCTTTTGTGCTTTAGGATGTGTAGGCTTCAATTATCTTTTATTAGTGTCCTAAAACCTTTTTTTGTCTTTTACTAGGATACTCGTAGCTCCTTATATGTCTGGTAAGTGTTTTCGTACGGGGTTTATCTGCTCTTGTTGAGTTTACACATAAGGATTTCTCACTGCTAGAGCATTACGAAAATACCTAGGCTTGTCCGTAGGTTTCTACAGAACCCATGTAATAGCATATTGGGAAATATTCATAGGTAGCGAACACTTGTATGGGTTTACTTGTAAGCAGGGGTGTAGGAGCCAGAATAATTATGAGGGAGATACAGCTCATTGTATACACAGGCCATAAAACATAAAAATATCTGGGGGGGGGGGATTTGTCCCCTATCCCCCCAGTTCCCACACCCATGCTTGTAAGGATTTGCTACTGGAGGAATATAATAGCTATGTAGCTCCCTACATGGTATCTTCACTCATAAGAATTCCAATGGGAGTCATGTAAACGAACCCGAAATTGATGATAATCTTTCAAATATGATTTTCTGCACATGACATATAGCCGCTAGTATTGTTACAATGTGATGTTTTTTCAAAAATAAAATTGATTTTTTAGTGGAAAGTAGAGTGTGTATTACATGCATAAGGTAGTATGGTGGGTTGGGTGATGCATGGGTATGGGTGGCGAGAGACCAAACAGTACCGTGAGAGTCACTGTGTGATATCACCATCTGTGCCTCATAAGCATCTCTGATCTTTCTCCATATTTCTTGAAGACTCAAGACAGAGGTCGCAAAACTAGATAAACAGTCCATCAATTGGACTATTTTGATGAGAAACAGATATATTGCAATCTTACTCACAATATGCCCCTGCACAATTAGTCAAACATGGCTTTGTTTTTATTGCTGTTAAGTCGTTCAGTTGTGTCCGGCTCTCTGTGACACTATGGACCACAGCATGCCAGGCACATCTATCATTATGTCTCCAGTCGTGCCTATCCATAAAGTTTTCTTAGCAAAGATATTGGAGTGGGATGGCAGTTCCATCTCCATTGTCTGACCTCTCTGCTATGATCTGCCCATCTTGGGTGACTCTACATAGTTTAGCTCACAACTTCATTGTACACACGACCTTTCACCAGGACAATGTAACGCTCCAGAAGGGGAAACATGGTTACTCCAAGCTAATCAAATTAATATTGTTTATTTTTGTCTGCTCACAAACAAAAGCTATTTTGAGACCAAGGGGTAATCAAGACAAACGACAAAAATATCCTTTAACATCTGGAACTATTAATCATTCAGACATGTGTTTACTTTTATGGTGTTTGAGATAGATACGGTTATAATTGTATAATTCTGTCAATGCAAAGTTGATTTTGCATCAATAAAGTACAATGACTATATGGAGATTCTGAAAGGTCTATAAATTCGGGTGTAAAAATTGCGTCCTGACTTTACTTTGCTCATCATAAATGATTCTTAATTCCTCAGATATTTTATCATATTATAAACATGCCACCTAAATAATACGTTTAAAGGTATTTGCAGACTTACAAAATCCATACTAATGGATATGCTCATTGTGCAACCTGATTTAAATGTGTTATTGAATAAAATCAGTTTTTAAATAATTTAGAAATCTTACATTTTCTACAATCAGCCTGCCTGGGATAGTACTTGTTTGTGTTTTTGCTGTGGTGTAGGCTGCCATGTTTCACTGCATGGATTATCAATTAAAAAGTGTACAGTAATGCCTGTCTTTGTGTAAACGTACGTCTTTTAGGCTGAAGTATATGAGCCTCATTAAATTCGGAGGCAGCAAGTCCCGGGATCTAGGCCGTATGTCTGCGGGCCTGCTGCGGGTCCGCAGCGAACTTGAGTTACAAAGCTATTCAATTGCACAAGCCCGCAAGTTACGGGCCGAAAGCTGAAACCGTAAACCATGTACTGGTTCGTAGCAGTTAAGGGCATGATCATGATCAATTAAGCAAGGCTGTAACTCCTGATTTAGCAACAGCCAATAGAATTTAGACTGCCATCATTACGCCGGTTTCAGATGGAGGTTACATGTCAATCAATAAGGTTCTGGGGTCCGATATGTGATCAGACTTGCAAACCTGCATAATACCAAATAATAAAAATGAATGCCAATAATGTTCTAGTCCATGTGGGTGGCTCATTGATTCCTGAGATCAAGCGAACCCCGAAATTAAACATAAAAAAATATATATTTTCAATTGCAGATTTGCGAGCTTAAGGACTGTTGTGCAATTAATTCTAATGTCTTTCATCGCTTTCCCCGTTATAGTGCAGTATTGACTTTTTATTTGCTTTTACAGTGCTACGAATATGTCTTTAACCCCTTTGCGGGTCCTCTCTAGTACTCGTAGGATAATCTTCTACATTAGGCATTTACGGTGTGAAAACATTTGCAGGCTTGGGAAATCTGGGCAAACTGAATAGCGATTTGCGATTTTAGTGATCGTAACTCTTGCGGCCGTGAAAGATCAAAGGCTTGGACGGGCTGTAATGAGGCTCTTTGTTTTTCTATGTCTGTCTATGTATAGCACCTTACAAGATTATTTACGTTAATACACTGTTTATATCATATAAGGTGCCTGCTGGGAGTCTCTCTGGGCCACACAGGTTTATCACTGATGTCAAGGGGTATCTATGGGCACCCAAATTCCTAGTGTGGATCCCTGGCATATTTCAAATAACTGGTTTATTGGAATTGGTGCGAAGCGACTGAATGACACCACTGCCAACACTACAGAACAAAAAATATAAAAAACTGGACAGTACAGGGCCCCTCCAAGAAGAGAGGCCCCGATGCATTGCATGGTTTGAGTAGTAGCTCCACCCCGGCTTACTGTACTTATTGTATAGTATATGTGTATATGCATGTGTAAGAACATACTTGTGTATAGTGCAGTTTTTAATAAATAATAATAAATATAATAATAAATAAAAATATAAACTACATTCTTTTGATTGGAGGTATAACGTAGTAGATAGGCTTGTGACATTTCACTTTACATTGTATTTCAAGCCCATCTGCAATAGTTTTAAGAGGTTTAATGAATCATACAGAAAACGCCCTCATATATTATGTATTTAGGATCATATTCAATCTACATACAATCATTTTACTAAAAAAATGGTCCGCGGTTGAGGAATTACAAAATAATGAGATAATGATAAGAGACAATAACAGCAATAAAAAATTGAATATACCGATTACCACTGGGGATTTCCTTCAATCACACGTTTATTCATTCCTGAAGATTTCTCAAATGTAATTAAGCAAGAACATTATGTGTATCTACCGGGGAGCTTTACAAAAGCCTAAAATACATACAGTAGGTCTCATATTTTACATTTTTCAATCAGGTTGTCAAGCATTTAAAATAAATTAGGTTTATTTCTATTTTTCAATCAACAACACCTGTATAATTTTGCCATAAATCAAAAAGAAAAAGTCACCATATTCCCAAGTGGATATATAAATACAATATTCAATTTCACATCAGAAGCATGAATAGAGCATAAATTAATATATAATGAGTGGTGGATGTAGAATGATTGTAGACCTAGTAAGGACATGTAACTCAAAATAAGAGGAATTCTCACCATTGTCAGCGTAAATGGATGGTTTTCCAATGCAGATACTTGGGGACACTGCAGAATGATGTGCTGGAAATAAATAATGACAAATTAAATTATATATACATGAAACGTCCAGTTAAAAATATTTTTATTTTATTTTACGATAATGTCCAAATTATTTTGAAAAGTAAAAAATTAATAATATAGCCTTTATTTAATATGAAGATATACTACAAGTACAATTTGAGATTTTTATTTTTGATGGAGATTTTGACTTTGTTAGTAAAATGGTATTATGCTAAGAGTGGGAGGAAGAGTATACACATGTAAGATCTGTATTCATTTATGTTAAGATGTTGTCATATAGCCCCTTGTCAGTAGAACTCAATGGCAGAGGAAGGCCCTATATATGACTCAAGCTACAGACAAACTGGCGGTCCAAGATTGAAACTTAAAATGCCAGTACTTTCAAAGGGCCCCGTCTGGATTGCTACCTTGTGAAAGGGCTTGTGTACCTAAGTGAAGCTGAAAGCTATACCATGTATGGTCACCCAAGATGGTTAGGTCATAGCAGCAAGGTCAGACAAATTGGACTCTACTGGAAATGGAGTTTGCCCCCCACTCCAATATCTTTGCCACGAAAACCATCTGGATGAGCACAATCAGAAACACAGACAGATGTGCCTGTAGTGTCCATTTGGTTACCAAGATTCAGACATGACTGAAGGATTGAACAAAGGGACAAAGGGACTAAGAGACAGCTCATCAGTTTACAAAAACACAACCTCATGAGAGGGTAGTTGTAAGAAACAGCTCAGTAGAGAAAATATGATCCCACAGCTGTTTTTAATGTTTTCCTAAGAAATATACTCAGTTTTGGTGTAAAAGTAAGCTATCTGCCATATGTATCATCAACTATATGTTCCAGTTTGTACCAGGTCAGTTTTAAGGCGGGGCAAGACCACCAAATTTGGAGCTGGGTGGTGATATTCAGGCAGCCTCTGAAACAAATAATTGGGTAGGTGGGATAAATTCTGTGAAGATACAACCTACACAAAACCTTCAAGTTGGTCTCGAGTATCATGTCATTCCTACAGCTAGGTCCAATAGAATTCAGGGATTTGGACCAATCTTCATTGTCTATTGTTGTATTTCCCATATTTTTTTTATCCTGGTAAAGAAACAAATATCAAACTGAATCCCTAGCCCATAAAATGTTTAATTTGTGTGAGGCCTGTACATTTCCAATGATGTAAGTGGGATGGAGATTGGACAGTAAAATGTTAGAATTTTTGAATATACAGTGGATATAAAAAGTCTACACACCCCTGCTAAAAAGGTATCTGTGCTGTAAAAAAATTAGACAAAGATAAATAATTTCAGAACTTTTTCCACCTTTAATGTGACCTATAAACTGTACAACTCCATTGAAAAACAAACTGAAATCTTTTAGGTAGAGGGAAGAAAAAATATAAAAATAAAATAATATGGTTGCATAAGTATGCACACCCTTAAACTAATACTTTGTTGAAGCACCTTTTGATTTTATTACAGCACTCAGTCTTTTTGGGTATGAGTCTATCAGCATGGCACATTTGACTTGGCAAGATTTGCCCACTCTTCTTTGCAAAAACACTCCAAATCTGTCAGATTGCGAGGGCATCTCCTGTGCACAGCCTCTTCAGTTCACCCCGTAGATTTTCAATCGGTTTCAGGTCTGGGCTCTGGCTGGGCCATTCCAAAGCTTTAATCTTCTTCTGGTGAAGCCATTCCTTTGTTGATTTGGATGTATGCTTTGGGTCGTTGTCATGCTGAAAGATGAAGTTCCTCTTCATGTTCAGCTTTCTAGCAGAAGCCTGAAGGTTTTGTGCCAATATTGACTGGTATTTGGAACTGTTCATAATTCCCTCTATCTTAACTAAGGCCCCAGTTCCAGCTGAAGAAAAACAGCCCCAAAGCATGATGCTGCCACCACCACGCTTCACTGTGGGTATGGTGTTCTTTTGATGATGTGCAGTGTTGTTTTTGCGCCAAACATATCTTTTGGAATTATGGCCAAAAAGTTCAACCTTGGTTTCATCAGAACATAACACCTTTTCCCACATGCTTTTGGGAGACTTAAGATGTGTTTTTGCAAAATGTAGCCTGGCTTGGATGTTTTTCTTCGTAAGAAAGGGCTTTCGTCTTGCCACTCTACCCCATAGCAAAGACATACTGTATGAATAATACGGGAGACTGTTGTCACATGTACCACACAGCCAGTACTTGCCAGATAATCCTGCAGCTCCTTTAATGTTGCTGTAGGCCTTTTGGTAGCCTCCCAGACCAGTTTTCTTCTCGTCTTTTCATCAATTTTGGAGGGATCTCCAGTTCTTGGTAATGTCACTGTTGTGCCATATTTTCTCCACTTGATGATGACTGTCTTCACTGTGTTCCATGGTATATCTAATGCCTTGGAAATTATTTTGTACCCTTCTCCTGACTGATACCTTTTAACAATGAGATCCCTCTGATGCTTTGGAAGCTCTCTGTGGACCATGGCTTTTGCTGTGGGATGCGACTAAGAACATTTTAGGAAATACCAACTAGAGAAGCTGAACTTTATTTGGGGTTAATCAGAGGCACTTTAAATGATGGCAGGTGTGTGCTGACTGCTATTTAACATGATTTGGAATGTGATTGCTTAATTCTGAACACAGCTACATCCCCGGTTATAGGAGGTTGTGCAGACTAATGCAACCACTTTATTTTTATTTATTTATTTTCTTCCCTCCACCTAAAAGATTTCAGTTTGTTTTTCAATTGAGTTGTACAGGTCACATTAAAGGTAGAAAAAGTTCTGAAATTATTTATCTTTGTCTCATTTTTTTACAGCACAGAAACCTGACCTTTTAACAGGGGTGTGTAGACTTTTAATATCTACTGAAAGTAAAAGAAGAGTGCAGGGATATGAGATTTTAACTGAATTAATATCTGATCCAGCAGTCAAGGACTTGTATTATTGTTTTTGATAAGGGTCTTAATGTTCTGCCGCAGTATATAGTTAATGTTTCTGTTAGGAAAGAGTGAATTTTCAATATCCACCCAACAAGGAAAGGTATGAATGTTATCCAACAGCATTATTTGTTGCACATAAGCTGTGATACATTCTGAATTGATTGGCTTTATGACATGAATGGTACCAAATAAAGGCAAATATCTAATTTTGTAGTCTCAAGATATCTGCTTGTGGAAAGGACCTAAATAATCATAGTGTTTTAGGAAAAAGGGACATACTAACTCCTGCAATATATCTTAAAAGAGGATGTTTAAGTGTGTACCAATGATATAGGATTTTAATGTTGTGAAAGTAAGTAGGCTAATTAGTTTTATAGATTGTACTAGTAACTTCCCGTCATAAATGATGGTATCATATATGATCTGCTCCGTCTCTCTCTCTCTCTCTCTCTGTGCACCCTCTCTCCGTGTGTGCCCTCTCCCTCTCCCTGTGCGCCGTCTCTCTCTGTCTTTATGCTCTCTCTCTCTCTCTGTGCTCTATCTCTCTCTACCTCCCTCCCTTTTTCTCTCTCCTTCTGTTTCTCCCTCCTTCCTTGTCTCCCCTTCCTTCTTCTCTCCTCCCGCTTGCCTCCTTCTTCTCTCTTCCTCCCTCCCCTCCTTCTCTCTCCCCATGTCTCTCTCTGACCCTTTCTCCTATCTCTCTCTCCCACATGTCTCTCTCTCCTCCATGTCTCTCTCCCATCCTCTCCAATTTCTCTCTCCCCCTCATGGCCATCCCCTACCTCTCTCCCCCCCCATGTTTCTCTCCCACCCTGCCTCTCTACCCTTTCTATCTCCCCATGCCTCTCTCCCCCCCCCGTCTCTCTCCCTGGTGTCTCTCCCAATCTCTCCCCATGTCTCTCTCACACCCTCTCCCCTGTCTCTCTTCCACTCTGCCCCATCCTCGCACTGCCCCCTCGTGACACGCAATGCACTGATACGACACACATTGCGCATGAGCCCATTATGCCCACACATCACTTTTCATACTGCGCATGTGCGGGAAGAGCGACACACTACAGAAACTATATTAGTAATGGACTCTGCCTAGAATCTAGACCCCTAAGTACTGTATATGGTCATTGTACCATTGGAAATCAAAATGTTATCATTTGTAGTGGGAGACATAACGCAACAGATTTATATGAATTAACCCTGAGGCCGGAGAGTGGAAAGTTCACAAATAAGATAAATATAAAACATAAATATTAAATAATTAAATATTAACCCCTTTTCCACATAAAGGACATGGGTTTTGGTGTCTTATACAGTATATATATTTTTTGGTGTCCTATATATATTTCTGGTGGTAGTTAACCATTTATTTCAGTCTAACTAATTCCTCGTTTACCTGCCCAGGCCTCGCTTTGAAGTTTTCCTTCACCATCCGGATCTCAATGACGTTACACGGGTGGTGTATCACAGAAGTAATAGTAACTGGTTTATTGCTCCTGAAAAATCTGTATAATCTCTCAGCACAGTATAAGCACAAGGGCCCAGAAATCCACAGCCAGGTCTATAAATAAAAGAATACATATTAGAAAATATTAGAATAGTTTTATAAAATGTAGTTTTAGTGTTGGGGGGGGGGGACAGTTTAAACATGAGACAGTATAAGACAACTTAAAAGTAAGCTATCAATCTTTTGCCAGCATTTTACACCAGCGTGTGCAACAATTCTCCTATTTGAAACATAATGTTTATATGAGTGTTAAGAAAAAAACTTTAATTCATTTTGTGGTCTTATACTTTAGGAAAAAGTTCCAGACATACAAAATTAATATTTTAAGTCCTCTTTCTCTGCTTCTAAACCCCATATACCTCTACTTAGCATTTTAACTGTGACATTGAAGCACAGTCACCTGATTTTACATGGGTAAAAAAGAAGATACTGGTTGTTTGATATAATGCATCTGTGCTGCTGCCTTGTGTTCTTCCTAACTGTAAAGGATGTTCTTCAAGGAGAGAGTGGTCATCAGAAACTGAATTTAGGAATGTGTCATTATCACAGACCAAATATGTGACATTCCTGTGTGCAAGAACATACGTCCAAGACTAGAGTATAATCTTCAGGTTCAATATCCAACTATTATGAAAATCTACTCTAACCAATAAGACCAGACTACTTTGTCCCTCCCTATCAGTAGCTTAAAATATATTTTCAATATTTGTTTTGAATCTCATGTTAAAGAACAACTAAATGGACCATACAGTGGATAGGGTGCGGCACCCGGTATATGCTAATGATGTGACGTCACATGTGCGCCATGTCATTAGCATTGGCCGGGTCGAGAAGCGGAGGCCGGAGCAGAAGCTGAAGATGAAGGTAAGTGAGGGGAAAGGGAGAGGGGGTTTAGAGGGGGTTTAGAATTTAGGGGGGTTTAGAATGAGGAGGGGGGTTGAGGAGGGAGGTTGAGGAGGGGGTTGAGGATGGGGGGTTGAGGATGAGGATGGGGGTGTTGAGGAGGGGGTTGAGGATGTGGGTTGGAGGAGGGAGGTTGAGGAGGGGGGTTGAGGAGGGGGTTGAGGAGAGAGGATGAGGAGGGAGGTTGAGGATGAGGAGGGAGGTTGAGGAGGGGGTTGAGGATGAGGAGGGGGGTTGAGGTTGAGGATGGGGTTGAGGATGGGGGGGTTGAGGATGAGGATGGGGGGTTGAGGAGGGAGGTTGAGGAGGGGGTTGAGGAGGGGGTTGAGGATGAGGGGGTTGAGGAGGGAGGTTGGGGATGAGAAGGGAGGATGAGGAGGGAGGTTGAGGATGAGGAGTGGGGTTGAGGAGGGAGGTTAAGAATGAGGAGGGGAAGAGACACAGGGAAGGGAGAGGGGGGAAGAGACACAGGGAAGGGAGGGGGAGAAGAGACACGGGAGAGAGGGGGGGACACAAGAAAAGGGCACACAAGAGGGGGACACAGAGGGCACAAGAGGGACACAGGGGGCAGCACATTTCCCACACTCGGCTTATACTCGAGTAGCTCATTTTACCCAGTATTTTGTGGTAAAATAGGTGCCTCGGCTTATACTAGGGTCGGCTTATACTCGAGTATATACGGTATTTGCAGTTGGAAGTTTTACACTGCTAAATAACAAACGGTTGATAAATCCACAGCCTGGTCTAGTAAATAAAACAATGAACAATATTATATTATATTAGCATAGCTTGTACATAATCAGCTGCATCACCCACTGGCACTAAGTCCATTCCTGGATCAATCTTAAAGAAAATAAACAACTTCCATGAATGTTTTTCAAGCCTCTACCTGATGTTATAGAGCAATTTTTGTGACTTCTAATAGAGTTGATGGCCAAATCTTATTAACACATTTCACAAGTATTCAAACTTTATTTAAATGACATCAGTAGTGGTTATAAATATGGCAGGGGTAGTCTATAGGTAGACCTGGGTCAGAATACTTACCTCCAGTGCCTTTATTCAGGACCTCCATTGAATTACTACATTTTTCATATATCTCCGCTAAAGCTTCCAAATGTTTAAATTATGTAGCAGTTACATGCTGTTCTATTCCGGAGTCTCAATTACTGTAAACATCCAACCGCTACATTTCTGTTTTTTTTTGTTTTTTTATATTAAATACATGAATATGTATAAATAATGAAAATGGATTTCTGACCTTCATTTTCATACATTCAGTTACATTTTGTAAAGAATAGCCCTGCAATATGATGTTATTTATTTAACAACTCATAAACAATCAGTACTTTAAAAAAAAAATATATAACCTTTAATAAACTTAAGTGTGTATTTTAGTGTTGTATACTTCAGCATATCTGCTCCTTTCAACCAATTATTGGTTGTCCAAAAGGTTGGAGAAGATCTGCCCTGGAGGCAGGCCTAAGATGAATCTTTATTCGCTCTGCCCACTGCACTGCAAGCAACAAGACTGGTCTGTAGGACAACCTCCTGGACAGATCCGCTTCCAGCACCTGAACTCCATAAAAGGTGGGGATACAAGCAGTTGGAAGTAGCAATGTTAAAGTTTATTGTTTTACATTTTTCTCCAAATACTACTTCCATAATCTATTATTACATAGTCAAATTAAAGGGTCGCTGAACTCACTGTAAGTGTTCTTCCTGGTGTGAAAGAGCACAATATTGCATGCTAAAATTATATAATTTTACTAACTACTTAGAACGGCTAAAAAAATCTAAAGTCTTAAATCCCTTGTTTACATAGGGCTTCATTTAAATGATGGCTGTAACTCTGTGATTCCTTGCGATGGGGCTACAGCCCCTCGCAGCCCTACGTTGCTATTCACAGTAACGGCGCCGCAAGGAGGTCTTCTTACGGCTGATCGCAAACCATGCAGTTGGCCGTAAGTCTTGGCGGGCTGCAACCCGATCGTGGACACTCCTTAACTCCCCCCTTGCTCCAGGGGGCCCGATCGGGACCCCTGCAGTGTCCCTACATTAACCCCTTGCTATAGGGGTCCAGATGGGGACCCTGCAGCACTTTAAACATTTAAATTCCCTGCCGTGGGTCCTTAAAGGGCTTGCGGCACACAAATGGTTACCCCAAGGAGCGGGGGTACTGTAAGTACCCCAAGCAGCAGGGGTACAGTAAGTACCTTTGCGGCACTTAACATGAACCCCCCAAATGCTGGGGGTCCCGACTGGGACCCCCGCAGTGTCCCTACATTAACCCCTTGCTGTAGGGCAACCGATCGTGACCCCGCAGCACTTCAAACATTTAAATTTCCTAAAGGGCCCGTGGCACACATATAGTTACCCACGGCACCTAACATTAACCCCCCCCAATGCTAGGGGGCCCCATCGGGACCCCCGCAGTGTCCCTACATTAACCCTTGCAGCAGGGGTCCCAATCGAGACCGATCGGGACCCCGGCAGCACTTAAAATTTCAAATTTCCCGCCTTGGTCAAATGAAAGAGGCAAGAGAGCAGAAACCTGAATTTTCTGCTGGTAAGAAAAAAAATAGAACTTGTTCCCTTTAAACTGAAATTATAAACATTCTGCTAAAAACCTTACCATTTACTTGAATGGTGGGACACCCTTGCAACCTAACATGATTTTACTTGATTTCTCAGTGAAGAATGCACATATTTCAGAAACTCAAAAAGTATTTCAACATGCTTTTAAAAGATCTTTAGTGTGATGTGGTCCAAATTGTGCTGAATTAAGTGGCCCTTTAGTATAAACTGTACAGGAATAACTTTAAAATACATTACCTCAATAAAATAAGGTCTTTTTTAGCTATCTCCATCCAGACTGCTGCCTTCATAACAAATTATGATGAGCAATGCTGGATAAACAAGATATTTTGTTTGAAATCAGAGGAGACTATTTTCTACAATATAAACTTGTTGATTTGTAGATTTTCATTTAAGCTCTGTTGTTATCTGCAAAATCCCATAGCTGAGAAAACAATGACATCGTGAATTGTTATCCTAAGAATAAAACAAAATACCACATAATAGTATTGTTTACTTGTTGTGAGAGATTCCACTTGCAAGAAGCTGAAGCAGGCGCCTGCCAATCTATGTTTGGCTCCCATAACTGACTATTCACAGTTTATTGTCATCTATTAATGACATATACACTCTTCTATAGCATCAGAGTGTTTGTCAACTATTCCTTATTCTCCTTGTATTAAAGGTACACCTTATGCACTCTTCATCATCAGAAAGAGAGTTCAAAATCATGAAAAAGTTGTTAATTTCCTAAAATTGATCAAGTATTGACTTCGATATTGTCATTTTTGTTCTTGCCTGAATAGCCCATGAAGCCCTCCCACAACCATCTGTATAGGTAATAAGCTTCAGATTGTAACTGCAGCTTTGTTCTATTTCACATTTATTAATTTCTATGTTGTTGTTGTTTAGTCGTTCAGTCATGTCCGACTCTATGTGACCCTATGGACCGAAGTAAGCCAGGAACATCTATCAGCCACTGCTCCTCTGATATCCATCAAGCTCATGCTCATTGCTTTAATGACCTCTACGCCTCTGCCGTCCCCTTCTTCATGTGCCGTCAATCTTTCCCAGCATCAGAGTCTTATCTAGCGAATCCTGTCGTTTCCTGATATGGACACAATATTTGAACTTTAGCCTCATGATCAAAGCTTCCAGTGAACATTGTAGCTTGATTTGCTGTAGTTTTGATTGATTGGTTCTTCTTGCATTTTACTAAAGAGCAACAATTCAAAGTCGTCAATTTTCCGGCGCACAGCCCTCTTTATGGTCAAGCTTTCACATCCGTATGGTACTACTGGGAATACCATAGTTCTAACTATGCTGACTATTGTTGATAGTGATATACAGTATATTTTCTTTCTAATATCTTGTCCAGACTTGACATGGCTTTCCTTCCCAGAAGTAAATGTCTTTTAATTTCATGGTGCAGTCACCATCTCCAGAGATCTTGGAGTCAAGGAAAATAAATTCTGTCACTGCCTCCACTTAATTTTTATACCACTATTTAACATGCTAAAAGCATGTATTTTCAGTAACTCTATAAAAAAACATAATTATATTTATAATGTAGTTTTTACGATAATAATACTAAGTGCTGTTTAAAATACCTTTAAAAGACATGTATATGTATATATATATATATATATATATATATATATATATATATATATACATACATATATATATATATATTTATATATATATATATATATATATATATATATATATATATTTTTTTTTTTTTTACCTAAATGTGATACTGTATCTAATTTAAAAGAAAATAAAAATTTCTATTTCAATTTTGAAAAATGGCAGAGACGGACCGGACCCAGTGCTCTAACTTTACACACAGCAACATTTAAAATTGACTAAAAAATAAAAAAAATTTAGAGGCTAAAAAGAATACATTTATTCTACCAGAGCTGGTGAGATACCCTAAAAATCACTTCAAAAGCTCATAACTTAGTTACTTTACCAGCAAGTTTAAAAAGGAAAACACTTTTTCCATGTGCTTGTCCACTATCTATGTGGAGCAGAGCACATATCGTGACTTCAGTGTTGCTTTAAACCTTTACGGGCAGGAGGCCAAACACATTTGCAACATTTTCCTCTACATATGTGTAGGCATGGTTCCTCTCAGTTTATTTATATTTAAATAAGGAAAATGATAAATTGCTTTTTTCTTTAGAACTTCAGCATTTCTTATTTTGTATGTATGATTGATTTGGAACGTTATACTTTTCGTAAAACCTATAAAATCAGTTACAGTTTAATAACCAAAGCGCTGGATCTCCTGAGTATGCTGATAAAAAATATTGTAAACATTCCGATCATTTCTGACCAAGACAAGTCATTAATTGAGAAGAGCACCGGAAACTTTTCTGGCATTTTCTGGCCACGTTATAAAAAAATATTGTGAATAAAAATAGTCTAAACCCTATTACATTAACATAATCCTAAACAGGTATACATTTTCTGAAACTACCGACCCAAGAGAATTGACGAGCGCCGCAATGTTTAATTTCCTAAAAACACCCAATCACTAGGGTTTGCTAAATGTCAACCTTTTTATACATTAAAAAAAAAATAGAAGAATTTCTCTCTCCCCTCATTCCCTTTATTCATTTGTTTTCCCCCATTCCCCTCCGTCTCCCTCTGCCCCTCTTCCTCGCCCTACTCTGTCATCCCCTTCTCTCCTCATCTGCTCTCTATCATGCCCCCTCTTTGCCCCTCTATTTCCCATCCCAACTCTCTCTGTCCCCACCCTTCTCTCCCTCATGCCCTTTTACCCGTTCTCTATCACATATCCCTCTGAATCTGTTCCCCCTCTCACCACCTTCTCCCCATCGTGCTCTCTTTCCCCTACTTTTCTCTATCCCCTATTATCTCTCACCCCCTCTTCCCCATCTCCTCTGTCTCCCCCTCAGCCCTTTTTTTCCTCTGTTCATGTTTTCCCCTTTCTCTCCTCCTTCTTCCTCTCTCCCCTGTATACTCTATGCCCCAGGTCCCCCCCTCCTATATTGACCCCCAATCATCTCCTCGCTATCCTCTTGATCCCTTGCCTTCATCAGGTAGGCCTGTTTCTCCCAGATACCCTCGGCATTTAATAACTGATGATATGTGTGCAGAGATTTTAAGGTTCTGTATGTGCATTTGTATTACAATTATTTAAAATAAAAAATAAAGAGTTATCACATATATAGTTGTGAGCGTACGAGTTGTTGCTAACGCTGCGGGCTCGCGTAGCGAGTCGCGGGCCTCGCGTAGCGCAAGGCCCGCGGCTCGCGCAGCGAGACGCGGGCCTCGCGAAGCGAGAGACGCGTTTCGCGTAGCGAGCCCGCGGCCCTCGCGAAGCAAGGGCACTGTGCCAGGTTGTCAGTTGCTGGCATGGAGCGCCGAAGGCGCTCCTTGCCAGCAACTCTGAGGACCCTCGCGAAGCGAGGGCCTCAGTTGCTGGCTTGGAGCGCCGCAGGCGCTCCATGCCAGCACCTGAGGACCTCGCAAAGCGAGGTCTTCAGTTGCAGCAACTGCGACCCTTGCAAAATTTCAAAAAAAGTTTACGTCGCAACACATTACGACACTCGCAAACAACATACGACACACGTTCACACACATTACGGCCTCGCAACACTCGGACGCAACTCGCGAACATTACAAAATTACAAACACAATACATACACACAGCACATACATAAAAACCTTACCTACACAAACAGGAAGCACCCAGGACCTCAAAAATGCAACTTACAACTTAATTGCACTCAAAATAAAAGAGTTTAGACACTAAATAGTTTGTTAAGCGACACAAAAAATGGCCGACGAATAAAACGAAAACGAGGCTACACACGCAAACACCATACGAGACACGTTACCACACATTACGACTTCGCAAACATCGGACGCAACACGCCGACATACAAACATTTAAAACTTAAGAAAGACACACAACAAACACATAAAAAGCTTACCTACAGCAAGAGGAACCAGCCAGCACCTCAAAAAAACAAGTTACACCTACATTTAAATCAAAATAAAACACTTTAGACACTAATACCATCGCTAAGCGACAGAAAAAATGGCCGACGAACAAAACGAAAACGAGGCTTCAGACGTAACTACACTACACTTACTCGCAATAATGAAACACATACTATGCGGAACGTATCACACTCATATTAAACACCATTTTGAACAGTAATACGCAGAAAATGGCGGATGGAACGCAAATTGTAAGCTGGAACGCAAATAGCGCATGCGTATTGCGTTCTAACGGTCTCACTTTCCAGAACTTTCTACAAGTTTATAAATACTGCCTATTTCAAACAAAAAAATACATTTCTCCTCAGGTGATCAACGGAGTGACTTCTGAGATAACTGCTGCTTTTACTTGAGAAGACAATTCTTTACTAATTTACTACTTTGCATTGTGCAAATTACAACTGAGAGGTAAGCTATAATATATTACATTTTATTATCAGGACAGGTCAAACAAATAAAAAAAAAAATAGGATTTATGTAGTGACATATATGGCACATTTATGTGTATAGGCTCAAAAAAAGGTTCATTTAACAAACAGAATTCAATATTAAAACAGAGGTTTATGTATAGTGACATGTGACACGCACATATATGTCTATAATGTATAGTGACATCTGACACGCACGTATATGTATAGAATGTATAGTGGCATGTGACATGCACATTTATGTGTATTGCCCCTGCATAGTGACATGTGACACGGACATATATGTGTATCATGTATATTGACATGTGACACACACATTTATGTGTACTGCCCCTTCATAGTGACATGTCACACGGACATATATGTGTATAATGTATATTGACATGTGACACACACATTTATGTGTACTGCCCCTTCATAGTGACATGTGACACAGACATATATGTGTATAATGTATAGTGACATGTGATACGCACATTTATGTGTACTGCCCCTTTATAGTGACATGTGACACGGACATATATGTGTATAATGTATAGTGACATGTCACACGCACATTTATGTGTACTGCCCCTTTATAGTGACATGTGACACGGACATATATGTGTATAATGTATAGTGACATGTGATACGCACATTTATGTGTATTGCCACTGCAACAAATTTAGCTTAAAACAAAATCAGTAAACAACTACATTTAAATGACATTATATGTCATGTATACTGATATGTCACACGCACATATATGTGTATCATCTATAGTTACATCTCACACACACACATTTATGTGTGTTGGAAAAAACAAATATAAGGTTAATTTAACCATTTAAATATGAGTCATGTATACTGATATGTCACACGTACACAAAATAATTACATTAAAGTATGCAATGTGCTTCATGTATGTGACATATGTGTGTAGCCCCCAACAAAAAATAAGGTTAATTGAAAAAAATTACACGACTATATTTCAATGACATTCATTTACTTCAATTCAATAGATCATATAAAGCTGAATCTTTTTATTTCTTTGAATATTCAAACAGACTCTGCATCAATAGCGTCTCTCAACAATTTGCACCGTGCACTGTGAAGCACAATCCCTTTTAAAGAACACCAACAAAGAAGAAGAAGAGGTAAGATACAACAAGACATTACATGCTCAAAAGGACATGCTTTGCTACATGAAAAATTATAAATATACAAATAACTATTTCACTTTCTTTTTCAAACAGACACTACAAGAAGACCGGCGGATTAAGATTGGCAGGAGGGGACTGTCTGTCATTCAAAACTTCAAGCAAGGTAAAGTATTAAGTATAAACAAGAAAGAACCATGAGCCTTATTCAATTGTGACTTCCTCAATTGAATAGGGCTCTATATAAGCACATAACATATTTTTTATACAGAACTTTTTAGTTACTGAATTTCTAACCACAATCAAGGTTTTCAATAACTAAAAACTTTGCTCAATACATATGTTATGTGATTATATAGAGCCCTCTTCAATTGGCAAAATTGCAATTCAATGAGGACCTATATATCTTTAATGGCCAAGGGCCTCACACAAATGTGATTTGCCCATTTCAATAGGGCTCTATATAAGCACAGACCATATTTTTTAAAGGAACTTTTTCTTTTGTGAACACGTTGCTTTTGGATACAAGTTCACTAAATACAAAATGACGTAAAAAAATATGCTCTGTGCTGATATTGAACGACGCGGAGGCTGCACAGGCTCCCTGGGTCAGCCTGTAGCGTCACGTGACCCAGCGGAGCCTGTGAGGCTATCAGCCAATCAGGAGCGTCGGGGGGCGTGTCGGAAGCCCGTTTCGCGCCATTGAGCAGAGCAGCGCGGTCTCCCGACTGGATGGACGGAGGTCTGAGGTCCTGCAGCTAAAAAAATACAGTAGGAAGGTTTAATTACTGAGATTTCACCCCAGCTTACCAGCATATAAGGGGATATCACTGTTGAGGCTATCCTTGTCTGTTTTTGTGTTCTTTTCCTCCTCCGTTTTTTGTGTGTGTGTGTGTCCCTGTCTCCCTGTGGTGTGCTGTGCCTGTGTGTGTTCCTGTGTCTGTGTGTGCCTGTTTTCTGCTTGTTGTGCCCCCTGTTTGTTCCCCTGTTAGCTATTTCTATGGATCCAGAAGGCTTAGAGGCCTTACTGGCTGAGGTTAGGACCCGTGCCTTAAGCCAAGGGGTCAGGTGGGTGCAGGACAGGCTGGGACCTCCCATGCCTTCTGCGCTTGGAGCTCAGCACATTGTACAGGAACAGCCTGCGGTGGCTGGTGTCCTAGCCAATCCTGATGCCTCCAGGGAAATTTTTTCCCATCCCACCACTGTAGGGCTGCCAGACCCACGTCCATCAGGTAGCAGAGACACCAGAGATGGGGGGGTTACAGGTCAGGGCGGCCGGGACCCTATACCCCCCAGGCAGGCGAGCGCCAGGATCACGGGCGGTGGGGGTGAGGGCCTAGCAATCCGGCCACCACCTGCCAACTTGCCTAAAGGTCCTAGGCCGCGACAAAGGTCGCGAAACACCCCTCTAACACCCCGCAAGGGGGGTGCAGGGGGTAAGAGAAAAGCCGGGAGTCCTAAAAAGGCTCCTACAGGCCCTCACGGTGCCAAGCAGACGGTCCCTGGGGTTTCCCTAATTAACAGTGCTTCTGGTACTTTACAGGGACGCCCAACTGACAGCGAGAGGAGCATGGCGACGACGAGAGAGAGAAGAGATGGGGTCATCAGAGAGATGAACAGCCAAGACAGCATGATCATGATTGATGACATGCCTGTGACAGCGGCAGTGGCGAGGCTAGGAAGCCCCACTCGAGCTAAGAAGGCTACGAGCAGGTACAGTCCGCTGCTATTTACGCACACACCGCTAAGGCGTAGCAGAGTAGAGACTGAGGGCGATACGGTTAGGCCACAGCGCAAAGGGTCTAAGACTGACCAACAGCTGGATATTCCAACGCCCGAGGAAGTCTCAGGGGGCCCCCTACAGGGGGCGGCGGAGGCAGTGCTAGCCTACTCCAGCCGCGCAAGCTTAGCTGACCAGGACCCTTCCTCAGACGAGGAAAGGGCGGTATGGGCGCGGGCATGCAGGTCGCGGAGAGCTAGTGACTGTTCTTCTTGTACCCACAGATCCAGAAGGAGATCCCGGTCTAGAAGCAGAAGATCTTGTCGGTGCAGCTGTGCTTGCACTGGATCTGAGAGGAGAAGCCCGCGGAGGGCCAGACGGTCAGAGTCCCCGGAGCGTCAGGAGAGACGCGGGGATACTCCGTTGGCCGTATCTACTCCTAAGCTTCCAGAAGCAGGTGAGCGCTCAGAATTGAGCTGCGCAGCAGACAAGGGTGGTTTTATTGGGTCATTAAGGACTCTATTAGCTGCGCATAACATTGCAGTTAGCGAACGCGAAATGGGAGCGTGGATAGGGGGGCTAGCAAAGGGTGCATGGTCCCAGCCAGCAGCGGTAGTGGCGCCAGCGAGCGCAGGCGAGGCGCTAGCTAGCTTGCGCGCGCCCGAGCCGGTAGGCAGCGCAATAGCAGCAGTTGGGAATAACACTGTGGGGGTTACCGACGCAGCCATGAGGCCCATAGTCCTCTGCTCGTTGGATAATTTGGGTGCACACCTTCCACAGGAAGTAAAGGAAAAGATCTGGAGGAGGGAGTTTATAGAGTTGTTTTCCCTTCTCCCTATGTCTAGGCAAACAGACCTGGCCGAGAGGGGCCCCAGGGAGGGGAAATCCTTTGCTAGGCTACCCAGGACGTTTGATACCTGGCTGCAAGCATTTTCTATTTGGGCTTGCGTACTGTGTGAGCGGCACCCTGAACAGAGTTCGGGATTGTTCGTCTACATAGACGAAATTCGGAATGCTCACAAGGTTTATGGGGGTACAGCCTGGTGGCGGTACGATGAGGAATTCCGGCAATACTTGGCCTCAAGGCCAAGTATGGCGTGGAGCGACAAAGCGGTGGCGTATTGGCTAAACATCATGACACCCATGAGAGTCACGACGCCCTTTCGGAGCGGGGCCGGTGGAGGTAAGGGCCCCACCCACGCCTCAGGAGCAGGTCTTAAGACCTGTTTTTCGTACAACGAGGGGGTCTGCAGATGGGCGCCTAACTGCAGGTTTAAGCATGCATGCTCAAACTGCGGAGGTGAACACCCCCTGTCTATATGCAGTAGACCCAAAGAGGGAGGCAGGGGCGAGCCTCCTGCAAAGGGGCAAGACGCCCATACGCCTCCCCGCCATGCTGCCGTGGCTAAAGCGCTACGGTAAATTGGCACGCACCGCCGAAGCGGCGCGCCTATTGGAGGACGGGTTCCGAGAAGGATTCCGGATTCCATGTGGGGTCGACATTCATGGTTTTCTTGTCCCAAACCTGAAGTCGGCTAGGGATTTCCCAGGGGTAGCCAAAGCTAAGGTGCTTAATGAAGTAAAATTGGGGAGGATGGCCGGGCCATTTGCGGCCCCGCCCATCCAGGGTTTAGTTGTGTCTCCTCTTGGGGTGGTCCCCAAGAAGGAGAAGGGTAAATTTAGACTGATCCAGCATCTCTCATACCCCAGAGGCCGTTCGGTAAACGATGGCATATCAAGAGACCAGGCTACTGTGTCTTACGAGTCATTTGACCGGGCGGTCGATTTGGTGAGGAGGAAGGGCCAGGGGGCCCTTATGGCAAAAGTGGACATCGAGGCAGCATTCAGATTGCTCCCCGTGCACCCGACAAGCCATCGGTTGCTGGGGTGCTTCGTAGACGGAAGTTACTTCATTGACTTATGTTTACCCATGGGATGCTCGATATCCTGTGCTTACTTCGAGGCTTTCAGCAAATTTTTACAGTGGGTTGTGAGCATCGAGGCGGGGTACAAGAGTGTTACCCATTACCTGGATGACTTCCTTTTTGTTGGCCCAGCGAGAAACGACGCTTGCCGTTTTATGCTGGAGGTGTTCACCGAAATCTGTACAGAATTCGGGGTACCATTGGCCCATGACAAGACGGAGGGCCCTACGGAACAATTGACTTTTCTGGGGATTCGGATTGACTCCTGCAAAATGGAGTGCAGTCTTCCCTTAGAGAAGGTGGAGGACATGCAAGCCGAGATTACGGCGCTGCGGGGCGCACGGAGGGTGACCCTGCGGCGGCTGCAATCAATATTGGGGAAGTTGAATTTCGCGTGCAGAATTATCCCCATGGGGCGGATATTCTGTAGACGGATGTCTCTGGCTACGGTAGGGATTGCGAAGCCGCATCATTTCATAACAGTCTCTAAGGCCATGCGCGACGATGCAGAGGTATGGGCAATGTTCCTTGCAGACTTTAACGGGCGGGTGGTCCTTCAAAAGGAGGGCACCACCAGCGCAGAGCTAGACCTGCACACCGATGGTTCTGGACCGATCGGTTGTGGGGCGTATCTCCAAGGGAGATGGTTCGCTGCGGCATGGCCGGAGGAATGGGAAGAGGCGGGTTTACTGCTGAACCCTACATTCCTGGAGCTGTTTCCTATGGTGGTAGCAGTGCACTTATGGGGTCCTTGTTTCAGGGACAGGCGAGTCATTTTCCAGTCGGGTAATAAGGGGTTGGTTGAAGCCGTGAACAACATCACGGCGGCATCCGTACCAGTGATTAGATTGCTTAGGCATCTTGTGCTATGTTGCCTTCGCTTGAACATATGGTTTCAAGCAAGACACGTGACAAAGGTGAATAACGGAATTGCTTACGCCCTCTCTCGGTTTCAGGAGGATCGTTTCAGGGCGCTGGCTCCTCGTGCGAACGCTCTGGGGGAGCTCATCCCCGAGGAGCTCTGGGAGATTGGAGCTGTCAGGTAACGAGACTCGTGAGACAGTCTGTTGCCCCAGCGACGTGGAACGCTTATAGACGCGTGTGGGCTAAATGGGATAGCCTAGTGGCACTGGCAGGTGGTGCCACGACGGAGGACAAGAGCGTAGGGATCTTGCTTTGGTACCTGCTGCGGTGCGCCGAGCAAGGCGAATCAAAACCCGTAGTAGGGAGACAGGTCACGGCGCTTGCTTTTATGTTTAAGCTTGCTGGGCAGAGGGACCTTACTAAGGAGTTTCTAGTGCGCAAAGTGGTGCGCGGAATGTTCAGCGGTGCGCAAAGGCCAGATAGTAGGCGGCCAATAACATTTGCGCTGTTGCTGAGATTGGCTCAGGAATTGGTGGTGGTTTGCAGGGATCCCTTTGAATCTCTACTTTTCCGAACGGCTTTTTCCCTGGCGTTCTTCGGAGCGTTTAGGATAGGGGAGTTAGTCGCGAACAGTAGACACGGTTCGGGGGGTCTGCAATTGGTGGATACCTGCCTCAGGGAAGGTACGGTGGTATTGTGGTTGCGGAGGTCAAAGACTGACCAGGTGGGTAAAGGAAGAGAAGTGGTTCTGCATCAGGTTGGCACAGAGTGTTGCCCATATGCATGTGTAGTGGAGTACCTTAAGCAGCGACCGGTGGGACGGTGTTCGCTGCTGGTCCACGCCGATGGAACGGCACTGTCTGTGTATCAGTTTAAAAGAGTTTTAAAAAGCGCACTGCATCGGCTCGGTTTCAAGCAGTCCGACTTTGGGACACACTCCTTTCGGATTGGAGCTGCCACTGAAGCGGCTAGGTTGGGGTTGCCCGACGCGGCAGTAAAGCGCATCGGGAGGTGGGACTCAGACCGTTTTCGTTCCTATGTTCGGCCTAATGCAGTGGTTTAATGGTGTTGCTTTCTACTTTCAGGGGAACAGAAGCAACTATGGATTGTGGGCCATTCCTACGTGTACTGGGCCCATAGGTTAGCCGCAGTTACCGAAGAAAAGGCACAACTGGGCTTTCCTGTTACGGACTTACGCGTAAGGTGGTGTGGTATTCGGGGTCTGCGATGGGCGCAGCTCGACGGCCTCTTGGAAACGTACGCACAGCGTTACGGGCAGCCCAGTCTTATCATTCTTCATGCCGGCGGGAACGATTTAGGGACAGTTCCCATGAGACGAATGCTAAAGGTGATGAGACGAGACATCGAGAAATGGGTGAAGAAGTTCCCTGGCACGTTCCTTATCTGGTCTGAGATGATCAAGAGAAGATCATGGCGTAACGCGCGCGACCCAGTATGTTTAGATAAGGCTAGACAGAAGATAAACCAGCAGATTGCGAGCTTTGTGAGAAAACAAGGTTTCTCGGCCATCCGGTATAAAGATTTCGAACCGGTCGGCGCAGATGATTTTTTCGCAAAGGATAAGGTTCATCTTACGGAAATAGGGTACGAGTTGATGATGTTGGAGTTTAGGGAGAGTGTTTTGCGGGCTTTGGCTTTAATGTCCAGCAGGGGGGGATCGCAGCCTCGGGAGGCGTCCCTCGCATGCTCCGTGGCGGGAGGTGAGTTGCCCGGCCCACTGGCCTAAGGGGGCGATGGCCCCACCTCACAGGGCGTGCTTAAAGATAAGCATTGGGGCTTTGGGCAGGGCTCAAAGCGTGAGGTCACTGTTCGTGGCCGGGCTCCTCCCCCGGAAGGAAAGGACTAAATTAGTCATCTGAATAAGTTACGGTTGTTTGTTTACATTGTGTTAAAATAAAGCTGTGGCCCGTTGTTTCTCCCAACTCA
Source organism: Discoglossus pictus (assembly GCA_027410445.1). Lineage (NCBI taxonomy): Eukaryota > Metazoa > Chordata > Amphibia > Anura > Alytidae > Discoglossus > Discoglossus pictus. The sequence continues at coordinate 448,598,730 of CM050164.1, read as the reverse complement.
AGTTGTCGTGTCATTTATTCCATCAACTAGCCTGAATGGATCATGCATGGGTCATGAACGACGCGGAGGCTGCACAGGCTCCCTGGGTCAGCCTGTAGCGTCACGTGACCCAGCGGAGCCTGTGAGGCTATCAGCCAATCAGGAGCGTCGGGGGGCGTGTCGGAAGCCCGTTTCGCGCCATTGAGCAGAGCAGCGCGGTCTCCCGACTGGAATCCCACCCACCCACCCTGTATTTTGTTGTTAACAGATGTTATGGTTTATTCTTTTAAAAAAAAAAAAAAAAAAAAAAGTATATATAATATAAATAAGAAATATTGAAATTAATATATATATTTTTGGTTAAAGAATTCGGAGAAGTGGCTATTGTATGTTGTGTTTTGTTAATTTATGTCTGTGCGGCGGGAGGTGAGTTGCCCGGCCCACTGGCCTAAGGGGGCGATGGCCCCACCTCACAGGGCGTGCTTAAAGATAAGCATTGGGGCTTTGGGCAGGGCTCAAAGCGTGAGGTCACTGTTCGTGGCCGGGCTCCTCCCCCGGAAGGAAAGGACTAAATTAGTCATCTGAATAAGTTACGGTTGTTTGTTTACATTGTGTTAAAATAAAGCTGTGGCCCGTTGTTTCTCCCAACTCAAGTTGTCGTGCCATTTATTCCATCAACTAGCCTGAATGGATCATGCATGGGTCATGAGCTCTATTCCATTGGCCAAAACACAATTGAATGAGGAGCTCACAATATAACAAATGCAGTAACCAAAGGCCCTCATTCAATTGCTATTTTGGGCAATTCAATATGGCTATAAATAAGCACTTTTAGGCCCTTATTCTATTTTAACAAATATATGTGATGATGTGCTTATTTACAACCCTATTCAATTTTCAACATTGCAATTCAATGATGGCCTTAGAGTACTATGGCCCTCATTCAATTGCAATTTGCCCAATTGAATAGGGCCCTAAATAAGCACATAACATATATTTTTTAAAGAAGTTTTTTGTTAGCAAGCATTTATCCAAAAGAAAGGTTTTCACTAACTAAAAACTTCTTTTAAAAAAATATGCTATGTCCTTATTTAGGGCCCTATTCAATTGGCCAAATCGCAATTGAATGAGGGCCTATTACATTGTAAAAAATGCAATTGAATGAGGGGCAAACTATGCAACATATGGTACACACAAAGGCCCTCATTCAATTGCAATTTGCCCAATTGAATAGGGCTCTAAATAACAACATAACTATTTTTTTAAAATAACTTTTTAGTTACTAAAAATATATCCAAAATACATGACTAAAAACTTCTTTAAAAAAATATGCTATGTGCTTATTTAGGGCACGATTCAATTAGCCAAATCGCAATTGAATGAGACACAAACTGCTACACACAAAACAGAATTTCTTATTCAATGTTTAACAACCTATAAGCCTTACAAAGAAGCAAAAATAAGAATAACAAAAGTGTTGCGCACCTAATAGCATTGTACAAAAAATCACAAGCATTGTACAAAAAATCACACAAACTCATAGGAAACTAAATTAACATTCTTCTTTAATGTTTAACAACCTATAACCAGTACAATCAAGAATAAATAACTTTTGCACAAGTGGTGCGCACCAAACAGGATTGTCAAAAACTAACACAAACACATAGCAAACTACATTAATTATATTATTTCATGGTTCACTAACTATAAGCATCACAATAAAGGTTAAATAAGTATACCACAAGTGGTGTGCACAAAACAGGATTGTACAAAAAATAACATAAACACATAGCAAAATAAATTTATATTCTTATTTAATATATCACAACCCACAAGCCTTACTAAGAACCTTCAAGAACAATAACAAAAGTTGTGGGATTGTACAGAAAGTAAAAAAAAAAAGATAGAAAAAAATAACCATAACTGATACAATACAGTCAAATTAATACATTTTTCAATTATTTAAAAGACATTTCACTCAAACAACATTTTCTATTTTATATTACAACAGATACTGCGTAAAGACAATCGGACGAGGACTTTTTCCACAGGACCGGACCATCGGACGAGGACTCGGACCAGACCAGCAGACGAGGAATTTCAACACAGGACCAGACCAGCAGACGAGGAATTTCAACACAGGACCAGACCATCGGACGAGGACTTTCACCAACGGACCACAACATCGGACGAGGGATATCGCCACAGGACCACAACATCGGACGAGGGCTATCGCCACAGGACCACACCATCGGACGAGGACTTCCAACAGAGGACCACACCATTGGACACCGATTTTGAACCGAGGACCAACAAACATTCGGATTTAAATCACACTTCAACCAAGGGAAAGTATAATAAGTACTAAAGTATAAAACTAAAGAAACTGCTTTCAGTTGCATCTGTGTCAACAGAAAAATAAAATAATTAATTTAATATCTCCATTATTTTATTTAAATTGCTACTATGCAATACATAGCTCAATAACCACATCACTTTTTTTTTTAGCAAAGAAGTTTTGCAGTGGAAAATATCTATCCACAAACAACGTTTTTAATAAATAAAACCATTATTTTAACAAAATATGTTACATGCTTATTTACAGCACTATTCTATTGGCAAAATTTTTAGCCAGTGAGGACACGAATTATAAATTTAACTAAATATAAATGATACATTCTAAATATAAATGATACCTTAATGATTTGCCTTTTAGTTCACCAATTGGGCACAAGAATCTTTAACAGGAATTACAATTTTAAATATACACAATTACATTTACTTTTTTTTCCTTTACAGATTAATATGGCTGATAACGAGACCAAAGAAGAGAAGAAAAGACGTCAAACTAGAGAAAGACAAGAGAGATGGGCCGCCCAGCAGACACCGGAGGAGAAAGAAATTCGACGAGAAAAAGAACGCAAAAGACTTGCAAATAAAAGAATATCAGCTGCAAAAATGAAAGATACAACCAAAAAAAAATAAAAAGATAATAAAGCATTTACAAACTGTTCCTAAAACATCAGATGACATTTTACAAGATACCAGTTAAGACAGACCAAAAAAAGCAACTACAAAAACAAAGCATTTACAAACTCTTACTAAAAACTTACAGGACATTTCAACCAAACAAGTCCAACATATACCAAGAAAAGCTACGAAAAAAACTAAACATTTAGAACCTGTTGTTGAAACATTTCATGACTTTTCATCTGATGAATATGAAAGTCAACATCCAATATGCTTTGCAAATTCTCCTTTACTGAAGTCTTTAGCAGTAGAGGTTCATAGTTGTGGGGACATGACTACTCAATGTCAATTTTGTGAGGCTTATTATTTTAAACAGGAGAGACCCCGAGATGGACAATTTATTAGTTGTTGTCAAAAAGGAAAGTTCAAACTTCCACAAAGGAAACAATTTCCAACCTATTTACAAAATATTATGACTGAACCTACTTTTCCAAATTACAAAAATGTTAAGACAAACATAAGATCCTACAATAGTGCCATATCATTTGCATCTATGGGGGCAACATTGGCTGCTAATGTACCAGGACATGGTCCTTACTGTTTTAAAGTCCAAGGACAAATTTATCATCGGACTTCACATTTACATCCAGAGGAAGGAGAGCAAAGAAAATTCGCTCAACTATATGTCCTAGATACAATGGAAGCTGTTGACCAACGTATGCAGATGGAAGAAAATAAAAAATGCTTACCCAGTGTTTTTATAGAGCTAAATAACATTATGGACAACAATCCCTACAGTAAAGCTTACAAAAAATTGGCAGAAGTAGAAAATGAACAACAACTTCATGCACAAAGACATCAATTACCCATGCCAAAGGTTAATATGGTGCTTAAAAGAGACAGACATACTGATAAACGTCGTTATAACTTGCCAACATCAAATGAGGTTGCAATGGTCTTTCAGAATGATGAAGGAGAACCACCATTTCAAAGAGACATTAGAGTATATCCCAGAAATGAGGACCAACCATTTATTAATATTAATATCTTAAGTCCAAATTTAGATCCAATGACATATCCCATCTTTTTCCCACACGGAGAAGCAGGTTGGCAACCAAAATTAACCCTTCCCAGTTACCCAAATGCTAAAGCCAGAATCCAAAATAATGTTTCTATGCTTGAATTTAAAGTTGCTCAAATTGCCATTAGAGATGAATTTAATCCAATTTTATGTGGTGGGAAACTAACACAACAATGGATTATTGATTCATATTTGCAAGTTGAGGCAAATAATTTAAACTTTATAAAATATCAACAAGATAAACTACGTGTAGAACAATATTGTGGACTCATGGACTATGTTGCTGACGTGGCTACAAGCAGAGACATGACAGCTGGCAAAGCCATCATTTTACCATCTTCCTTTCAAGGATCTCCTCGAAATATGAGAGAAAGATACAATGATGCTATGGCTATTGTGACAAAATTTGGAAAACCAGATTTATTTGTGACATTTACATGTAATCCACAATGGCCAGAAATTAATCAAAATCTACTTCTTGGACAAAGTGCTTCAGATCGACCAGATTTAGTAGCCAGAGTTTTTAAGATCAAATTAAATGAATTACTACGTGACTTCACTATAAATCAGTTATTTGGCAAATGTCTTGCTTATGTATATACCATTGAATTTCAAAAAAGAGGCCTTCCACATGCACATCTTCTCATAATACTTCAAGAGAAAGATCAATTAGATACTTCGGACAAAGTGGATGCAGTCATAGTTGCTGAACTACCAGATCCAGAACTATATGGTAGACTATATGAGATTGTTACTCATCGCATGATTCATGGACCCTGTGGAGACCTCAATCCACAATCACCATGTATGGAAAATAATCAATGTTCAAAAGATTTTCCAAAAGATTATAGAGACAAAACATATGCAAATTGTGATGGATATCCACTTTATAAAAGAAGAGAAGAAGATAGTGCCATTATTCGTGGAAAAAAAGTGGACAATAGATATGTAGTACCCTACAATCCACATTTACTCATGAAGTACAACGCCCACATCAACGTAGAAGCCTGCACTTCCATCAAATCCATTAAATATGTCTACAAATATATTTACAAAGGTTACGATGCAGCTACTGTAGTCGTCAAAAGTGCAGACAACCCTGAAAGTAGTGAGTTAGTACATGATGAACTTGCATCTCATGTAGATGCTCGCTATGTCAGTGCACCAGAAGCTATGTGGCGGCTTTTAAAATTTGAAATGCATGATAGATCACATGCAGTATATAGGTTAGCAGTACATTTGCCACAACGACATTTAGTCTATTTCCATGCTGGAAATGAAATGAATGCATTGGCCCAAAGTGAAGATCGTCACACTACACTAACTGCATGGTTTGCATTAAATTCCACTGATGCTCAAGCAACACAATACTTATATATTGAAATTCCATATCACTATGTTTTTGTGAATGGATTATGGAGAGCAAGAAAAACCAGAGGCAATAAAATAATTCCACGAATTTACACAGTCAGTCCAAGAGATGTTGAACGTTTTTGCTTACGGATATTACTTTTAAATGTTCCAGGAGCACAAAGTTTTGAACAATTAAGAACTGTTAATGACATTGTATATGAATCCTTCCATTTAGCTGCAAGACATAGAAACTTACTCGCTGATGATACAGAGTGGGAAAGATGTTTAGAAGAAGCAGCACAATGTCAAATGCCACGACAGATGAGAGAACAATTTGCTTTTATTTGTATCTTCTCAAATGCTCCAAATGCATTAGCTTTGTGGGAGACTTTTAAAAGTAATATGGCTGAAGACTTTATGCGACGATACAATGAACCCATTGCACACTTAAAAGCGTTAATGGAAATTCAAGAAGTCTTTTTAACTCATGGATTAAGTTGTGCAAGTTTTAATTTGCCTGATCCAGGTCTAATAGATGACATTAACTTTGAAGACTATGACATTCAACTACAAGCAGAAAGAACAGAAGAAAGACTTGCAATTTAAATACACTACAATTGCAAGCATTTCATGCCATTAAAAATGCTATAGATGATGACATGGTGACAGAGCGTTATTTCTATCTTGATGGACCTGGCGGATCTGGGAAAACATATTTGTACAATTTATTAATGAGTTCAGTACGAGCACAAGGAAAAATAGCAATGGCGTTTGCCACTACTGGAATTGCTGCACTTTTATTAGAAGGTGGAAGAACTGTTCATAGTGGATTTAAACTGCCAGTGCCTATTTTGGAAAATTCTGTGTCAGATATTCGCATGACATCCTTACAAGCAAAGAAATTGAAGAAATGTAAATTAATTATAATAGATGAGGCCACAATGATGTCATGCTATGCCCTCCAATGTATTGACCGTTTGCTTCGTGAAGTCATGGATAATATTTTTCCATTTGGTGGAAAGGTAATGTTGTTGGGTGGCGATTTTAGACAAACATTACCTGTCGTTGTACATGGAAATCGAACAGACATTATTGAAACATGTATAAAGTCAAGTACAGTATGGAAACATTTTACCCATCTTCAACTGCAACAAAATATGAGATCAGAAGGCCAAACTGATTTCAATGATTGGCTTATTAAAATTGGAGAAGGCAGAACAGAAAAAATACTACATTTACCTGACGACACTGTAGAGATCCCACCTCATATGATTTGTCAACAAGATATTATATCGGCTATATTTGAAGGGAGCATAAATAACGAAGAATATTCAGAGCTTGCCAACCAAGTTATACTGACGTGTAAAAATAAAGATGCATTAATCCTCAATAATGAAATCTTAAAAAAAATTTATGCACCACAAAGAAATTATCACAGTGCTGATTCTGTACTTGCTGATGACAATGAAAGTCAGGCAAACTTTTCAACTGAATTCATTAACTCTTTAACTCCTTCTGGAATGCCACCGCATATTTTACAGCTAAAGAAAGGTGCAATTATCATGTTACTGCGAAATATGAACCCCAAAAAAGGCCTATGCAATGGCACAAGATTAATTGTTCAACAATTAAAGGACCATTTTATAGATGCTGAAATTTTAACTGGTACCCATAAAGGAGAGAGAGTTTTCATACCAAGAATAGATTTAGCACCAAGTGAAAGTAGTCTCCCTTTTATACTTCAAAGAAGACAATTTCCCATTATTATGGCATTTGCCATGACCATTAATAAATCACAAGGTCAAACTTTCAAATCTGTGGGTATTTACTTGGAAGAACCAGTTTTTGCACATGGTCAATTGTACCTTGCGTTGTCACGCTGCAAAAATCCACAGGCTATTAAAGTTTACATTGAAAACAATGAAAGTCAAGGTGATTTATTAGAAGATGGACGTATTTTTACTAAAAACATTGTCTACTATGAAGTACTATAACTTTGAAGGATACAAATTAAAGATGCCAACATTTTTTAAAAGCATTCCAAAATACATAGCAATTGGTTGTTTAATTCAGTCATAATTAATGGAACTACTTTTTATGGATGATTCGCCACACAAAATACTTGCCTTGCATTGTTAGTAAAAATTATGTTAAAATGTTAAGCCACTATGTTAATGTTTCTAATGTTACAAGTTTAAAAACAATATTTTCAACTGATTTCATTCAACATATTACAACGTTCATGTTAAGAGCTCAAGCACCTTTTAAGTCACAATGTAAATATTCTATGTTATCTTAAGATTACTACCTACATTAATGTTTATCGCCAGTTTATGTGCTCAGTAATGAATTACTTTAATTACGTACGGTTTAAGTAGAGTTTTTACTGTATGCCTTCCTCTACATTCAATGTATATTAAACTTAACAATTATTCTGATATCAATTGCATGTTAATACTGATTAATTTAAAGTTAAACTGTTTTTACATTCAAATGTTAATACTTTTAATTCAAAATTATGTTACAAACTGTATTTACTATGTTCCTGTTTATAATGTTGAAAATTAGACAAATGTTTTGCAAAAATTACAAAGTTACATAAAAAATAAAGTTCAATTTTAAAAATATATACTTTCAAGGTTATTGCTTACATATATTTCAAACTTCATGTTAAAATTCGGCACGTTTAAAAAAGTATTTTTACTTTTTACTTTTCTCTGGATTCTATGTATATTAAAGTGAACAATTCTTCAGATACAAATTTCATTTTAAAAAACCATTACATCAACGTTTTACAAAAATACATGTTCATATCACAATACTTACAAGGGTCAAAAATATATTTAAAGAACTAAACAACTTCACAAACATATACATCACATTGCCGTCATTTTTTGACGGGCAAGTCGCTAGTAAAAAATAAAAGATAGAATTTTCAAGCCCAGTTACCTTCCAAACCATAACTGGGACCTTTGCTGTGTCACTGAATAGGTGACCAAAATAATCACATACCTCTGGGAAATGCGGCTGGAAGGTTGGCTCGTCGGTGCATATTTTTTCTGAATTATTCCAAATGAATGGTCCTTGGTGAGCAGGAGAGGCCCCTGGAGTAGTCTTTGTTGATGATCCTCCGACAGACATATTGAGAGCCACATAATCCTTCCTGGATGTGTTTAGATTGAGGCAGCCAGGAGGATGCTTCTCCAAATTACTCTGATATTTTAGCACACCTCTAAAAGAGATTGCATGGGATAAGTGCCGGCATTAGAGTGTTCAAGTGCTAATTAACTTCATTTCAAGAGAACTTGAACTGCTGGTAACTTGGAAGATTAGAGAACAAGTGCTCAAGTTTTCAGAATCTGACAGGTGGAGATGCAGTTCCACTTAAAGGACCAGTGAAATTCAACAAAAAAAAACCACTTGTTTGTCAGATATGTACCAAATCTTAACATCAAATACTGTATATAATAAAGATTCAGAAGTCCACAGCCTTTGCTTGATAACTGGATAAGATTGAAGATTGGTTAGTCTGCCGGTTAATCCTACATGTTTGTAGAGAGCAGAAGTTGTCATTTTGAGTTTCATTGTAGTCACTTACACTTAGAATGCTGAGCTGATTGGGTGAAAGTTAAGAGCCAATCAAACTGAGTTCTAATGTTAACATTCACTTTCTGTGTTCCTCAGCAACTCACATCTCCTACTTTACAAAGTATAAAATAAAAGGCAAGTGCCAACACCTTTACATATATATTTGAACTTCTTTAAGTTAACTCTTTCATACAAGAGCAACTTGTGTGTAGGTGAATTTGTGTCCAACCTATGGGTGACAATAACTTTTTTCAATTACCTGCCAATCCCTTGATCTCCATTTTAATGACTTCACAAAAAAAAAAACATGAAATATTCCATATCCCTTTCTGTAAGTATGTGAGCTCTCAGTCTTGCTAGGCACTTTGTATAAAAGTGTCATGTGTATTATTATTAGCTCAAGGGCAGGGACATCTACTTTTGTCAGTTTAGGTATTGCTACACTAATGTTTTACTGTACCCCAGTGCTATATAAATGATAAATAATAATAATAATAATGTTTCATCAGCAATTTCCAATAAATAATAAAAAAATATTGAGTGTTGACTTACCCAGCAGCGTGAATCATAAGCAGAACATAGAATATAAAGAACAGGTTGTGGGTGTGCAGGAAGATGTCATAATTGGAGGTCCTAAGAAGACAATTTACTAATTACCAAGCATAGAATACAATGTCATATACAGTGCATGCTAATAACCTGTTAAAGTATTCACAATTGTTACTGCTCTGTGCTTCCTCTCTTACAGAAATAATAGCGTATTCAAAGTAATTATTTTTCAAAATAAACACATTTTTTAAATTGTTATATTTTTATGCAATTGTTATTTTCTGCAGAGTTACATTTTTTTTTCTGAGCTGATCCCGATGGCTACATTGGGAGGAAGGTGTGTCTTTGTAAACTAATGAGACTCCTATTAGTCATGCTGAAGGCACTGTCAGTTTTAGCTGCCCAAATCCAAATGACCCATCTGAACTCAAAAAAGATAACCTAATCTTGGAGGTGAATGTTCTCTTTGCTCTTTTAGTTAGGTAAAAGGTGCAGAGCACCAGTCGTGCAGGCGCTGCAATGCACTGTGACCCTCCTCTGGGGGGTCCCAGTGCAGACTAATAATAATTTTTTATGTATAAAAGTATTATTTTAGATTTCTGTAGCGTAGTGTATGGCCCCCCTCCCCGGCCCCACCGCCCCACTCTTGAAGACTTCTTAGGAAATGTGGGGGAGCTCATTGGTGGTTTAGAGTAACTATGGCTCCGCCCTCCTGCAGGGAATCTCAATGTTGTTACTCATGTATGACGTCATTCAGGATTCTCTGGCCCCAGCAAAAAGAAGCGCTGACATGGGAATCATAGTTACCGCTGATCCACCAATAAACTCCCCCGGAAACCCCTAAGAAGCTCACAAAAGGGGTACATTCTGGCACAACTGTCTTAAAGGTATATGGAGATTTCCCTGTTTTCCCCTTTCTCTAATCTAACACCTGCTGCTTATATCATAAACACACATTACATGAAGTCATTCTTTACACATACAGATTTAGTTTATTTTAAAAAAAAGTTGGTTTCCACACCCCCAGAGCTGCTTACATAGGCACCTAGTGCTTACCAATAGAAACAATCCATCCAAGTATGTGTTTTAAACCAATACTAACAGTGCAGAGCAGTTGCATCATGCAAGGAAGCAGAAAACAGACAACAAATGATGCTTTTCTCCAGGGACTGATTTCCCCATACTGCTACAATCTTATAGCTGTCTCTGATTGGTTACAACAAATTATGCATTTTATGCTAATTTAGTTTGGATCTTCAGAGGTGCTTCTTCTTAAATCCAAATGGGTGGAGGCAGGGGCGTAGGGACGGAGATTAAATGAATAGTGAACACACAAAAATAGCAAAATTAAACTTAACCATGCATTACCAGATCTGGCCACCGGAGGGCCAGCGCTATGGAGCAATATATCTTTCTTCTTTCACAAGAAAGCTTTTGACCAATTATAATAGGTTGGCATATAGACATACATTATATATATATATATATATATATATATATATATATATATATATATTTATATTGGGGGGCGGGGCAGGGGCAGAGCAGGGTCCCGGAACAGCAGGGCCCCAGAGCAATGCATGTCCTACGAGTAGAGTTGAATTATCCCCCCAAGATTTTTTTTTTTGGCTCCTAGGCCCATGGGTTGAGAGAACACTGTCACCAACAGGAAGTTTATTTAATCTTAAAGAATATTAAAAACTGGTGATACAGAGTACTAGCATATCTTCGGTATATATAATTTGCATCTCACACTACTTGATAAGGGTGGAAGAGGGGAGGGGATCTAACTGAACAATGGAGGTTATTATTTTGGCCCCAACAGAGACAGACAAACAGACTGTAATTCTAAGTAAAATATCAAAGTATCTAATTAGAAAGTAAGGTATTTTTGTGTCATTCAGAAAACTCTGTGACCGCGTGGACCGTAATGCACCAGGACATCTTTATGTCCATGGTCATGCTGATCCACTTGGTATCCATGGTAAATATATTGGAGTGGGCTGCCAGTTTCTTCTCCAGTGGGCCACAGCACACAGCTCCTGGTATTCATAGGTGGTCTCCCATCCAAGTACTGACCAGGCCCAACCCTACTCAGCTTTAGGGTGTTGCGACCTCCTGGTTTCCTGACTTAGAATCAAACCCATGTCGCATTGCTGAAAACACTAAACCCAAACCACTTGACCACCAGTGAACCCTGAAAAGTAAGTACATAATACTAAATTACTCAGGAATGACTAATTTTAGTAGACAATGGCTAATACAAGGTAATTCCAACTTTAATGCTTTTTAAAAACCAAAAAAAAAACACTTTATTTTGGGATGACAGAATCCTTTTAAAGTGTGAAAAAAATTGTGAGCTTATTTGCATGTATCTGCCCAGATTCCCAGAATGCAGTGGGTACATTGTCAATTTGGGGAGGGGGGAGGGGTATTTTGAGCTACAAACATGTTTTCTGGCTTGTTTTGCACATGAAAAGGTACATGCAAGTATATTACTATGCATTGTACAGTAGAGGGCTTCTATAACTCTTGCCCACCAGAAGCTGGATGAATATAAAATATCTGAAAAGATCATTTTTCCTTGGTTTAATGCCAAATGAAAATGATTACTGAACATTTATAATCGCTTTCCTGTGTTTTTGTACATAATTATCTGGTAAAAAAATGAAGAGATCCTCCTGTTCTAAATATCAAGTGGATCCTATAAGGTATAACAGTGTAGTTAATGCTAATCAAATACTTACATTTATTTTTTAACGTTCACATCATCTCTTAAAAGCATATGGGAGTTTTCTCGATTTTACTTGGTATATAATATACCTGTGTATCTATTTACTTTATGCACTTTATTTGCTGCATAAAATCCAAAAAAATAGTCCCTGTATGGGTCTGCCCACTACATATGCAGACAAAGATTCTGTATATAATACATATATATAATTATTATAATGCAGATACAGCAAATTTTCAGTGCCCATGGAGGTCAGATGGATCTCACTAACAAAGCTTAAGAAGGCCAACAAGTACTTCAGAATTTGTTGTTTCTCTAGATGGCAATTGTCTGGCATTTTGGGTCTGGATTATTCTTGTGGACAGAGTTTTTCTGCCATGTTATAGTGTATCTTTCCTGTCTGCACTGCACATGTGAGTTAATTGTCTGTTAAACTATTGTACAATATGCCGGTGGTATGCAGCAGCATCTTGGAAATATGTGAGATATATCAATAGAACATTTAAAAATACATATATGTGTAATGGTGGCATATTGACAGATATTGAGTGTAAAAGGTTTCTAAGCAAGTTGGTGTATATTTTTTATATTTTTTTAAAAATAGTAATATTGCAACAAAAAATGGCGTGTCACCTTGTGTGTCTGTAACAAGGCCAAACATTCAAGGGTATAGAAACTTTTGATCAGGGCCATTTGGGTGATTTATGTTATCATTATGATTGAAAAAGGAACCAAACAACTATCTGATAATAAATGGCTTCATATGGTCACTATCCTTCAATAAAATACATTTTTTTTGCATGATCAGTCATATTTTCTAAATAAATGCCAAAATGTCACAATTTCTGCCAGGGTATGCACACATTTGAGCACAACTGTATGTGTATATGTGTTTGCATCATTCAGTCCAACTCTCCACGACCTCATAGACCATAACACACCATGCTGATCCACTATTCATGAGGTACTGGAGTGGGTTATCAGTTTCTTCTCCATTGGGCCACAGCATACAGCTCCTGGTATTCCTATCTGGTCTCCCATCCTGACCAGGCCCAACCTTACATGGCGTCACCAGTGAAAGTAACTAATCCTAACCACTGGAAGCCCCGGCCCAAAATGTGGGGTCCCCATCAGCATGAGAGGGGGTGGGGGAGAGATAGAGGCAGAGAAGAGAGGTAGAGAGAGAAAAGGGATGGAGATGGGGAGATAGTATAGGGAGAGGAAGCGGGAGAGAGAAGGAAGAAGAGAGAAATTGAAGCTGAAGTGAGAAAGCGACGGAAGAAGAGAAATTAGAGGGAAGGAGATAGAGAGGAGGAGAGGAGAGAAATGGAAGAGAATGAAGAGAGAGAGAGAATGGTGTGTAGAGAGGTAGAGAGAGGCATGGTGATGGAGAGAGGGATAAAAGATGGAAAGAGAGATGAGAGTGGGGTGAGAGTGAAAAGTTGTGAGATAATGAAGGCATGAGAAAAGGAATCGAGAGTGGGTGACAAAAAAGCAGAAAAGGATAGGTGAGATGAGTTGGAAAGAGTAGAGTGAGAGAGAATTGGGGAATGAAGGGGGTAAGACAATGAGAAAAGGGGAAGAAAAAGGGGGACAGAGAAAATTAAGGGGGAGAAAGAAGATGGGGAGAGAGAAGAGGGGAGGAGAAAGAAGAGAGGAAGAGGGGATTTGGAGCCATATGGGGAAGTTGTGGCAGGGGAAGGGCCAAGGAGGCTGCAGGAGTCCAGAGAGGGCTGGGGATACACCTGGGGATAAGAGACATATGTCAGGCTGCCTGACACTCCCCCGTCTGGGGCCAGAAGGGGGAGTGTGAGGTTTAGGACGGCCCCTTGGAGGAGAGGGCCCTGGTGCAGCTGCACAGGTTACACCGGTGATTGCTCCACCCCTGTATATATATATATACATATATATATATATATATATATATATATATATTTATATTTATATTTATATATATATATATATATATATATATATTTATATATATATATATATATATATATATATATATATATATATTCTAAAAGTTTGCTTACTGTATAGCTTCTAAGAATTAGTTAATTACACATATATCTATCATTCATTGGCTCCTCAGTAGTCTATCTCCTAGGTTTTACATACTTTTTGTATATATTAGTCAATGCAGTTTCGTTACATTAATTGGTGTTGAACCTATATATATACACACACATCCACACATTTTCTTGATAATTACCTGATTGAAGCTGTAGATGCTGTACACATCAGAAATAAAATTAATACCATAAGGACACCAGTCAATCCAGGAACTAAAAAGAAACAAAAGAACCATGAAATAGTCATGAAATAAAAATAATATAATTCTGTATACCTTTAATGTTACATTAATAAATTCAATATATACTGCAGCTGCTTAGCACCCAACAAGCAAAAGACAAATCTATTATTATTGTTTATTTATAACGCGCCGACATATTCCGTAACGCTAAACTCTATGAATAAAATACATATTTTGTATAGAAAACATGTTAATTTACAGGGAATGTTACCTTATTCTCTTTAAAGTGTCATGAAAATACCAAGATTTCCATTTGCCATGTATGTAAAATACATGTTAAATAATCTACACGCAATATAATGTTATTTATAGCATGCCAACAATTACATTTTCAGTTCTAAATGTCACACATATAATAACTGTATAAGATCTATTTAGTTTTTATTTGAACCATTACAACCACCCAGAGACGTCAATGTCCCACGCACATTACTAAAACCTTCCACGTTGCATCATTAGATGCTGTGATTCATATTATGAGCACAGAGGAACATAAAATTGTATCTATTTCTGTGTCTCGATCTACATAGTATAATGCAATGGAAGCAATCACCATAAATCTTATCAAAGCCGGTTATTAGTTTAACTCCCAATGCACCATCAAGTTGTGCCTTATATCCGACAATGAACTATGGGATTACTTCAATAATATAAGAGGTTGACTCATCCCAAATTGGAGTGATAAGGTAAAATGATTGCTCTTGAAAACATTTAATATATTTTCAATTGGCTGTTGGATAATTGTACTTGAAAGTTGGATATTTTAAGCATACAATAATCTGAAAAGATACCTTCTCCCTCGTCACGGAGACTTAAAAATGTTAGAGTTTTACCATTATGTTTTTATTGCTTATACATTGAATATCTCAAAGTTAAAGGGACTCTTTAGGCAATTTGTTTTGTTTCATATAAACAAAAACAGAGTCAGAGGCGCTCAATCTGAGAACGAACAGCACCTATGTTTGAGAGTGCAGCTAGACCTCACCGATGAGGCCCAAAAAGGCTGAAACATACTTCTTGGGTTTGCTAATTGCCTGGTATTTCGCGATAGGATCACTCTATTGAATGAGACCAGATTGATATACTACAGGATATCTCTCTCTGTGAAGGGCAACTAAAAGGGGCGTCTCTCTGAGTGGGTTATCATGCCTAAATAATTAACCCACTTTGGTTATTTTTTTTCTCAGATTAAGCGCCTCTGACTTTATTTTTTTCTGTGTGTAAATGATTCTTGGGGTTTGGTCTACCTAAGGGTCATAGGGGACTCCAGAGGTTGGACTCCTTGTTCACTGTGCCTTAAAGAGTGCAGCTAGACCTCACAGATGAGGCTCAAAAAGGCTGAAACGTATGTCTGGGGATTGCTGTTTCTCCTGTTCAGGGAAGAATTGCCTGGTATTTTGGGACAGGATCACTCTATTGATAGATCTGCTAATGGATATTTCTTACCTTTGAAGGGCACAAGTTAGCTAAAAGAGGCTTTTTTCTGAGTGGGTTATCATGCCTATAGAACTTATCCACTTGAGTTAGTTTGATCTCAGATTGAGAGCCTCTGACTTTGTTTTTGTTTTTTTCGTTTCATATAAACGTTATTATTGAGGTTCTTTAATGTTATCATTGTTAATATAACTGTCATAAAAAAAGGAATATTTGCTTAATTCTAAGAAGCCCCAATATTCTCTGCTTCTGGTGCCTCTCTCATGTAGGGTGCCATAGTTCCCATCTGTGACTTAAGACCAGCGGAGGGCTTCACACTACCAGAGTCTCATGCTGCTCAGACAAAAAGAATGTCATTGTCTTTTTGCTAGTACATAAGACACTGGTAGTGTGAAGCATTTTTCCTGTACGCATACAAAAATGGCAGCCTATATGAGACTGGACAGGAAGAAATGAGGAAGATCCAGAATAGAAACTATTACCGGGGAGTGCAATATATATATTTAAGAAGATACACCTACTTAAAACATTAATATAAAACAAATAATATTTGCCTAAAGTGTCCCTTTGATTTTCCATACCAGAGCCAAAATGTTGTCAATCACATATTATAATTGTCTAACTACAAGACGTTGTCACACTTTTTGTGTGGTGCGTACGACTTAGCGTTGAGCGCCGGTAACTGGGAACACTTAGACAACAAGCACTTAAACTCGCAGCACTTAGGCAATGAGCGACAAAGGCGCTCATTGCCGGCGAGACTCGAATAGCGAAGCAAGCCGTAAAACTCGGAACACTTAGCAGGACTTAGAAAAAAATACGAGCCGTTTAACTCGGAGCACTTAGGCAATGAGTGCCAAAAGCGCTCATCGCCGACGAGCCTCGAATATCGAGGCAAGCCGTTAAACTCGGAGCACTTAGATGTAGAAAAAAATATATGAGACGTGGGACTTAGAAAACAAAAGATACGAGATGCAAAAAATTACGAGATTAGCGGCCGAACCAAAAAACGGAAAAACACACTAAATACACCCCCAAAAATCCCAAAACATCACAGACAGCATGGGGCAACAGTCAGGACGTTTGTGAGTGAGGTGAAACGCAAATTTAACTCGATTTAGACTATTTTCGCCACACAAAAATCGCCTAAGCGAGGAAAAAAATAGCGAGGCTACACGACCACGGACCGCGCAAAGCACTGCAAATTGTGTAGCACTTTACACATCACACTATGACCTACAACATACACTATTAGAAAACCAGGAGCCATGCGATGAGCACCAAAGGCGCTCAGTGCAATCCACGCAATGATCCCCGAATGTCCTGAGGCTCACAATGAGCGCCAAAGGCGCTCATCGCAAGCCTTGCAATGAGCGCCGAAGGTCCTTACAGTACAAAATGGTTTCAATGATGTCTCAAACAGCATTCCCATGGCTTCACATTTTATTGACCATCATTTTTTGACGGGCAAGTCGCTAGTTCTAGAATAATTTTTAACCGCTGAAGCAATAAAGAAAATTACGATATTCTCAATACATTTCCACTGACTTATAGCATTGTGCTTTGTTTTACAGCTTTGTTCAGGGACACACTGTTGCAGAATGATGGAAGTTCTTGACTGACCTCATATACATTATGAATCCTTGAAGCAGAGAAACAGATTTAATACTTCAAACAAGATCAATCTTTCAAACCCTCCAATATATCATATGTTCAGTTTCTCAACAACAGCTTTACTTCACTAGCAGAAAAATGTATTTCCTGGAATTTCAAGCAACATACATCAGCTCCCAATATATTTAAAGGACCACAGTAGTCTCATATTTTCAACATGGTCTTTCAAAGAACACTTAATAATGGGCAAAATGTTTTTGATGGTTAATTAAACTTTTACATTTATTAAAGTGCCGTAGGTTAGTTCACATTATATATGCAACAATCTAACATTAGCAACTGTGTAAGCCATGGGTATAAATATATTTCAATAAAAATCTTTATTTTAGCAGAATCTGCAAGTGTAAGGAAGCTGCCATGACAGGTATCCTTCCTTTTCAAAGCACAAGAGGGAGTTACAAAGGTTTGAAGTATACTTGCATGCTTTGTTCTACCCATCTACTGAGCATGTGGGGGGAGGGGGTAGCACAAATTTTGAAATTCTTATCTGACTCCATCAATGAATCAACAAATCCCACCCGATCGTCCTTACACAAACAAGTAACCGAACTTGCTCTTTGAGCCACGATCTACTGTACTATGCTATTAAATTGCAGTCCTTAGCAAACATATGAAGAAATGCTCATTTAACCTATCATTTTATTAACACAATTGGGACTTTTAAGTATAAATCCTTAGGTATTCGTACAAAATTATGCGTCCCCGTCCAAGTCCCCCATGCTAATCGAGCAGTGTAATTTGTGGTATACCCGTAAATTGTCTGCAGGAGTTTTGTTCCCTACGTTACATGTTTATGTTAATCTTTTCACTCGTAATATTAAGGAACTCAGCTCACATATATATATATTATTTTTATTTATTTATATGTTTTGAAATGTAATAGATGTGACAATTGTATTTATAGAGTCAGTTTATATAAATGTGTGATTTTGTTTTTATATATTATATGTATATAGACAATGCAATAGAGCATTTGTTCCAAGTCCACATGGTTTCCTGATATGTATTAACCCCCTGAATACTAGGTTGCGTGTTACCCTTGATGTTGTATAATGAAACATATGTTTATATGGGACTGTTAAGTGTAAAATAATGATAAACTTTCATAATTTTTTTATTGTTTTTTGGTGGTATACTGTCTCTTTAACTGCTGCTGCGGCACTCAACAATGGTTTTAAAACCATTTGTGAGTGGTCTTTGGTACCCGTAATATTTTCTTCATATTTTTGTAGTTATGGCACTGCCCTGATTTTCAATGATCCATAAATTCTTATTAGCATAGTGTTTTGGTGTAAAAGTCAGACTAATAAAACAGACTAATTGGTAATCTTTTGCAAAAATCCATGGAAAATGTTGTCGTAATTTTCGGCTCTGGTTTGCCGCAGTCACTCGTAGCAGGTCTCTCGCAATGTTTCCGGGAGGGGTGATTAACATAGCTAGGGAGATTTACTTTGGCCTTAAACATGGTGTAAACAGCGATATAGGGGACTAACATAGGGCTCCAAGTTAACTTGCAGATTCATTATAATTAAAATAAAGTATTTTCATGCTTTAACTTAAAGTGCAACTGGATTTATCACTGCTGCTCTACATTATGAAACAGAGCACCGATAACCCCAAAAAAAAAAAGATTTAAACATTTTACAATTTATACATATTTTACTGTTTTATTTAGAGTTATTATATAGCCCAATATTCATCAACTTGCCCACTCCATTTATTTATATATATATATATATATATATATATATATATATATATACAATATATAATTTATTTCATAACGGTAAAAGGTTAAGCATGATATATACACATTTAATAACTGAAACAAAACAAGATTTTTCATTGTTATAAGTGCAGTTAACGTAAATATTAGCTATGGAAGTTGGGCAAAATGGGCATGCATTGAGTTGGGGGCCCCTGGCTATTATATTTGAAACGGGTACCAAGATTTCTGATGTTGGCTCCCTGTGAATGAGCTCCCTGTGAATAAGCATGCATGCTGTTTACTCAAGACATATTAACCAAAAGGATATGTATATAATTGCAGCTAATAGAGTATATAATCGTCTTGGGGGTTATTTATGGTCCCTTCAGGCCCTGGAAGCTTTCTAGCTCTTTCTCCCAATGATATCAATATACTACAGATAACACTAAAAGTAAAAACTTTTAGGGCTCTAAAAGCTAACACTGTACCATTTAAAATAATTATTTACAGTGAAAAAAATGATAACATGATCATTTGAAAATTGGTCATCTTGCAACCACTTCTCATTGTTTTAAACATCTAAATGGATTTCCCTCAATGATTTTTTAATAATATATGCCAAAAAAAATTGGAATAATCTGCATTTTTGTTTAAATAGCAAATAAAAAAGGCTTTTATTGTGTAGCTCTGGACAGGGCCTGGCAGCAGCTGTTAGAGGCTCAGTTCATTAAGAAATGTATTTTATTACATTTTGTCACATTATATCTGGTAGGCACGTATTTAATTTTACATTAACTTTAATTAGCTTTAATTAAACAATCTCTGTGTTTCTGTGGTACACCATTTATCATTTAAGTCATTTCTTCATTTAAATTAAAGCTGAAATTATCTTTGGCTGAGTCTAAGGGATAGCAATGATGCGTTATATTCTTATTGAGAAGCAAAAAAGTAGTACATTAATGTGTACATTGTATGTCTAAAAGCAAGTTAATTAACTTTCATCTTGCTGAAAATCTCAAGAAATCTAAAAAAATACAGTGTTTAGACTGGGTGGGGACATGTAAATGAGCCCGCACATAGATAGACAGACAGACAGATAGATAGATAGATAGATAGATAGATGGATAGATAGATGGATGGATAGATGGATGGATAGATGGATGGATGGATGGATAGATAGATGGATTGGTGGATAGATAGATAGATAGATAGATAGATAGATAGATAGATAGATAGATAGATAGATAGATAGATAGATAGATAGATAGATAGATAGATGGATAGATAGATGGATGGATAGATGGATGGATGGATGGATAGATAGATGGATTGGTGGATAGATAGATAGATAGATAGATAGATAGATAGATAGATAGATAGATGGATAGATAGATGGATGGATAGATGGATGGATGGATGGATAGATAGATGGATTGGTGGATAGATAGATAGATAGATATATAGATAGATAGATAGATAGATAGATGTTTCATACAGCCTTCTCTCTTGCCTTCATTGGCTCTTTCAGGATTGGAGAGTTGGTTGTGGCAAACGGGCAAGGTGGAGATGGGTAAAGGAATGGGTAGAGGATTGTGCTTTACCAAGTAGGTTACTAGTATTGCTCAGTGGCTTGTATAGAGGCTTTCTCAATCCGACGCCGAACTGTAAATGTACCTTTCTTGGCGCAATATCATGCTTCCGATTCCACAAACTACTGGTACTTTGTAGTGTTTGTGTTTCTCAAAGTCAGAATTTAGAACCAAATCCTTGAGAATTAGAGCATCCACTGAAGCCGCCAGAATGGGACTTTCAGAGAAGGTGTTTTGGAGAATCGAAGGTGGAAATCACAGTGTTTAAATTAAATATCAGGCCGAACACTGCTGCAAACTAATGGTTCTTGGTTCTTTTTTAGATTATACACAGCAAATAGGCCACTCGTACATCTACTAGGCCCTGCGCTTCACCTCAGTTGCTGAAAATGGCCTACAGCCAGGTGTCCCTCGGGAGCTCATCACGGTCCTCGCAATGAGCGCCTTTGGAGCTCATTGCGAGTCTCTCCCCCTGTCTACTTCATCCCTTGTGTCTAATTTCCCCCTCTTCTCCCTCCATTGTCTCCCCATGTGTTATTACCCCCTGTCCCTCCCCTGTCTCTAACCCCCTCCCCTGTGTCTCTTTCCCTCCTGTTTCTCTTTCCCCCCTCTCCCTCCCTTGTGTTCCCCCCTGTGTTTTTACCCCCTGTCCCGACTATGTCTCTAACCCCCTCCCCTGTGTCTCTTTCCCCCTCTCCCTCCCATGCATTTCTTTCCCCCTCCCCTGTGACTCTTTCCCCCTCGCCTGTGTCTCTTTCCCCCTCTCCCTATCCCTGTGTCTGTTCCCCCTCCCTTGTATCTCTTTCCCCATATCTCCCCCTCCCCCTGTGTCTGTTCCCCCTTCCTCGTGTCTCCCCCCCATTTCCCTTCCCTGTGTATCTCCCCCCTCCCCTCACTCTCCTGTGTCTCTTTCCCCTCCTCTCCCTCACCTGTGTCTCTTTCCCCCATCCTCTCCCTCCCCTGTGTCTCTTTCCCTCATGTGTCTCTTCCCCACCTCTCCCTCTCCTGTGTCTCTTTCCACCTCCCCTGTGTCTCTTCCCCCCCTCTCCCCACTGTGTCTCTCCCCCTCTCTCCCCTGTGTTTCGTTTCCCCCTCTCCCCTGTGTCTCTTTCCCACCTCTCCCCCGTGTCTCTTTCCCCATGCCTCTTTTCCCCCTCTCCCTGTGTCTATTTCCCCCCTCTCCTCCCCTGTATCTCTTCCCCTCCCTCTGTGTCTCTTTCCCCCCTCTCCATCTGTGTCATTTTCCCACTCTCCTTCTGTTTCTCTTCCTCCTCCCCTTTACGTGCCGTGCATGCAGAATGCGTGGCTAAGGGCAAGTTTTACTCATGGGCGGCTTTCGCATTGCTTTGCTCATTCTATTTGCGCACAACTCAATCTACTTTGAGATGGGATAGTTGTCAAACTGCGATTCGTTGCAAAGTGTGATGACGAATTGCTGTTTGACAATTATAATATGTGATGAGAGGATCAAAAGCAGGTTTTGGAGGGAAGGAAAACACACAGGGAAGATGGACAAGGCCAGATTAAAAGTGAATCGGCTTATGGACAGTTTTATTGGGGTTTATTTTTTTGAGACATCAGGAGTATGAGTTTGGGTGCTAATGCGGATTGCTTGTTTATCCTGGATGGGGGTGCATCTTAATGAGCTTGGCCTCAAGCTCATGATGTTTACTTTCAAAAAAGGTGTGCAGCGGGCCATTCAATTTATGGGGGTGGGACTGCAGCAGGCATCTTATGGTCGGAGGAGGTTGAGGTGAGTCGCCAGGCCAGTGGTGAAGTGGGTCAATCCCCACCCTATGGTGGTATGGCTGTATCATCATAGAAGGCCCTGGAAGCGGGTTCAGGGCGTAAGAGGTACTGTCTCTGGCCTGGCTCCTCCCTTCAATGTGTTTGTTTATTTATTTATTTATTTATGGTTACGATTAATAGTTATCCATCATTATGTTTACAAATAAATGCTGTGGCCTGTTTTTTATCTAACAAGTTGTCTGGGTATATTATTGTATCACTTTGGGCAGTGCTTGCATCATGAAGGGCTACAGACTCCTCCCAGGTTCCCTGTGTTGTGGGGAGGAGACCTTTGACCAGGAAGGACCGGGATTTGAAGAGGAAGTGGCTAGCTGGGGGTGGTAACTTTTATAGGCTCATTTCGCACCTCTCTGCCCACAGCTAGGCACGATTGAGGAACCCACTCGCCCATCCCTGTAGGAATTTAGAGAGGGATATATTCCTTGGTTAAATTGTGTTAGGAGTTTATAGTTGCGGTTTGGTAATATTTTATTAATATCTTTAAAAAAATTGTTATAAATAAAAAAGGAATGTTTTATATGTTGTCACAGTGGTGGATGTTGAGGTGAGTCGCCAGGCCAATGGAGAAGTGGGTGAGTCCCTACCCTACTGTATTACCGCTGTATCATCACAGTAGGCCCGGGGGGTACTGCCTCTGGCCTGCCGCCTCCCCTCAATTGTAATTTGTTTATTTATTTATTTATGGTTACTGTTGATGGTTATCCATCATTATGTTTACATTACTAATTATATCACTTGGGACTTGCTTGGACCATGGGGAACTTCAGACACAGAATGACAGAACAATTTGGGAAGTTAAATTTATAAGGAAATCTGGCTCTTTGATGCATTAATTAAATTGTGACAAGGAATTCCCATCACATTATTCCATATAATTGTATAATGTTTTCACCAGGTATTACAGCCTATCAATGAGCCCACCTAATAAGTCCTAAAACATTTGTTTCAACCAAGAATTATCAAAGAAGCTGTGCTGTTCATTTGATGCCATAGTTTGAATTGTATCTCTTCACACCATCCCTGTGCTGTTCATCCTATTATGTGTAATGTGTATCCTGTTTGGGTTATGCCAGGTCCTGATGTATATATTATAGGATGAAAGGATTATAAAATCATGAAAGCTTGCACTATAATTACTCTTTAGCCATTAATGTTATTACATTTTACTCCACTTTGTTTTCAATCTTTAGTAGGGGATATAACAAGGTGAAAGGAGGAGTATTAACTGAGGAATAGGGGTGCATAATTGTGAATGGACCTAGGGAAGGATAAAATCAAAACATGCACCTAAATGTGTTTCAAGATGCAATCATCACATGACCCTGATAGATACCAACACATTGCAAGATAGATCTGGATTGTCTAGTACAAGAGGGGTAACCTCCGTTCATGACTACTTCATGTCACCTCTACTTCCTTGCAAAAATGTGCAATATTCTGTTTCAAATAAGTGATGGAAAAAAATGACATGCAATCACTGCTTTTGTATTGCAGTTGTATATTAAAAAGAATGTTAAATGACATCATGGGCTGCATCCATGATATGTATAAACATAAATTAAAGAGTTTTAATATAAATATGCATTTTATAGAAATAGTTTTTGTTGTTACACACATATATAATACAACTGTTCATTTGTTAAATGTTGTAAAACCATTTCCATAACCGTGCCTGCAAGAAATGATATATAATGTAAGAAAAATGAATAAATTGCCCACAGGGATATTGTGTTGTTGTAATAATAACAAATACAAAATGTCATGGTCTGTCATTTATGTAAATTATGTAAAGTCAGGTCTGCCTAGGCCTCTGTATCCTGCTGCAGTCTCAGGTCTGTTTGAAATCCGTGGGAATTGAAATCCGGATTCCTGTCACATGCAGATATTAACTTGCCCTTGAGAAAAGTCAGGTTTTTGCAGATGCAGAATTTAAATAACATCTGGACAGAAAGCAAAGAGCTTGTTGCTAGGATATGTGCACCATGGTGTAAGGAGTGCTGGCGGTGAGCTGCAGAATGCCAGGTCTACTAAGTGCTTGTGCATTCAATCTAGGAAATATTTATGGTAATAAAACCACACATCTATTACAGTTTGCTAAGTGTTTAATTCCATCACCTTCTGCTCACCCCCTAGAAGCATGGTAAACTATAGCTCTATCTATCTATCTATCTATCTATCTATCTATCTATCTATCTATCTATCTATCTATCTATCTATCTATCCATCCATCCATCCATCCATCTATCTATCTATCTATCTATCTATCTATCTATCTATCTATCTATCTATCTATCTATCTATCTTAGTAAATCAATCTTTATTGCTAACAACATATTGGTGTTCAGAATCTATGGCTATACTACTGTAACTTTAAAATGTTTATGCATTATTTTCTTAAGGAAAAAGAAAAAAATATCACACCCCATTCAGTAATATACTTTAATTTACATATGTTCTAAAATATATCTGAAATAATTTAAATGTAAAATATATATACAGTATATTTGTGGTCAGGTACCTCTCTTAAGGTTGAGGGAGGTAGCTGAATAAGGTGAGAGGTAACTCATATGTGGTCCAGTGCTAAGGGACATTCAACCTGCTTAGAGGGCTAGATGAGTCTGGGGCGAAGGCAAGGACAGCGGATTTGGGCCGGGATCAGCAATAAAGTACTTAACGTAAGCAGAAAGGGTTACCTGTAAACATTGGGCAAGGACGCTGGGAGCCAAAATAATCAAGGTGATTCCTACCGAAGGATGATTTAGGACTTACGTAAAGCATGATAGAGGAAATGCCTAGCGAAGGCTAATTTAGGACTTATGGAAACCATGATCAAGGAAAGGCCTAGCAAAGACTGATTTAGGACTTATGGAAAGCATGATCGAGGAAATGCCTAGCGAAGGCTGATTTAGGAATATGGAAAGCATGATCAAGGCAATGTATAGCGAAGGCTGATTTAGGACTTATGGAAAGCATGATCAAGGCAATTCCTAGCAAAGGCTGATTTAGGACTTATGGAAAGCATGATCGAGGAAAGGCCTAGCGAAGGCTGATTTAGGACTTATGAAAAGCATGATCGAGGAAATGCCTAGCGAAGGCTGTTTTAGGAATATGGAAAGCATGATCAAGGCAATGTCTAGCGAAGGCTGATTTAGGACTTATGGAAAGCACGATCAAGGCAATTCCTAGCAAAGGCTGATTTAGGACTTATGGAAAGCCTTAGTAGAGTTGGGCCGAACTCTGCAAAGAAGGTTTTCCGAAAGCTGAAAAGTGTAATCTTGGACATGGACAAGGACACTACTTAGTAGATTTGGGGTGAAATCTGCCATAGTGGGTTTAAGAAAAGTCAAGAAGCTTAGTAGATTTTGGGCCAAAATCCATAAGGAGGGCTTACGAAAGCCAAAAGCATAACCTTGGACACGGACATTACTTAGTAGATTTGAGATCAAATCCACTATAGAGAATTTAAAGAAAAGTCAAGAAGCTAGGTACAGTAGATTTGGGGAGAAAACTGCAAAGGAGGGCTTATGAAAGCCAAAAAGCATAACCTTGGGCAAGGAATGAGCACAGTAGCTTTGAGCCAAAATCCACTATGGAGAGCTTAAGGAAAGTTGAAAAACCTTACTTGGATATAGGCAACAATGTGGTTGAGAAATGCAAGAGGTGAAACCATGAAGCAACAGGAATACCCCCAGGACATGAGAAATTACCCCGAATCACACTGCAGGGATTGTTGAAGAGCTACATGGCATGGAAAAAGCATAAGCTGGATCATGGGCAAGGTCACTTACTTAGTAGAGAGTACAGAGAAACACTCTGCAGACACAGACTGAGGCTGAAGAGGGCCCATCCCAAGGAAAGAGGCGGAGCGAGAGAGGGCCCCTCCCAGGAAATAACCTGGTTTTATTTATCACATATATAGTTGTAAGCGTAAGGGCCGTTGCTCATGCTTGCGGGCTCGCGCAGTGAGCCCACGGCCTCGCATAGCGAGGGCTGGGGGCAAGGGCCTCAGTTGCTGGGATGGAGCGCCGAAGGCCACCCGGACAGGCCTCCGACACCCAAGGAGGAGGCTGGGAACCCCGTCCCCAGGGACAGGGGCGAGTCCGACATCCAAGGCCCCCAGGACACGGTGAGGGTCATGAGGAACACAGGAGAGGGAGAGGAGGGAAAGGGTGGAAAGAGAGGGAGGGAGTGGGGGTAAGAGACACAGGGGGTTAGAGAGGGGGGAAAGAGACACAGGAGAGGGAGTAGAGGGGGAAGAGACATAGGAGAGGGGGGAAAGACAGGGGAGGGAGAGGGGGTGGAAGAGACACAGGGGAGGAAGAGGGGGAGGAAAGAGAAACAGGGGAGGGAGGGGAAAATACATAGTGGAAAGAGAGGGCAAAAAGAGACACAGGGGAGGGAGGAAAGAGACACAGGGGAGGAAGAGGGTGGGGGTAAGAGACGCCTGGGAGGGAGAGGAGGGGCAAATGACACACAAGTAGGGAGAGGAGGGGGAAATGAGACACAAGGGAGGGAGGGGATGGCAGAAATGAGACACAAAGGAGGGAGAGGAGGGGGGAAAGGAGACACAAGGGAGGGAGGGGGAAAAGGAGATACAAGGGAGGGAAAGGAGGGGGAAAGGAGACACAGCAGCTCCCCACCACTAATGCTCCAGCAACATCAAAACAGATTGCCAGCTCTTCAACACAATGCTTCAAAATAGGTAAAGTATATTCATTTATTAATGTATTATATATTTCATTATTACACACCAAACAGCATTAGCTACCTTACAATTTCATTGCCGTCATTTTTTGACAGGCAATTCGCTAGTATATATATATATATATATATATATATATATATATATATAAATTAATATATCAAAGACAGAGGTGCTCCTAATCCTCTTCCACAGCTTCCACTCCTCAAATCATAATACCCACCTCCCGGGCCTGTTGTCTTGTGGTTCTACTGGATCCTACCCTATCTTTCATTCCTGACATAAATCAATCACTAAATCATAATTTTCACCTAAAAAACATTTCCAAAATACTTCACTTTCACAAGACACAACCAAAATTCTAATACACTCTCTTATCATATCTTATCAACTACTGCAACTCTCTCCTTGCCCGTCTCTCTCAACTTCAACCCATAATGAATGCCTTCGCTAGACTCTTCTACCATACTCATCGCTCGGTGTCTGTAGCATCTCTCTGTCAATCACTCCACTGGCTTCCTTTAGCCTCCAGAATAAAATGTCAAATCTTGACCCTAATGTATAATGCCCTCAATAATAATGCACCTTCTTATATCTCTGCTCTTGTCTCTAAATACTCTCCCAACCATCCGCTTTGCTCTGCTTATGACATTCTTCTTTCCTTCTCTCTTATCACCTCCTCTCACTCCCACCTTCAGGACTTTTCTGTTGCTGCCCCTGCTCTTTGGAACTCCTTACCTCGTTCCACTAGACAATCCTCCTGCCTCAATCCTTCAAACCTCACTACAAACTCATCTGTTTAAAGAAGCTTATCACCTTCAGCCTTAATATGAGCAATATATTGTACCTCGCCTTTCTACACCTCACCCATACCCTCTAGACTGTAAGTTTGTAAGTTTTTACTATAAAGTACTTTGTACGCTTAATTTTAAACTCGATAAAAGTGCCCTCCATTCTTTTGTAATTTGTTAAAATTGACTTGTATCTATCCTGTTCAGCGATACAGAATATGTCGACGTGTTACAAATAAATATTCATTTCATATACATAAAACAACTCCCATGTGATTAAAAATAAAAAAAATGAATTGTGTTAATTGAGGAAATAATAGTGATTAACGCCCAGCCCTAATGAAAACCTTCAAAAATATCAAAGGATTTAAGAGGGAAGCAGCTTCTTGGAGAAAAAGGAATGCAAGAACAAGAAGTCATGATTTGAAGGTAGAGATGTATGCATAATGGCTAAGCTTTACAAGTATAAAAGTCAGTGATTGCTATCCAGTGTCTAACTATTAATACTCATCAGTGCATGTAAAACTAGAGCAAACTAGACTAAACTAGAGCAAAGTAGAGGAGCTCCCTGAGAGGGATGTTAGGATGCACAGTGGCAATCCTAGCTATGAATGACATTTGCAGACGGTAGTTTCCGGCAGGTTTTGTTGTGTACTTTGCACCTAGCAACAGCTGGTCTGATGAGCTGGACAAGCAACCCAGGAGTAACACTTCCTCTTAATCATTTCCAATAATGTGTAAGAAAGGTTGAAAAACATGTTTCACCCACAGCAGCTGGATACTCTGAGTGGTTTTTAAATTAGAAAAAAATCTTTGCAAGCACACACAGTTTTCTTGCATTGGGAATGTAATAGCAGAGTAGTATGTTTTGCACTTAGAGCTTGGAGTATATCACACATCACTCGCAAAGGCTTACACTTTATGGTGAGTTACGAAAGCATTTTATATCTAAGCTGTAAGATATTCACATATAAATATTTCTACATGAGCAAATGCAATTGAGGCTAAATTCACATTATAGAAAGTGAACCCTAAAATAAATGAGGTTCGAAATAACTTTACAACTTATCATTAGCTCTTTATATATTTGTTACGTTTCTCAATGGGGATTAATAGTCTATCATATAAGAAATATGAATGTTTTCTGTTGATAAATGTGGTGTTTTTTATTTGAACACCTGGTTGTATAGTTTATTTTTGCAGAACATCACTTCTCCTTGAAGAGCTTACACAAGATATATCACACCAATTATTCCATTACTGTTCTGATAATGTGAAACCTGGCACACTGATATAAGTACAGAACATGTCTATGCATCATATAGAGACATAGTGAGACATATAGACATATCTGTTTGTTTCTGGCACACAGACGCGGCAGCTGCTTGTCTCTCCTAGTGATTCAACTCAACCTAGTATATTTCCCTTGACTGGCTGATGTCTTAAAGAATGATGTAGCAAGCCTCCATTGGCAGTATTTACTATTTTTTTCTTGGACTTGAAAAGATTTCCAAGCTATAACTAAAAATACCTAAATCTAAATTAATTCTAGATAGAATTTAAATATGAAACAGCTTTCCCAATTGATTTTCAAGACTCTGTTTAATGATTCACAGAGGTTTTAGACAGGTTGCTATTCTTTCTTACTTTGTTCTCTGATGCTATTTAAATACATTCAAACAAAATGACTTCGATGAGTACAAAAATTATTTAAACAAAAGAAGTCCATTAAAACTAATATTTATTAAAAATTTACTTTTTGCACAGATTCAGTGAACTTATATTATATGAATATAAGTGAATGTCCTAGAATTATATCAGTGTCTGCAATCTCGAGTTTATCTTGTCATAGCTTAAGGTCAAATACTTTGTTTAAATGGCTTTAATCAATAGTCACTCACACTATTGTGAATTAAATCTTTTTAATGGGAGAACTAACCCTGAACTCATTTTTTTAAGTGATGAACAACATGTGCTGCGCCTCAGATAAAGTAAAAGGAGTCTATTATTATGTCTATAAATGAAATACACCAGATAATAAATCACTGACCATATCTAAAGTTTTGAAGGATGCACTTACAAAATATTTTTTATTGTTCTTTATTAAAACATCCCTATAATCATACCCCCTTATTGACTGCTACAAATCGTGGTGAATTGACCTGTGTACCTCAATAAAATTGTGAGCTTCAGCATGTAGGGTCATCCAAGATGGGAATTTTAGAGCAGAGAGCTCAGGCAAGTTGCAATCACTGAAGCAGGAACTAGCAACCCAAGTATTCATTTGCCCAGAAAACCTTACGGATAAGCACAACCACAGACATAATGATATAGCACCATAGGATGAACCCTCGGATTAGAAGGTACCTACCACATTACTGGGTAAGTGCAGAGGGCAAGTACAAGTATCACCAGATCTAATGAGGTGGTTGGGCCAAAATCAAGATGACGCCCTGCTGCGGATGTGTATGGAGGGGTATGGAAAGTCTTCTGCTGCAAAGATTAATAATTCAGCATAGGAACCTGGACTGTTAGAACTATGAACGAAGGCAGATAGGTCATGGTAAAACATGATGAAACATTGCTATTCTGGGAATTAGTGAACTCAAATGGACTGGAATGAGAAATTTCACGAGACAACCCCAGATCTTCTACTGAATCCAGAAGAAATGGTGTTGCCCTCATAATCAAATGGTGGTCAAAGCAGTGCTCGGTTACAAATTCAAGGCAAAGCATTTCACATCATAGTGATCCAAGTCTATGCTCCAACCATGGGTGCCTAAGAGGCTGAAGTTGTCAAATTCTATGATAATATTCAACACCTTCTAGATATAACACCAAGAAAAGATGTTACTCTCATCATAGTAGATTGGAATGCAAAAGTACGGAAACAAAAGATACCTGTAATAATGGGAAAGTTTGGCTTTGGAATACAAAATGAAACAGGTCAGAGATTAGTAGAGATCTGAAAAGAATTCTCTAGTGATAGTGAACACCCTCTTCCGACAGCCTCCAAGACGTCACCAGATCATTCTTCATCCCCAGATGAAGAATATAGGGACCAGACTAATTACATAGGGCCTCATTCTATTAGCGGCCGTAAATCGGCCGTAAGGCTGCGGGGGTTCTGTTAACTCGCGATTCTATTATACGGCCCCGCAAGGATCTCCTCTTACGGCCGGCCGCATATCTTAGAACGGCCGTAAGCTGTGAAATATAAAAACGCAAAAATAAATTCAAGCCTGCACTGTACAGCTCTGTAAATGCTAGGGATCATATTTGGGGACATGAGGATTAAAAGTAACCCACTCTCAAGCTTGCACATCAGCCCAAACCCGAGTTTAAATTAACTGTTTATTTTCCGGCTGCGGCGTGGGTGTGTCTGAGGTGCTCCAAGCACTCTGGACTTTTTACATGGATATTTTACGGATATTAAAAATAAAATATTTTACGGATTTGAGTACAGGATAATTATGTGCTATTTTTTCTAACACCTAAAATCCCTTTATAGTCTTCTCAAAGTGCAGGATGGCTTTATTTGAGCTATTTTATGTGCTTAATTGGTGCTAGCGGGACCTGTTTCCTGCAAGTAAGCAGCGGCTCGTTTTTAGCCTTGCAGAGAGGTTTCCCGTAGCAATTGAATTGCAAATAGGAATTTCTTACGGCCGAAACTCTTGCGGCCGTTTTAGATCAAAGGCTTTCCTCCGGCGCGAGCGGCCGCAAGAGATAGCAAGGCGCTGGCCGCAAGCCTGCCGGAATCCCCTGCCGTAAGGGAATAGAATAGCAGAATAGCTTGCGGCCTGTCCTTGCGGCCCCGCAACGGCTGCGGCCGATAATAGAATGAGGCCCATACTTTTTAGCCAAAGATAGAGAAGCTCTATACAGTCAGCAAAAACAAGACTTGGAGTTAAGTGCGGATTAAATATCAAGCTTCTTATTGCAAAGTTCAGAATTAAACTAAAGAAAAAGATGTAAAATAATGATACCGATTAGATACAAAATAAATAATATCCCCAGTGAATAAGTAGTGGAGGTAAAGAACAGATTTAAGGGACTAGATATTGTAGATAGAATGCCTAAAGAAGTTTGGAAAGAAGTTTGTGATACTGCCCAGAAAAAAAGCAACAAAGACTATCCCCAAAAGAAAGAAACACAAGAAGGCAACATGGCTGTCTGATGAGGCTTTGAAAGTAACCCAAGAAAGAAGGAAAGTGAAAGGTAGTGGAGATAGGAAAATATTTACCTAATTGAATGCGTAATTCAAAGGATAGCAAGAAGAGAGAAGGAGACATTCTACAATGAGCAATGTAAAGAGATATAAGAAGGTAACAAAATTATGAAAGTCAAGAGATCTCTTCAAATAAAATTGGGAGCCCAAGGAACCTTAGATGCTAAAATGGGCGTGATAAAATACAAAAATGGTAGAGACTTAAAAGAAGCAGATAAAGAAGAGATGGAAGGAATACACAGAAGATCTATACAGGAATGATATTAACAGCAGTGATAACATCAATAGTTAGTCCAATGAACTGGAGCCAGTCATCTTGGAGAGTGAAGTGAATGGACCCCAGGAAGCCTTGCTGATAACAAGGCTGCCCCGGGTTGATCTACAAGGGCAGGGCCGAACAGTGATTCAATTATGGAACATTTGCAGGGTGAAAGAATAGAGTGCAAAAGTTGTCCTGCTGCTCAACGTTGAAAAGATGAAGAACATCAGTCTCAGTTCCTGCTTTCAATGTCCTTTTAATACTTGTAGATTATGTAACTGCTAGTGTTATAAGCTTATTACATACTGCACAATTAAAGATTTTGATATTCTGAAGTGGCCCTTTAAATAGTAATTTGAAAATCATATTGTTTAAAGGATCACTGAACTCGGGATGCTTTTATTATATTGAATCAAAATTAATCTTGCTTATATTTTTGATAAACATTTTAGTGAACTATCTAAATATTTATGGCTCACTTGCTATATTTTGCCACATATATTCCTCAGTATAGGGAGCGCCATTTTGTCCCTCATATTCACTTTTCTCACTGACATGCACCTCCATCTTGTTTAGCTAGTGATTGCAGCTATACATACAGATGATGTCATTGGTGGTGGAGTCTCTGAGTACAGATGTTATCACTGGTCGGTGGGGTCTCTGGCAGAGCCAGCAACACAGCTGGGCAGGCCCTATTATAGAAGGAACCTGTTTACAATAAGCTGTCAGTGTAATTCATCCCCCTAGTAGGCGAGTAACATTTTATGAAAAAAGTGTAGTATATATATATATATATATATATATATATATATATATCACATATATAGTTGTGAGCATGCGAGTTGTTGCTAACGCTTGGGGGCTCACACAACGAGCCTCACATAGCGAGGGCCTTGGCTCACGCAGCGAGCCAAGGCCCTCGCAAAGCGAGGGCATTGGGCGAGGGCCTCAGTTTGCTGGCATGGAGCGACGAAGGCGAAACAGATAGATATTAATTTATTAATGTATTAGACCTTTCATTATTATACACCAACCAGCATTAGCTACCTTACAATTTCATTGCCGTCATTTTTTGACAGGCAATTCGCTAGTATATATATATTATGAAATAGTACACAAAAGGCTTCCATTAATAAAAAGTAATGAAACGTACAAAATGTAAATATGTACATACAAATATCAGGTATGTATAACATGTATGTATGTATATATATATATATATATATATATATATATATATACATACATACATGTTTTACCCACATATGTATATTTATTGTACTAATTCATTTTTAATAATGGAAGAGTTTTTTATGTTGTACAATCATATGCATTGTACTTCATTTGTTTAATAAAATACTTCTTTCCTGTTATGCTCCAGCTGTCATGTTGTAAGTGGAACCTGCCCAGCTATGTGAATGACTCTGCCCATGACTCCACCTACCAGTGAAATCATCCTTCCAAATACAGTTGCGAAGCATAAGCTAAACAAGATAGAGAAGCAAATCAGTGAGGTAGAATGTGAAGAGGAACATGGCGCCTGTGCAATAGTGGCAAAAAATATTTAATTAAAATATTTATAAAAAATATAGAAGAGGTTAATTTTGATTAATTGTAAAAAAAGCATTCATCAGTTTAGTTGTCAGTTAATATTTTTTTACTATGTTTTCTGTATCTGGCTTTTGATAAATAATTTCATATACGAGAATACGTCTTTTGTAAATGAACAAACACAAAAGATTTCCCTTTTTCTCAGATGAGCAACCTTGTACTGAAGAATATCCGCTCTGTGTCTTTGTACCAGATGGCTGGATTCTGATTTTTCCTACAGAGTAAGAACAGAAAGTAAAGACAATGAAAGCCACTAATAACCAGTTAATAAGCAGAGGGCTGGCACATCCCCTGCAGCAGCCATCCAGATAATGCACAGCAGGGTTTTATTCTTCCTCTGATTCTCTTGTTTGTTTCTTTGCAGAAGGCCCCAGAGTAGTCACAGCTCCTCAGCACAACATTGTTGTTTTCTCCTCTTTAAGGTACATGGAACGCAATTGTTTTTTCTTTCAAGCATTAAAAAGAGCATGTTGTAAGCAATACAAAAGTCGTTTTTGCATGAAACATATTAAGTAAAAGCTGCTTAAGCTTCATTAACACCAACAGGAAATGCAGAGAGCGTACTTAAATATGTAGATCTCATTGGCTGGCAGAGGGCATGCCCCCAAGAAATGTACTAATTTATTGAGTATGTTACAAATTAACAACATTATCAGCTGTGTAAGTCATGAACACATACATGTTTTTACATGAAAATTTGAATATTTCAAGACTATAAAATAATCCATGACAAAGACTGAGCTCCTAATCTTCACACCCTCTACTTCAGCTTTCATTCCTCACATATCTCTCACTGTTGACAATATCATCATTACACCCACCTCACAGGCCCGCTGCCTTCATTCTTATATACAATCATTAACTAAATATTGTCTCTTCCATCTAAAAAACATCTCCAAAATGCGTCACTACCTTACACAAGACACAACTAAAATCTTGATTCACTCTCGCATCATATTTCGCCTCAACTACTGCAACTCGCTCCTTGCTGGCCTCCCCATCACTCGTCTGTCTCCACTCCAATCCATAATGAACGCCTCATGACTCCAACTTACAAAGCCCTCAACAACAGTGCACCCCCTTATATCTCCTCTCTCATCTGAAAATACTGTCCCACTGGCCGTCTTCGTTCTGCTAACGACATTCTTCTCTCCTCCTCTCGTACCACCTCCTCTCACTCCCGCCTTCAGGACATTTCTAGCGATTTCTCTATTCTCTGGAACTCCTTGCCTTGCTCTACTAGACTATCCCCAGGCTTTAAAACCTTCAAAACCTCACAAAAACACATCTCTTTAAAGAAGCTTATCACCTCCAGCCTTAACATGCACCACACATCTGTCACCCTCGCCACCATACCCAACTCATTAGATTTTAAGTTTGCGACTTTCAATCTTGTAAGGTGTTTCAGCAAAGGCTCCACGCACACTAGATTATAAACTCAAAGACATGGCCCTCCATTCTTTGCAATGTGTAAACATTTTTTTTCAATAAATACAAGTCCTGCTCTCCATAAATGTAAGCACACATCCCATACACAAAACCATCACCAAACTATTATGGATGCCTCCAAGGTCCAGCAGAGGACTCCGAATGTAATTATTTCTGATTTGAAATGTACCTTTTTCCTGTTTAATTATGTCCTTGAATTCAAATCTTCATTGTACAGTGGTCTTCTTCTTAAAAGGGGTTAGAGCATGATCGAGAAAGATATGAGACATCCAGAATAGATGGTATTGTTTGTATTGGTGAGTGGGGTTGTTAGAGAATGACTTAGGGAACAGTCTAATGAAAAAATGTAGAGTAGCATAAAGAGGGCTGGAAGCCATAGAATTGTTGCATTTGAATTATGGTGCTGGAGAAAACTGCTTAGAGTTCCTTGGACTACACAAAGATCTGATCAGTACTACAGGAAATCAAGCCTAACTGTCCCTGGAGGCTAAAGCTCAAATATTTTGGTCATGTCATGAGAAGACAGAATTCCCTAGAGAAGACTCTGATGGTGGGAAAGATTGAAGCAAACACAGAATGGGATGGCGAAGATGGAGATGGATAGATGAGGTTATTGATGATATGAACATGAGCTTGAGGGAACTCAGAATCACAGTGGCTGACAGATGTGCCTGGAGTGCTATGGTCCATAGGGTAAATAAGAGTGGGACATGACTGAACAACTAAACAATAACAAGGAGTAGCCTCCTATTTCTTATGTGTCTAAGAAGTAAATTACGGGCTTGCCTTTATATTATCAGATCATATGATCACGCCCCTGAAATTCTACTTAAAAAGGTAGGGTTTACGTGTGGAGACTGTAAGACGTAAATAAAATACATCTAAACATTTAGAGAAAAAAACACCCACAGACAATTAAGGGGGTAGAGTCACTTATGGGTTTCTAATAGAATAGGGCCCGATGTTGGTATATTATAAATTAAGAGTAATAATAATATCTGGCACAAACTGCAATGATATTGTTACAAATATATTACTGCATTGTATTCCTCATTAAATTGGCTTTTCTATTGTAATAATTAAAAAAATAAATCTGCAAAGGCTTCTATTAAAATAGAAATTAGCTGTAAAATATGGTACACTAATAATATACACAATTTTAAACTGAGTTATAAATATGGTGACAAAGTTGCTAGCTGCTTCACCACTTGGTCAATCACTCCACTGGCTTCCCATAGCCTCCAGAATCAAATTTAAAATCATGACCCTAACATATAAAGCCCTCAACAACAGTGCACCCCCTTATTTCTCTGCTCTTGTTTCAAAATACTCTCCCAACCACCCCCTTCGTTCTGTGAATGACCTTCTTCTTTCCTCCTCTCTTATCACCTCCTCTCACTCCAGTCTTCAAGACTTTTCTTGTGCTTCCCCATACTATCTGGAACTCCTTGCCCCGCTCCATTAGACTATCTTCCTGCCTCAAAACCTTAACATTTTTTACTAAAAACACACCTGTTTAAAAAATCTTTTCACCTACAGCCATAACATGTACAACTGCACACTCCACAGCTTAGTAACACCTACACCCACAATCTACAGTACAACACACAGACCCCTCCACTTTACTGAACCAATTGCTTTCACACTGCCATCTTGCATTTGTCACCCTCTTGTATCACACCTAAACCCTTAGATCGTAAGTTTGCGTGTTTTCAATATTGTGTCAGTGCCTTGGAAACAAGCTCTACTCAACCCCTGTACAGCGCTACGGAATATGTTGGCGCAATATAAATAAAGATAATAATAATAATAATGGATTTATAAAACAATTCTTATTGAATACCAACACAGCCTTAAAATGCCTCCATGGTGTGGGATGAGAGGTTACAAGGAAACAAAACCTACTGAATAATATGAAAGCTGCAAAGGGGAAGTGATATCTGTTTTTGCTGCACTGTTGCCGGGTAAAACTGATAAAATTACCCTCTGGCTTTACACTGAACACAATATAAACAAAGTCTCTGTGGTTATTAACAATTACTAGCAATAATCAATCATAGAAATCAGCCTATTCTTGGCGGTGTATCATAAATGTGGATTAACAGGTAAAATTGCACTTTTGTGTTTTTTTATACAATCAATTGGTAAAGTACTTTTTATTACATATAAATTGTACAATATTTGGAACCTCTAGTGTATCAATTTACATATAGAAAAAAATCACTTTAAACACAAAAAATCTAAAAGCAAGCTGTAGCTTTTTTTTTTTTTATTTCATAACACCTGCAAAATTGCTCTTGTTTTCAACAAAATACTCCTCTGAGATGACAAAAAGAACAAATGTGTCACCGGGTTTTCACTGGAGAAATTAACATATTCTCACCTTTTCTGTTTACATTTTATAAACAAACACATGAATGTGTATTTGAAAAATGATCTTAGCTTTGTGTACCCCAGTAAAAGCAGCACAAGAAAAACAGTGTAGGTAATAAAATATCCCAGGTTGTGCCTCGTTATTGGAGTAATAAGGTCAATGGTGTAGACTATCCATAATGAGAAACAATATAGCAACTAAAAGAGAAGTAGATGTAGTCAGAGGATAGGGTATGAAAGAGATCAGAAAGGGAAGACAGCAGAGAAAAAGAGAGATCGGGAAGAGAGTAAGCAATTGAGCTTAAAGAGGGCAGTGAAGAAGAGAGGTCATGAAGAGAGTAAGCAGTTGAGATCAAAGAGGGCAGAGAAGAACAGGGGTCAGGAAGACAGCAGAAAAGAAGAGGTCAGGAAGAGAGTTAGCAGTTGAGGTCAAACAGGGTATGGACCAATTAGCGTTGGGAAGAAAGTAAGCAGTTGAGGTCAAAGAGGGCAGAGAAGAAGAGAAATTGGGAAAAGCATAATCAGTTGAGCTCAAGATGGCATAGAAGAAGAGAGGTAGGGAAGAGAGTAAGCAATTGAGCTTAAAGAGGGCAGTGAAGGAGAGAGGTCATGAAGAGAGTAAGCAGTTGAGATCAAAGAGGGCAGAGAAGAACAGGGGTCCAGAAGACAGCAGAAAAAAAGAGAGGTCAGGAAGAGAGTAAGCAGTTGAGGTGAAAGAGGGCATACACCAATTCATGTCGGGAAGAAAGTAAGCAGTTGAGGTCAAAGAGGGCAGAGAAGAGGAGACATTGGGAAAAGCATAATCAGTTGAGCTCAAGATGGCAGAGAAGAAGAGAGGTCGGGCAGAGAGTAAGCAATTGAGCTTAAAGAGGGCAGTGAAGAAGAGAGGTCATGAAGAGAGTTAGCAGTTGAGATCAAAGAGGGCAGAGAAGAACAGGGGTCAGGCAGACAGCAGAACAGAAGAGAGGTCAGGAAGAGAGTTAGCAGTTGAGGTTTAAAGAGGGCATTCACCAATTAACGTTGGGAAGAAAGTAAGCAGTTGAGGTCAAAGAGGGCAGAGAAGAAGAGAAATTGGGAAAAGCATAATCATTTGAGCTCAAGATGGCAGAGAAGAAGAGAGGTAGGGAAGAGAGTAAGCAATTGAGCTTAAAGAGGGCAGGGAAGGAGAGAGGTCATGAAGAGAGTAATCAGTTGAGATCAAAGAGGGCAGAGAAGAACAGGGGTCCAGAAGACAGCAGAAAAGAAGAGAGGTCAGGAAGAGAGTTAGCAGTTGAGGTCAAAGAGGGCATAGACCAATTAACGTCAGGAAGAAAGTAAGCAGTTGAGCTCAAAGATGGCAGAGAAGAAGAGAGGTCGGAAAGTGACTAATCAATTGACGTTAAAGGGAGTAACTTACAATACTATTCACCTCTTCTAAACAATTTAGAAACACATGTAAAGTAATGGTTGGTTTCAATAATAGATAATTCCATGTAATAGATAACTAACTACGGTAATCACATTTTTTTAATATATGGTTTTCGGAATAACTAAACCGAACAAAGAGAGCTGTATACATAGCATTTTTTTTTTTTTTTATCTGTAATGATTCTTTACTCGGAGCTCAATTTACCTTACATATTTTTTTTTCAGTTGTTGTTTTGTGAGGCTGTTTGTTTGTATACTGATGCGCTTTCCCTTAGACCTAATGAAGGTACTGTCAGTTTTAGATATACCTTTCCATTGGGCAGATAAAAAGCTTAAAGTATCACTCTGGTTATTCAAAAGACCATGAAAACCCATTCAATTGAGCTTTCGGGAGATCCAGGAGCCCGTATGTGAGCTTGCAAGCTATTTGGCTATTGAATTGGCGTCTTTTTGTGGGGTCGGAAAGCCTCCTAGTTACGAGCTTGAAGAAATGGCGATGGTTAAACTCGTAACTTACATCCTCCAGAAGCCTTTGATCTCTCACTTTCGCAAGGCTTAAATCGCAAATCGCTATTCAATTGCTCAATTTCCCAAAGCCCGCAAATGTTTCACACCCGTAAGCGGCAAATTAAGAAAAAATCCTATGAGTGCTAGAGAGGACCCGCAAGGGGGTTAAACACCTATTCGTAGCACTGTAAATGCAAATAATAAATCAGTACTGCACTGTAAATAATGGGGAAAACGATGACAGACATTATAATTAATTGCACAACAGGGTCAAGCTCCAAATCGGCAAGAAATTAAATTATTTTTTTGTAACATTTCGGGGTTAAATTGATCTTGGGTATCAGTGTGTTAATACATATCAGGCCACCCATATAGACTAGAAAAGTATTGGCAATCATTTTCATACTGTAATTCTTTATTTTGAATGTTTTGAAAGTCTGATCGAATATCGAACCCAAGAATCTACAGTGCCTTGCAAAAGTATTCACCCCCCTTGGCATTTGTCGTGTTTTGTTGCCACCTTTTACGGCAATCACAGCTCCAAGTCACTTTGGGTAAGTCTCTATGAGC
Organism: Discoglossus pictus; assembly: GCA_027410445.1. Taxonomy (NCBI): domain Eukaryota; kingdom Metazoa; phylum Chordata; class Amphibia; order Anura; family Alytidae; genus Discoglossus; species Discoglossus pictus. The sequence continues at coordinate 448,558,048 of CM050164.1, read as the reverse complement.
TTGCCACATCTTACCACTGGGATTTTTGCCCATTCCTCCTTGCAAAACTGCTCCAGCTCCTTCAAGTTGGATGGTTTGCGCTTGTGAACAGCAATCTTTATGTCTGACCACAGATTTTCTATTGGATTGAGGTCCGGGCTGTGACTAGGCCATTCCAACACATTTACATGTTTCCCCTTAAACCCCTCAAGTGTTGCTTTAGCAGTGTGTTTGGGGTCATTGTCCTGCTGGAAGGTGAACCTCCGTCCTCAAATCACTCACAGAGTGGTACAGGTTTTGCACAAGAATATCCCTGTATTTAGCACCATCCATCTTTCCCTCAACTCTGACCTGATTCCCATTCCAGGCTGCTGAAAAACATCCCCACAGCATTTTACATTTCCGCCACGGTATGCAAACTTTTGAGCACAACTGTAATACAATGTACTTTATGTGTCAGGGGATGCTACATTAGGGTAACCAGCCAAAAACTACATCTAAGAATTAATCTACACAGACTCTCCATCAAAAAGTCACAGTGAAGACAGGAGAGGTCTGCTCTCGGAAGCTAGTCATAATATTTATGAATATGTTTGTCCAATAAAAAAGATATCACTATATACTACAATACTCTGATTATTATTGTACACTCAAGGGTCTTCATCAGTGCATTTGAAAAAATGCAGCAAAAACTTATTTATTGAAGAATGTCAGAAATAGACAGTGTGGTAGTGGTTTTGTTATTAATCTGATATAATTAATTTAATTCCATTTACAACTAGCCTTTTTTGTCCTCTTCTGGCGATTGCATATATAAGAAAAACAACCACAGACAATATCCACAATCCCAAAGCTATTTTCCAATAATGAGGTGTTTTGACTTACCAGTTGTGAAGATTATTTTTCTAGGATCCTGAAATGAAAATCACAGGCATGAAATTAGTTTATATGAAGAAACAAATCTAAATTTCTTTAAACTGCCTAAATACAATTATTAAGTCACAAAAAACATTTAATATGCAAATGATGACAAATGACTCATTACAATGCATAAATCTTCATTTCCTTTGACACCGGGGCCCTCCATCTCCTGTCATCTCAGTATTAGAAAATGTCACAAATATTGCTTAGCCATTTCCCCTGATAAATGTGTGCTCTGGAACTGATTTGTAGGATATCTTTTTGTTTAATGTCTGCATTAAGCTCATTTCCAGTAATGAGCTAAGAAGACAGAATTAACGCTTTGATTTAGTAAACTGGATTGGTAATGCTATGTTTCTAAATGGCAAATGCTTCATTTAACATGGAATTGATGGGAATTTCAGTAAATATGCAAAAATGAATGATTCTAGGGCTCAGCGCAAACGTTTACATCTAATATAAAATGCATCTTACATTCAAACTCCACTTGAATGTAAGATGTTGATATATTTCAGTTTCTGAGCCAAAGAAGGGGGTGCGCAAGTGTAAAATTATTTTGGGCCGCCCCGTGCAACTTCTCTATATATTCTGTAAGGATCAATAAAAAGCCAATATGTATGTAGATTGGAAGAACACCCCTAGTGTGATCAGATCACCTTTCCATAAAAAAATAATTATCTGTCCCTTCCCCTAATAAATTAAGAGTCCTTATTTACTTTAGCCCATTCCCAGTAGCAGAGGGCTCCTATCTTATGGTGCTTTGCACCTGCTGCACCTGCAGTAGCTTTGCCACTAATAAATTGTATAACTTTTAAGATCTTTGAATATTGCTGACTGCTTGGAGACCTTAAAGGACAGCAGTGGTTATTAATTATTTACTTAATTGCAATAAATTACAATGTCATATGTTATCTTCAATTGTCTGTGCTGTCTCTCTCTGTGCTGTCTTTTTTTCTCTGTGTGCCCTCTCTCTCTATGTGCTCTATCTCTCTCTCTCTCTCTGTGCACTCTCTTTGTGCGCTCTCTCTTTGTCCTCTGTCTCTCTCTGTGCCCTCTCTCTCTCTATGCGCCCTCTTTATCTCTGTGTGCCCTCTCTCTCTTGCTCTCTCTGTGCCCTCTCCCTCTCTCTCTATGTGTCCTCTCTCTTACTCTATGTGCCCTCTTTGTGTGCCCTCTGTCTCTCTGGATGCTCTCTCTCTCTCTGTGCCCTCTCTCTCTCTCCTTCTGTGTCATTTCTCTCTTTCTCTCTGTGCGCTCTCTCTTTCTATCTGTGCCCTCTCTCTGTGCACTCTCTCTTTGTCCTCTCTCTCTCTTTGTCCTCTGTCTCTCTCTGTGCCCTCTCTCTCTCTGTGTCCTCTCTCTTACTCTATTTGCCCTCCTTTTGTTCCCTCTGTCTCTCTGGATGCCCCCTCTCTCTCTCTCTGTGCCCTCTTTCTCTTTCTCTGTGCCCACTCTGTCCTCTGTTACTCTATATGCCTTATTTTTGTACCCCCCCCCCCCCCTCTGTGCCCTCTGTCTCTATGTGTGACCCCACTGCTTACTCTCTTTCTCCTTTCCAGCTCGAATGCGCGAATCTGAAGCAGGCGTTACACACACGTTGTTACATATTATAGCGGATGAGATATTAAATAACTACAACTACATTTCTAAATGTTTTAGAAAGCAAAATAAATAACTAACCATAATTTAGCATTATATGCAAGTACTCTTTACTGTGAAGCTCCATTTCCTTGTCTGCTGCTTTCTCAGGAGAGTTTCATTGGCCTACTGAAATACTAGCAGTTTTAGATGGCACATTCCCTTTTTTTATATTTTAAAAACATTTAGCCTATTTTTAAGCATAGTGATTAAAAAATGTACGTATATATTAAACACATGACTAAAGATTTTGATGCTTTTTAAGAATAACTCCAGTGCGGACTGTCAGTATTGATTAAAGGACCTGCATATATTCTTTAAATGTACTCTTCTGAGGAATTTTAATTGAAAATAGGGAACATGTTTTTAGAATATAAAAATATATAACACTGTCTCTAATTTGTTACCATATGTTTTTAAGTTGTTTAAGTCTAGCATTTAGGTTTCAGCAGATCAACTTCCTGAGGTTGTAGGAGACTTTGATTACACATGAAATGGAAATGTTGTAGTTACAACTGCCTGTACACTCAGCAGAAGTAGTTTACAAGGTCACCTCCAACCTCAGGAAGTAGCAGACACAAGCGGGCAAGAAAACACAATGGAAGCTTGCAGCATATCATTGTATCTAAAACTTGCAAAATGAAAAGTTTGTGTTAAGCTTTTTTGTTTTCTAGTAAGATTTTGCCCAAAATCACATTTAGTTAAACAAAAGGCCATATAAAAAATAGTTTTCCTTATAAGATCTTAGCTCAAAGCAGGTAACACCGAGTAATATAAAATAACTAGTAACTTGCTCGTCATAAATGACGGTATCATATGTTCAATTGTCTGTTCTGTCTCTCTCTGTGATATCTCCCTCTGTGCGCCCTCTCCCTCTCTGTGCGTTCTCTCTGTGTGCTTCCTCTCTCTCTCCGTGCGCCCTCTCCCTCTCTCTGTGCACCCTCTCCCTCTCTGTGCGTTCTCTCCGTGCGCCCCCTCTCTCTCTCTGTGATCCCTCTGTCTCACTCTGCACTGTCTCTCTCTGAGTGTCCTCTCTCTCTCTCTCTCTCTCTCTCTGCACCCTCTCTCTCTCTCTCTGTGCTCTTGTTGTGTGTGCGCTCTGCCTTCTCTCTGCGCTCCTTGTGCTCTCTATATCTCTCCCTCCCTCTCTCCCTCATCTGTCTGTCTCTCTGTCTTTCTCCCTCCCCCTCTCTCTCTCTTCCCCTCTCTCTCCCTTCCTCTCTCTATCTGCCTACTCTCTTTCTGCTTCCTTCCCTCTCTGCCTCCCTCCCTCCATCTCTCTCTCTCCCACTCCCCTGCTCTTTCTCTCTCTCCCTCCATCTCTCTCCCATCCCTATTTCACCTCTCTCTCTCCCTCTCTCTCTCTCTTTCCCATGCCTCACACTCTCCCCTCCCCTCCCTCTCTCTCCCCTTCCCTCCCTCTCTCCCTTTCCCTCCCTCTCTATCCCCTTCCCTCTCTCTCTCCATCTCTCTCTCTCCTTCCCTCTCCCTCCCTCTCTCTTCCCTTCCCTCCCTCCCTCTCCCCTTCCCTCTGTCTCCCTACCTCTCTATCAGCCTGGACTGCATTGACACATTAGTGCGGCTGCGCGTGTGCCATTGCACAATTACCCGACTGTTACCCGCAGTCAGCATGTGAGTAACACCTGAGTAGAACGCATCTCGCAGGTTGGTTTGAAAGGGTTAATAGAAAAAGGGAACAATGAGTAAAGCAGCTTAGGGAAATAATAAGAGGGGTAATAGGAGGAGTATAACTCCGTTGTTAGGGGTAATATAAGTAGGTAGAACAGGAAGGTGTATAGGAATAATGGTCTTATTAAGGGGGGAGGAAGCATTTGAGGGCTGAAAAGTAATGGGTAATAAAGGAGAGATATAAATATACAAGAAGTCCGGTTGTTCTGCTAATATAAAAAGATAAAATTGAATCTAAATCTAAATCCATCTGTGTTTTGCTACTTTATAACAATAAATAGTGTATTTAAATAAGGTTCAATACGTCTTAGCCTTTTCATATAAGAACCAGATCTTGTTGGCTTGACCTTGAACCATTGAGAATTACTAATGACAACATGGTGGAGTTTTCCCATGATCCCCTAATTGAATATATACACTGACAGAAGTCTTTATGTTGAGCTTATATTGATGATTCAGAAAACAAGGCAAAATATATCTATAAAAAATAACCAGAATGTGTAGGATTTCTGAACATAAATTAGATGAGCAAATACTGACCTCATTTTTGTAGCGTGCAACATTTATCGCAACATACTCCGTATGGTAGTTTGTGGAAAAATGTACAGTATTAATCAGGTGAGCAGCAACATGTATGACTGTAAAAAATAAAAAAAGGGATTTAATAAAACATGTATCAAATTTTAATTAGGCACTGATCATTAATAAAATTTTTATTCAATTAATTTTAAAATCAACATTCAGAATTAAACCTATTTTGTAGAATTCAGACTGCTAAATTTTCAGACACAATGTGTAGCTACAGAATGATATCTGCTGGCTGAAGAATCGGTGTCATAAAGAGATTTGCATTGGCAGGATGTTTTTGCCTTTGGCCTATCAATTATTGTTTATTATCCTATAAAGTCTAATTATTATTATTATAATCCATTAGACCTCTCTTTCAGTCATCCACCCCATCATCTCCTTATAAGGGTGGAGACAAACACTCAATTGGAGGCTGAAATTGAATTTAATATTCAATGTTTTTATTTATAAAATTGTTAAATAGGAATAGTAATAACAATTAAAATAACAAACTTCTCTTCCTAGGGAATTACAGTGAGATCATTTTTACTTTTCCAGATCTAGGACTGTTGGATTAGGGTAGCAATATACCAATACATATCACCAGTAACCATTACATTTTCAGATCATATCAATCCACGAGCAGATTAGAATAGGATCGACAATGTTTCACAACTAAAGGACCCACATAATTAAAGAAAAAAGTATGTAACAAACTTCCAACATTAGCAACTGTATAAGTAAAGAAAATGTTTTTTTAAATAAAATTATAATTTTTGAAGAAGCTGTATATATGTAGAAGGTCCCAACTTGGGTGTCAGTGGAGTGGAGTGAGGAATTGTGGGAGGAACGGAGTGAGAGGTAGATTTGTTAAATTGTTGGATGTTAATTTAATTTTGTCTCTACCTCCTTCCCACACACATGCTCCAGGAACACAGTTTTCAAGCTTTTTTCCAGGGGAAATGCAAATGCAAATTACATACCGCCTTCGCCACAGAATCATGGATGCCTCCTGAGATCAGCAGAGGGGTTGGGTCACTCTTTTGAGTGAGACCATGCTGATGTACTACAGGATATTTCTCCCTGTGAATGGCACAAGTGGCTAAAAGAGGTTGCTCTCTAGGTAACCAGACCTATAGAAAAAACCCATGGAGGTATTTTTTGTTCTCAGATGAGAACCTCTACTCTATTTACAGAATTTAATATCTACCTCCTTCCCCCACACAGGCTCCACGAAGGCAGTTTTCAAGATTTATTCCTGGAGCAAATGCAAATTACATACCACCTTCACCAAAGAATCATGCATGTCTCCTGAGACCAGCAGAGGCCTCAGCCTTTCTTTTTTGTGTTACTATTTAAAACTATCTGTATGACTTTTTTATATTAATTGGGCTCTTGGACTACTGACATATAGACAGATACACAGTAGAGTCACATTATTCTGACCAGCAGCTAATATCCAGAATAACAGCCGTGAGCAGCACGGAGAGGAGCTAGATGGCATGAGTTAATAAGATGCTGGTAGGTTGGCAAGGTTATCTGGAGCCATTCAGACAGCAGTGCACCCAACAGCTGCTGAAGAGTATGTGGTGGAGGATACATAGGGCGAACATGGCAATCAAGGTGGTCCCATAGGTGGTGGATTGGGAATTGGTCGGCCAGTGAAGTAGTCTTCAATGTGATTCTCCAACCAATCCCGCATAATTCTGGCGTATGACATATTGCCTTGTTCTGCTGGAAGATCCCATCAGCTCCAGGGAAGACAGTCAACATGTATGGGTGTACTTGATCGACAAGGACAATTGGTTGAGAGTGCCTTCAAGAGGTATGAGTGGACCCAGACAATGCCAAAAAAACTTTCCCAGACCATAATGATGCCGCCACCAGGTTGTGTTCTTTAAACAATGGTTGCAGAGTGTTTGTCAGAAGTTTTCCCGCCTGACACGCCATCATCTGTCCAGTGGATGGAGCAGAAAACATGACCCATCAGAGAAGGTAACACTGCCAATCAGAAGAGGTCCATTTTCGGTACTGTCATGCAAATTGAAACCATTTCTGATGATGAACCCTCATCAGCATGGGTGCAGTTATAATTATTATATTATAATTTTTGTAATGTGCCAATATATTCTGTGGCACTGTACAGGGGTTAAGTACAAATTAAAACATGTTTTAACACACTGCAAAATAATGAAGGACCCTGTTATTGAACTTAAAATTAAATGTATATAGTGTTTTCCCTTAAGCACCAAAAATATTGAAAACTCGCAAACTATCAGTCTAAAGGGTACGGGTCGCGTAAAGAGGTGACAGATGATTTGTGCATATTAAGGCTGGAGCTGATAAGCTTATTTAAACAGATGTGTTTTTAGAGAGATTTTGAAGGTTTTTGAGGCAGGAGGATAGTCTAGTGGAGCGAGGCAAGGAATTCCAATGAATAGGGGCAGCACAAGAAAAATCCTATAGATGGGAGAGAGGAGGTGATAAGAGAGGAGGATAGAAGAAGGTCATTAGCAGAGCGTAGATGACGGTTAGGAGAGTATTTTTAAATGATTATAGAGATGTAAGAGGGTACAATTTTGTTGAGAGCTTTATATGTTAGGGTTATGAATTCGATTTTGGGTTGAGTGTGGAAGATGAGTCTAGCGGATGCATTCAATATGGATTGTAGTGGGGACAGATGGGCGATGGGGAGGCCAGCAAGGAGAGAGTTGCAGTAGTTGAGGCAAGATATGATGAGTGAGTGAATTCGAATTTTAGCTGTGCCTTGTCAGTGACAGACTTTGGAGATGTTTTGTAGGTGAAAATGACAAGATTTTGTGATTGATTGTATATGAGGAATGAAAGAGAGGTCAGGGTACAGTAAAAACCCAAGACAATGGGCCTGGGAGGTAAGAGAGATGATGAAAGATTTTATCAGGGTACAAAGGGAGGATGTATAGATTGAGAAAAGGAGATGGCCTAGGACTGAACCTTGTGGTACACCAACTGTCAGAGAGCGAGGAGAAGAAGAGGTGCCAGAGAAGGAGACAATAAATTATCGATTTTCTAGCTAAGATGTGAACTATGAGAGAGCAGTGTCACGGATGCCAAAAGATAATAAAATTTGGATGAGAAGAGGGTGGTCAGCTGTGTCAAAGGCAGCGGACACATCCAGTATAATTAGAATAGAGAAATGACCCTTGACTGGGCGGTGAGTAAGTCATTAGTGACTTTTGTGAAAGCTGTCTGAAGCCAGATTGGAAGGGATCAAGGAGGGAATTGGATGAAATATATTGGGTAAGGGGACTGTAAACAACATGCTCACGCAGTTTAAAAACCAGGGGAAGTAGAGAGATAGGGCGATAGTTAGATGTAGAAGCTGGATCAGAAGAGGGTGTTTTAAGAATTGGTGAAATTATTGAATAAGCGTGGTAGTGTTCAGCTGTGATGGAATAGGATCATGTGGACAAGTTGCAAGACAAGAGGTTGATAGACTAGGGTTCGCTGTACTGTCATTTAAGACACACGTCTGGTAGCGCCATATTTCGTCTGGACGGTAAGATGCTCGACTGTAGAGTGTCGGGTGGCCCTCACACACCTATGAAGCAAAAGTTCCCCTCTGACATTAATTGCTCCACAGTTCCCACGCCGTTTATGCGCAATGGTGTTATTTGTTCAGTCACGGTACACTTTAACAACAGCAGCACACAAACAGTTCATATACTGCGCTGTTTCAGAAATACTGCCACACTTGGTTTGGAAACCAGTGATTATCCCCTTTTCAAAGTTGGATAAATTGCAAGTTTTAACCATGACATTGATGGTTGACATGTTTGCAGAATGCCTACATGTCACTTTCTATACCCACCAAGCCAGCTCACGACATGTGGCATATTTCATTGGCTATGTGCTGCTGACGGCAAAAGTAGGAGGTGGTCATAATAATGTGACACAACCTTGTATTTTGTCTTGGAACAGTTGTCTTTTAACCTTACTGGTGGTATGATTACATCAGTATTTAGAATGTTAAAGCTCTTCATAAAAAAATACTGACATAATCATACCGCCCTTTCCCCCTTATGCTCCTCTCTTTACCCCTTATCCTCCTCCTCCTCCCCCCTTATCCTCCTCACTTCCCCCCTCTCTAATCACCTCTCTTTGCCCCTTATCCTCCTCCCTCCTTATCACCCTCCTCCTCCTCCCTCCTTACCCACTCCTCATCCTCCTCCCCTTATCCTCCTCCCTTCCCACCTTCCCCCAATCATCCTCCTCCTCCTTCCCCTTCTTATCATCATCTTCCTTCCCCTCCTACTCCTCCATTTCCCCCTTTCCCCCTTATCATCCTCCCTTTCCCCCCTTATCCTACTCCTCCCCACTTATCCTCCTCCCTTCCCTCCTTATCATCCTCCACCTCCTCCCTACCCCCTTATCACCCTTCTCCCCTTCCTCTTTATCATCATCCTCCTCCTTCCCCATTATCATCATCATCCTCCTTCCCCATTATTATTATCCTCCTCCTCCTTCCCCCCTTATGATCCTCCTCCTCACTTCCCCCTCTCCAATCCCTATCCCCCTCTTTCCTTACTTTTTATTGTGATCCGATGGCTGCCTGCTCATCTCTCCCCCTGCAGCTTGTCTTCCGGCAGTGAACTGACCGGTATATGCTAATGACGTGACGCGCCAATCACCCCTCTTTTAAAGGAAAGTACCACACTAAAAGGGCCACTTAATTCAGCACAATTTGGTCTTCATCACTGTAAAGATATCACTCTATTTGACCACATTATCCCTTAAAATAATAAAATGTGGTTTAATTAGTGTTCAATTACTCAAGAGTATTAATACATTACTGGGTTCAGCTATAAAAGATAACTGTTCACATTAGTTGCAACAATAAGTAGTTAAGTATTTGTATTATCTTTGAATGAATTCACATTCTTGGCTGAGCCTATACATGTCTATTGTGTGTTTTCTGCCTGAAACTTGACAACTGTGTGACATTAATGAATATGGGGTTATTCATTATAAGGCTTTAATTAACTGCATTTCTATGTAACTATATACAGCATATTTATCAAAGTGTTTTTACACGTCTGCTAGATAGGTTCCATAAACTAACTTAAGTTCCTCAATGGACATTTCTTTTTCACCAGAGAATCATCAAAACATCTAAAACATTGTGGAATTAATGTATTAAAACAAACAAAATGTTTTTTAATATGTAAACTCACATTAAACCAGCACAACAATTAAGTCAAGTAAAAAAGCATGAAGAATCCCAATTTGGCTTCTGCGCAAATTACAGCTTGTATCCTTGGATGCTTTTTTTCTATGATCTCAGGTGATTGGCTGAGAAGGTTTTCCTGCTCTAAAGGAGATCTAGCTGCAAGATGAGGACTAATTAAGTTTACAACATTTTACAATTATTTTGCTTGTTCTAATTCCCTGGTGTCTTTGATGATTTTATGTAGAGAGAATAAAAGGCATTACATTATCACTTGTGTTATAAATCACCGTGATCTATATGCTGTTTTAAATAACTAAACTTCATAATAGGGTTTTTGAAACCAAAAATAAAAAAAAGCAAAACCTCTGCCTACTTCGCTTTTATATGAAATATATTCTCCACTTTGTTTGCAGTTTTCCATTGTGCAGATAGAAGCCTTATTTGCATTCAATGGCATATTTCCCATCTGTAGAAGAATACTACAGTTGTGCTCAAAAGTTTGCATACCCTGGCAGAAATTGTGAAATGTTTACATTTATTTTGAAAATATGACTGATCATGCAAAATAATTTTCTTTTGGAGGATAGTGATCATATGAAGCCATTTAATATCATATTTAATGTGTGAGCTCTAAAGGCACAGGGAATCTTGTGAAAATTGATGGCAAGATGAATGCAGCATGTTATCAGAAAATACTGGCAGACGATTTGCCTTCTTCTGCACGAAGGCTTCGCATGGGACGCTCTTGGACTTTCAAGCATGACAATGACCCTAAGCACAAGGCCCTGGAGTGGCCATCACAGTCTCCTGGCCTAGGGAGATCTCAAACATTCAGTGAATGCAAGACGACCAAAGACTTTGCATGACCTGGAGGCATTTTGCCAAGACGAATTTGCAGCTATACCACCTGCAAGAATTAGGGGCCTCATAGACAACTATTACAAAGGACTGCACGCTGTCATTTTTGCTAAAGGGAGCAATACACAGTGTTAAGAACTAAGGGTATGTAAACTTTTCATCAGGGCCATTTGATGGATTTCTGTTATCATTATGATTTAAGAAGGAGCCAAACAACGATGTGATAATAAATGATTATTATTATTATTACCTTTATTTGTAACGCGCCAACATAGTCCATAGCACTATACAGGGGTTAAGTACATGGCAAAGAAAATTAACACCTTATAAAGAATGGAAGGCCCTTTTTGAGCTTAAAAAAAGCAAATGTACATAGTGCTTGTTTCCAATGCACCAACACAAGATTGAAAACTTGCAAACATACCATATATATGGCTTCATATGATCAGTATCCTATGATCAGTCATATTTTCAAAATAAATGCCAAAATGTATGCCAACGTATACAAACTTTCGATCATAACTGTAGATGACAGATCCCACTGCAAGATAACTGTATATAAAAGGTAATACATATATCATATGTGCTTCTGGTATAGCGTATGTGACCCTTTAAGAACAACCAGTGCACTCATGTTATGCAAATTCATTAAACTGTAAATACTTCTGCAAGGTCATCTGCCCTGGTTCCAGCTGCAACATCTGCCGTGGTCCAGACAATAAAGACCTGCATTATCTAACTTTAATCAGACATAAATGTATGCACAATGTGACGACCCTATGATTTGGGGGATCACGCTCACCCCAATTCTCTCTCTCTGGGTTGCGCCTTTTGCTTTCAATATCTCAGAGCCCAGCAAACAGTTCTGATCTGAGCATCATTTCTGAAGAGGCAGGCACCATCAGACCCCTTTTCTTAGGCTCTAAGAAGCATACAACAGGTACCTTTGACTAGTACAACCAGACTTCTTTTAATAGCTTTCCAAATTAACTAACATCTCAGAAAACAACCCAGAACAAAGCAAAAACATCATTAACATGAATTGGGGAGGGAACAAGTTTGAATTATCTGATGCACAAGCACCAATGAGCTGAAAAGCTGCACTGCCTGAATTAGCATAGCCCAATCAGAATAGACCTGTGTCCTTGGAGGCAGAGATGATGTCACAGAAAGGGCTGCCCTCTTCTGCATTGGAACTAGATCAGTCCAGATTCATGCTATGGACTCCATTCCCCTTTAGATTGCAAGTAGCGAGTTTCCAGTCTTGTAGGGTGCTTTGGATAAAGCACTTTCTATAAGATTCTAAGCTCAAAACTGGGCTCTCCATCTCTGCAGTTGTTAATACTGTATTTTTCCTTGTTCTTATCCCCTGTACAGCGCTTGGGAATGTATTGGCGCGATACAAATTAAAGTTAATAATAATAATAATAATAATAATAATAATAATAATAATAATAACTTTGTGAGCTACTGTGACCACTTATTACAATAGCTATGAAACAGAAAATAACCTTTAAACATTTCATAATCCCAAAAAAATCAGTCATGACACACAATATTAACATATATAGTTTTGTGACATTTGCATATAAGGTACCAGTTTCCTTCTTCATCTTCTTTTCCTACCCTTTCTCATGACCTTGTCTATATGTTTGTGCAGTGTAGATACACCCACGCACCAGGGAAATATGTACGGATGGTACATGGATACAGAAATCAATAGAAAAAGCCGAAGGAAACAAAAAAAAAAATATAATAATATCATTCTGAAGGAAAAATGTAAATGCTCAAAAAAACTAATTAAGTTTCAACTAAAATGTCACTGCAACCTTAAATGTGTGGGAGTACAATTATTGCAGTAGAGAGATATTGTCTGATTCACAAAGCCATTATGGGCTGATGGTCATTCTATTGACTAGTCATCAGTTGTTTTCTGTATTTTGAATAATTAAACTTAATTTACTGTAAGAGACAGCCTACTCTCCTGGAAATTAAGAATAACGCTAAGATATCTCATTGTAATGATGTCTGCAAAAGTGATGTGTCACCTCAGCAAAGCCAGGCAAACAATCCACCCCCCAATGGGTGGCAGAGTTAGTGCAGAAATGAAAAAAAAAATATAATATAAAAAATAGTTACGCTGCACTGGGACCCCCCAGAGGAGGGCCCTGGTGCCGCTACTCAGCCCCCACTCCCTCCTCCACTGACGTAGACCCTTATGATCCAGTTCTCAGGATGTAATAAAACAAACACAAATTGATTCTTCTATATATAAACAGAGCGCGCCCATTTTATGTACATACCTAACACTGCTAGCTGCGTAGTTTTTACATATTTCAAAAACAAGTGATTTTCTTCTTGAATTACAGTGGTCATTTCTCATATAATAATTATACTGCATATACTGTAGTTCTAAATTAATTTTGAGTTTCAGTTATAATAAAAAATCACTGGCATGGCCCATTATGGAAATAAATATTCAGTCTGTGATTTCCATAATAATGCACCGCTCTACCGTTAGTTATTAATAATAAACAGATTAGCTATCTTTATAATAGTGAACTTATTTCACAAAGCCCATCGTCAACTGATTGATTAAATACAGTGAAGGTGATTTCTGGCACTGTATACATATAAATATGTCTACAACATGTCCCAGTGATTAACAGGTATAAATTGGTTTGGGAAGCAACAGGGAACAACCAGCTAGATTAGGCAGCCGCCCAGGGGTAGCCGCCCAGGGGTGCTTCCCTGTGAGTGGTTCCACTACCTAAAAAATGGTTCCTGGCTTTAAAAAAAATGAAATATTGCAGCTACTTCTGTCAGTCCATCTATCTGCCTCCAAGTATCATCTTATGCATAGATTGTAAGTAGCGAGTTTCCAGTCTTGTAGGGTGCTTTGGGATAAAGCACTTTCTGCTAAGATTCTAAGCTCAAAACAGGGTCCTTCAACTTTGAATTTGTTAAACGTGTATTTCCCCTGTTCTTATCCCCTGTACAGTGCTACGGAATATGTTGGCGTGATACAAATAAAAGATACTAATAATAATAATAACCTCCTTATCAACTTTTAACAATTAATCTGCATACTGCAGATCAGATGAGAACTTAAAAGTTTGAACTTGATGGACTAAAATTTTTTTTCAACCTTAATTACTATGTAAATGTGTCTCCGTGCTATCCTCCTGTAGAACATAAACCTGCCAGCTTGTTAAAAGGTAATATAAATTTGAATCACCTACTCGGTTGTTGGATTTCAGGGCACTGTCTTGGGATGCTAAATCTCCTCACCCATGGCTTTGTTTGTATGCATTTTTTTATTTAAGAAACACAATCTGGAATCATGATGCTTGGGTTCCAATTTCATTGCTGAGTTGCAATATTATGAGTACGATATTACAACTCAGCAATAGAGCACAGATGTGAGTCTGAGTTATTATGTTAGAGCTGTTATTACAAACACCAACCACTACAAAACCCACTATACATGAGCAAACCGGCAAGCTCTGTTAGATTATCTTCTGATACAAAAAGACAATCAACTAGTTCCCTAATGTCAACAATTTAAACAAGACTGAACCCCTCATATTCATCGATCCGGATGACTCACCAACAAGTAATCCCCTCTCCTTTCATCTCTAATACCGTGAACATTCACTTAGATAGTAAGCTCTTACACGAGAGCTGGCCCCTCAACACCTTCTGTACTAATAAACATATATATATAAAAATAATCAGAGTATTGCAGTATACAGTGATACCTTTTTTTTATTGGACAAACATATTCATAAATATATGACAAGCTTGGACAGTATTCCAACATGATAACGACCCCAAACACACCTCCAAGACGACCACTGCCTTACTAAAGAAGCTGAAGGTAAAGGTGATGGACTGGCCAAGCATGTCTCCAGACCTAAACCCTATTGAGTATCTGTGGGGCATCCTCAAATGGATGGTGGGGGAGCGAAAGGTCTCTAACATCCACCAGCTCTGTGATGTCATCATGGAGGAGTGGAAGAGGACTCCAGTGGCAACCTGTGAATCTGGTGAACTCCATGCACATGAGGGTTAAGGCAGTGCTGGAAAATAATGGCGGCCACCCAAAATATAGACACTTTGGGCCCAATTTGGACATTTCTACTTAGGGGTGTACTCACTTTTGTTGCCAACGGTTTAGACATTAATGACTGTGTGTTGAATTCAATCATGCAAAGTCACATATTTATTTCTAGAAAAAACTAATTATAATACAAACAACAGTGAAACAAAAAAAAAAAAACAATCAGATTTGTTTTTTATTTGGTCTAATCTAAAGCATGAATGGTTGCTACCAGAAAAGATGATACATTTTGAGGTGATGTCGCCGTCTTAACTTGACACTCTTGGCAACTGCCCACATGGCTCATAGGATAGAGCCGGACTATTTGGGAGTTATAATGCTGACATTATACAGTTTCAGAGTGTATATGTTAATGCACAATACTTACTTTCCACTGCGGCAATTAGAAGTAGTAATTTGATGGTTTGGTGAGCAAATATCTAAATTGGCATGGGTGTATTTAGGTTTTATGTTGTCCTAGACACATTCAGCCCCTTTTTGTGGGACATGTGTACTTCGAAGACGTTATACCATATAGGGTAACCCAAGATGGCATGACTAGCAACATAATGATAGATGAGCCTGATGTGCTGCAGACCATAGGGTAACGGCCAGTCGGACACGACTAAATGACTAAACAACAACACAAGACTCAGATATATGTGTTCTCACGTCCTATTTACTGACGCACACCAACGCCCCATACTCCAGTTTTCACTCCTCCCCTTTGCTCTATCCCAGGTTTATCAGTATTTACGTACCGTATTGGTCCGAATATAAGCCGTACCCGTAAAGTTCAAGGGGAAAAATAGAAAAAAGATTGGAGAGATTGGAGAGAATTGGAGAGAGAATTGGAGAAAAAAAAGTGATCAGCCATTGCAAGAAACAGGCTTTCTAATTAGCACTGTAGCTCTTTTTGCAGGTTACAGGCCTTACAGAATGTTAGAATCACTAACACCGTAAATCGCTATTCAATACCGCAGTCTCAAGCACGAAAATTATCACCCTTAACTCGCAATCGCGCAAACCGGCAGTCATTTTGCATTTGCGAATAGAAGCTGCACATCTAACAAGCAAAGTGCGCAAATCGGCAATGATTTTTTTTACGGTCGCGAATATAAGCCGCACCCGTAACTCGCAAGGTCAAAAATCGGAAAAAAGGTGCGGCTTATATTCGGACCAATACGGTATATCAGAAAGTGATAGGTATATGTACAGATATAAATGTCTTTACAATTGGGTATTTCTCTGACTATTAATCAGTGGTACTGCGCCAGCATCTTCAGGCAGCCTGCCACCTCCTGAAAATGTGCTGCTCTAGGACTAAGCCTAAGCCTAAGCACACCACTAAGGACTAACAATACTAAATACTATTACGAAAATGAAAAAACATATCTGTATATAGTCCACTGGCTTACATATATCTCTCAGCATACCTAACATTTCAGTGTCTGAGTGGATTAGCAGCAAAGCCAGGAAATAAGTGATGTTGTGTCCATAAAATGAAAATTAAATCTACATCTGCTCACAAATCAAATCTGAGATAAAGAGTGATTGCTGCTATTCTGAAATAACACAAATAGCCCGTATATGGTGTCTTACTGAGGCAGTTTCCATGACAATGGCTTTGCTATTTAGAATTCTCTGCACCTCCTTTGTCTCCTCCCGTCAGACCCGTCTTGTTTGCTGACTATCAGAATCAGCAGAGCAATAAATATAGTTAGGATAGTGTGGGAGTTGATAAGGGAGGGTGTGAGTGACCTTCGCAGTCCGGAATGTATAATTTATTTTACAATGCTTTCTAAGAGAGCAATCAGTGGAAACTGGCAAAAAACTATGAAGGCTCAATTGGGACATGTTTTTATTATACTGCATTTATTTGGGGATGTTGTACTGCATTAATATAAAAATGTCTGTGCTGATGTGTGTGGAAAGCAGATCTGATATATTATGGGCTGGCTGGGTATTGGGACGTAGCTGTATGAAAAGTATGATTATATGACCACTGGATAATGGACCTGAATAATGGGCTTGCACCCAGTCACTTTCTAAATATATCTAAAGGGATAATTAAATGAAAGGGTTAACCACAAAACAGCACATCCAAGTTTCAATCACTTACAGTGACTGTAAAAATCACCTGTAATGTCAACGTCACTCTAAAATTATAATGAAGACAATCATGGCTACTTAAGACTAGCGACTTGCCCGTCAAAAATGATGGCAATAAAATTTGAATTCTGGCAATGCTGTTTGCCACACAATGCAAGGCTCTCCCCCCTCTAACGTGCGGGCCTCGCAATGAGAGCCTTCAGTGTTCATTGCAAGCCTCTACCATATGTACTTTACGGGCCTCTCCATGAGCGGCTTTGACATTCATTGCAGGCCTCGGCAAACCCGCCACTTTCATGCCTCGCAATGAGCCTTTGGCACTCATTGCGAGCCTCTTCCCCCTCTAATTTACGTGTCTCGCGATGAGAGCAAGCTCGTAACTTTTAACATTGTGTGACAAACATTCGTAACTGAGCACAAATATTATATGTGATATAACAAGATATGGGAGACTTTGGTTGCCCAAAGCTATATAGTTTGGGGACAAGAGGAAACATAACCACTTTCATACTATAAAACATCTCTCTGGTAATGTGAAGTTCTTTATAGCAGAGATGCAGACCTTAATAAATGAGCGGGCAACATGCTCTGCATTTCCACATTGCTCTATTGTCTATTCATCTGCTTGGTCATCTTGCTTGCTCCTGCTCTGGAAGCAAAGGCATAAGAACTGAAAAATCCCCCCATCCCTCCACAGATTATATGAATAGGGGACACACAAAATATCAAAATGAAACATTATCATGCAGCATGTCTCTCACAGGAAAGCTTTTTAACAGGACTCAGAAGGCTAAATGGCCAGAAGTAGCAGAAAATGTATTTGAACAAAGGTACACTAACATTGTAATTACAAATTGCTAGTATACTGTTTCAGGCATTTATTTTTGCACCACAACACCTTACTCTTGTATTTATTTTTTATTCTTGCAATATATTAAGTTGATTCCTATCTTTCCAACTCACTTCTACTTCGTTCTTTATTCAGTTTTTTCCAGTCTTTACTCTTCCCTCTTCTCTCTTTCAAACTCCTGTCTCAGATTCTGCTTCCTGCTCTATTCTGCTAATTATTCTTTCCTTCCCCTTGTTTTCCAGCATCACCCAAAAGCCACCTACCCTCAAGCACACTATTTAACTCTTGAAAAATGAATTAATCTTGAAGGGAAGTGAAGAGGGAGGAAGCTTGTGTGATCCAGTGATATGATAGTGAGGAGGGGGAAGCCAGTGTTATACAGTGATATGATAGTGAGGAGGGGGAAGCCAGTGTTATGCAGTGATATGATGGGTTCCTCAGGGTTCAATATTAGGTTCTTTCCTTTTTAACATATTTATTAACAACTTAGAAGTAGGACTGGAAAGTATTGTCTTTATTTTTGCTGATGACAATAAGTTGTGCAAGGTAATTACATCAGAAAATGATGTACTTTACCTTCAAAGGGATTTGCATAAATTAGAGAAATGGGCAATTAAATGGCAGATGAGATTTAATACGAATAAATGTAAGATTATGCATCTGGGAAGGAAAAATAGCCATGCAATTTGTAAACTTAATGAAGCAAATCTAGGAGTATCAAATATTGAAAGGGATTTGGGAGTACTTGTGGACCACCACCTAGGTAACAGTGCTCAAAGCGAAGCAGCAGCTGCAAAGGCAAATAAAATATTAGCATGTATTAAGAAGGGTATAGAAGCCAGGGAAGCAAACATAATTCTCCCCTATACAAACCGTAGTACGCCCTCATTTGGAATATGGATTAGCGTTTTGGGCACCACTTAATAAAAAGGACATTTTGGAGCTGGAAAAAGTACAGAGAAGGGCAACAAAACTAATAAGGGGAATGAGTTATGATGAAAGACTAACCAAATTAAATTTATTTTCTCTAGAAAATCTAAGAGGGGCATCTAAGAGGGGATATAGTTACCCTATATAAATACAACCAGGGTCAGTATTAAGATTTGTTAAGGGAGCTTTTTGTGCCAAGAGGTTTTCCTGTGAGGTTAGTAGTTAAAAAAATTCTACCTTAAAGAAAGAAAAGGGTTTGTCACAGTAAGGGTGGTTAATCTTTAGACCTCTCTCTCTCCCTTTTCTTTCCCTTCCTCTTTTCTGTCCCTCTTTCCACCCCTTCGTTCTCTTCCATTTTCTCTCTTCTCTATTCCCTTTTCTACCTCTGCCTCTCCTCCCTACCATCTACTCATCCTTCTTTTTTATTTTCTCTTGCTCCCTCACATTATCTTTCTGCTTTTTCTATTATCTCTCTTTTCTCTTCCCTACCCTAACATCCCCTCACTCTTCCTTTCTCTCTCTTTCCCATATCTGTCTATTTTGTTCTTTTTTGTTTTTCCTCCTCCCTTAAACATATAAACATTAATTTGATGACAGATAACTAAAAAGGCCCATCAAGCTTTCCCATTCTATCAACCCAAAAGTCTAGTTTATTAAGCCCAAAGGCGGCCATATGCTTATCCCAGACATGCTTCACATCCTTAACTGTGTTTGACTCTACCACTTCCACTGGATGGCTATTCTAGATACAATGCCTTGCAAAAGTATTCACCCCCTTGACTTTTTACCTATTTTGTTACATTACAGCCTTAAGTTCAATGTTTTGTTAATCTGAATTTTATGTGATGGATCAGAACACAATAGTCTAAGTTGGTGAAGTGAAATAAGAAAAATATATACATACACTGGATATAAAAAGTCTACACACCCCTGTTAAAATGTCAGGTTTCTGTGCTGTAAAAAAATGAGACAACGATAAATAATTTCAGAACTTTTTCCACCTTTAATGTGACCTATATACTGTGCAACTCAATTGAAAAACTAACTGAAATCTTTTAGGTGGAGGGAAGAAAAAGAAAAAAAGAAAAATAACGTGGTTGCATAAGTCTGCACACCCTCTTATAACTGGGGATGTAGCTGTGTTCAGAATTAAGCAATCACATTCCAAATCATGTTAAATAGGAGTCAGCATACACCTGCCATCATTTAAAGTGCCTCTGATTAGACCCAAATAAAGTTCAGCTGCTCTAGTTGGTCTTTCCTGAAATTTTCTTAGTCGCATCCCACAGCAAAAGCCATGGTCCACAGAGAGCTTCCAAAGCATCAGAGGGATCTCATTGTTAAAAGGTATCAGTCAGGAGAAGGGTACAAAATAATTTCCAAGGCATTAGATATACCATGGAACACAGTGAAGACATTCATCATCAAGTGGAGAAAATATGGCACAACAGTGACATTACCAAGAACTGGAGCTCCCTCCAAAATTGATGAAAAGACGAGAAGAAAACTGGTCTGGGAGGCTACCAAGAGGCCTACAGAAACATTAAAGGAGCTGCAGGAATATCTGGCAAGTACTGGCTGTGTGGTACATGTGACAACAATTTCCCGTATTCTTCATATGTCTGGGCTATGGGGTAGAGTGGCAAGACGAAAGCCTTTTCTTACGAAGAAAAACATCCAAGCCAGGCTACATTTTGCAAAAACACATCTGAAGTCTCCCAAAAGCATGTGGGAAAAGGTGTTATGGTCTGATGAAACCAAGGTTGAACTTTTTGGCCATAATTCCAAAAGATATGTTTGGCGCAAAAACAACACTGCACATCACCAAAAGAACACTATACCCACAGTGAATCATGGTGGTGGCAGCATTATGCTTTGGGGCTGTTTTTCTTCAGCTGGAACTGAGGCCTTAGTTAAGATAGAGGGAATTATGAACAGTTGCAAATACCAGTCAATATTGGCACAAAACCTTTAGGCTTCTGCTAGAAAGCTGAACATGAAGAGGAACTTCATCTTTCAGCATGACAACGACCAAAAGCATACATCCAAATCAAGAAAGGAATGGCTTCACCAGAATAAGATTAAAGTTTTGGAATGGCCCAGCCAGAGCCCAGACCTGAATCCGATAGAAAATCTGTGGGGTGGTCTGAAGAGGGCTGTCCAGAGGGGATGCCCTCGCAATCTGACAGATTTGGAGTGTTTTTGCAAAGAAGAGTGGGCAAATCTTGCCAAGTCAAAATGTGCCATGCCGATAGACTCATACCTAAAAAGACTGAGTGCTGTAATAAAATCAAAAGATGCTTCAACAAAGTAGTAGTTTAAGGGTGTGCATACTTATGCAACCATATTATTTTATTTTTATATTTTTTCTTCCCTCTACCTAAAAGATTTCAGTTTGTTTTTCAATTGAGTTGTACAGTTTATAGGTCACATTAAAGGTGGAAAAATTTCTGAAATGATTTATCTTTGTCTCATTTTTTTACAGCACAGAAACCTGACATTTTAACACAGGTGTGTAGACTTTTTATATCCACTGTAAATAGAAATAGAAAACAGAAAATTGGCATGTGCATATGTATTCACCCCCTTTGTTATGAAGCCCATAAAAAGCTCTGGTGCAACCAATTAACTTTAGAAGTCACATAATTAGTGAAATGATGTCCACCTTTGTACATAGGACAACAATAAGAGGTACTCACCATAGAGTTGGGCTTTTGGCAGAGTGGCCTTTACTTTCAGCAAAAAACAAAATGGCATGTTTTGAGTTTGCGAAAAGGCATGTGTGACACTTCCAAAATGTATGGAGGAAGGTGCTCTGGTTTGATGAGACTAAAATGTAACTTTTCGGCCATCAAAGAAAACGCTATGTCTGGCACAAACCCAACACATCACATCACCCAAAGAACACCATCCCCAGAGTGAAAAATGGTGGTGGCAGCATATGCCGTGAGGATGTTTTTCAGCAGCCGAGACTGGGAAACTGGTCAGAGTTGAGGGAAAGATGGATTGTGCTAAATACAGGGATATTCTTGAGCAAAACCTGTACCACTCTGTGCGTGATTTGAGGCTAGGACGGAGCTTCACCTTCCAGCAGGACAATGACCCCAAACACACTGCTAAAGCAACACTTGAGTGGTTTAAGGGGAAACATGTAAATGTGCTGGAAGGGCCTAGTCAAAGCCCAGACCTCAATCCAATAGAAAATCTGTGGTCAGACTTAAAGATTGCTGTTCACAAGCACAAACAGTAAAAGTGGCTCTACAAAGTATTGACTTTAGAGGGGGAATAGTTATCCACATTGACTTTTTCTGTTATTTTATCCTATTTGTTGTTTGCTTCACAATAAAAAAAATACATGTTCTGTAAATTAAATGATGCAAATCCTCAAACAATCCATGTAAATTCCAGGTTGTGAAGCAACAAAACACGAAAAATGCCAAGGGGGGTGAATACTTTTGCAAGGCACTGTATATTACTCTTTCTTTTTTTTCTTTCTCTTTCTCAATTTCGAAATGTCTTTCTCTACTGTAGATTTCTCTCTCTCTTCCTTATGATATCTGCTCTTTTCAGATTCTCAACATATTATCTTTGCCCTTCTGTAATACTAGTTTGTTAACAAAAAAGAAGAAAGACAGGGGAGGGAGAAAGGGGGAATAAGACACAGGGGATGGGGGAAAGAGACACAGGGGTGAGAGCGTTTGTCTGTAACGCTTGCAAAGTTACGTGCTTGCACATGCACACAGCGCATGCCGTTGCCTGCAATGAGCACCGAAGGCCCGCAAGTTAGAGGGGGGAGAGCCTTGCATTGTGTGGCAAACAGCATTGCGAGACTTCAAATTTTTTTGCCGTCATTTTTGCCGGGCAAGTCGCTAGTTAAATATAAAAACAGAAGCCTTTTGTCTGTAAGTTATTCTACTTTCTTAAGCTATATCTGCTTTTTCTTTAGCCATGTGTATACTTGAATTGAGCCTGTTATGTAAATCTGGATTTTGTAGGATTTCTGACATTGTCAACCATATCCTTGTAACTGACAGGCCATGTATCATTGTGGTTGAACAGTCAATATAGTTTACAAAGGACGATCACAAAGAGCCCTGGTTAGGACATAACACGATTTGTCCTTCGTATTTACTGTTCCCTTTATATTATTTACATACAGCACAGAAAGTAAAATATTATTTTGATGCACACATTATACAATTATTAAAGGGGGTGGGTGAATGGTTACTATTTATATGGATTACCGTATTTTTCGCCGTATAAGACGCACTTTTTCTTCCCCAAAACTGGGGGAGGAAAGTTGGTGCGTCTTATACGGCGAATATAACTTTTCAGACTGCCTCTGTCCTCTTGATTTCACCCCAGCGCTTCCTACCAGCATCGCGTCGGCCGGTGCGTCCTAGTGACGTCACACACGCAACGCTGCAGTAGGAAGCTGGTAGGAAGCGCTGGGGTGAGATCAAGATGGCAGAGATCAGAAGGAAGGTGAGGATCAGGGGGATCAGGGAGGATCAGGAGGGTCAGGGAGGGTCAAGGGCTCCCAAATGCTGCAGTATATGGATGTGTGTGTGTATGTATGTGTGTATGTATGTATGTATGTATGTGTGTGTGTGTGTGTGTGTGTGTGTGTGTGTATGTGTGTGTGTATATATGTATGTATGTGTATGTATATTTATGTGTGTATGTATATGTATGTATGTGTCTCTATAAAGGTGAGGATCAGGGGGGTCAGGGAGGATCAGGACGGTCAGGGAGGATCAGGAGGGTCAGGGAGGATCAGGAGGGTCAGGGAGGGTCAATGGCTCCCAAATGCTGCAGTATATGGATATGTATGTGTATGTGTGTGTGTGTGTGTATATGTGTGTGTATATATGTATGTATGTGTATGTATATTTATGTGTGTATGTATATGTATGTATGTGTATCTATATATATATATATATATATATATATTTGTGTGTAATGTAGGTGTGTATCTGTGTGTAAAGTGTATTTGTGTTTGAGTGTATTTGTGTTTGATTCAGATTTTTTTTTTCTTGTTTTCCTCCTCTAAAAACTAGGTGCGTCTTATCTGCCGGTGCGTCTTATATGGCGAAAAATACGGTAGATGTAATTTGGGAAAGGGATTTGAGATTTATTATATTGCCTAATTTAAAAGAATGTGAACAATGTAACAAACCTTTAAATGTATATGTAAGGTATATGTAAGTTTTGTTGTAATGTTTCCTAATAAACTGCTACTGATTAGTACAAAAATATGTATTATATTGAACAGTTGAATGTACTTACATGTAGATACTGATATGTGGATGTGCACACCCCTAGGAAGCTTACATAAAGTGTACCCTGCAGGGTACAGTGTGTGACCTCTAAAGGAAATGATGGTTGGTGGGGTCACAGCTGAAATTGCCCATAAGGAGACAGGCAGAGAGAAAAAAACAGACAGTTACTGCCAGATTGTGATTCAAATGTTTCAGTCTTTACTTCCCCCTGATTGGTCAAAACAATTTTTCAAATTGTATACCAATTTAGCCTGGGTTTGAAGGGTATTAACCCTAAGTTTCAACTGACAGAAATTAAAAGATATTTTGCCTACTTCAAGGTTTAAATGCTTATTTTGATATTTTTTCAAGTAAAAAAATGTTGTCATACAGTACTAATTCTCCTCTATCAGATGCACTCATAATCCAGCTCCCATATCCCTTTAAGTATGATGTCTGAATGTATGGCAGAATTAATTGGCGGCATAAAAAGAGATATAATAATGCAAATTAGTATATCCCTAGTCAGACCCCACCTAGAACACTGTGGCAAATTATCTATGTGTCCCAAGTCAAGAAGGCCAAGGACCTCCTCTTCACCCTACTCCTGGCATTACCCAAGCTCGCTATATATAAATCCAGGAAGCAGTGGCTGCAAGAGGAGGTTCTACTGCCATGTTAAGCCATGTTTCAGAGTACCACCTGGCTTTGCCCACTAGGAGGATATGTGAGTTTAACTCCCAGTGGGCTGTAGATGGAGTCCTCTGCTCGATATCACCCCACCAGATTAATTTCATCTTCACCTCCTTGTTTTAGTTTTTTATTTATTTTACAGTTTTTTGCTCCATCGTTTGTCCTTGTTTCAAATCCCAACAGATGGGATTATCATCCATCTGGTTATGTGAAACCAGTTTAATACACTGTGTCAAATTATCTCAGTGTCCCAGTGGTTCCACTGCCATATGAGGCCATGTTCTCGGCAGAGTACTAATGGGAGGATGTCAGAGTTTACATTGGGCTGTCGATGGATAACTCTGCTTACTGGACTTGGACCTATTCGGCTGACACATCACTTATATGGAAGTGCAATTGGGAAGATTTGGCTCCTACAGACTTTCATGTAGTGATGGAACTAATCCATACTATCAACATTTCAGGTGGCCAACAAGGGGCACACATATTCTTGTATTCAGACTCTCTGGGGAGTATTTACTAAGCATCACCAGTCCTTATATTTATTATGCTCTATTTCCTACACAAGGAAAACTATCACTTGTGATGCTTTGTAAATGCGCCTGCAAATTAATTAGCATTACCTAAATTTGCTAATTGTGGCAGCAACTTGAGCAATGTTTAAGCATTTTAGAGGGATATATTGTTAATATGTGCACACAACTAGTTCCACACATTAAAGGGCCATTGGAAGTGTTTTTCATGGTGTGAAAGAGCACAATATTGTATGTTAGAATGATCTAATTTTTTTTAATTATGCTAAAACAGCTACCAAAAATCTAAAGTTTTAAATATATGTTTACATTCAAGTCTATCTTGCCTACTGTTTGATGCATGAGTAATAACAGATTGCTGATTACCATGCATGTTGTGTGAGTCTCTGGTGAAGGTTATGATAAACAGCAGCTTTTCCTTGGACTCAGATTACACCGTGCGGATCAGTTGACCCATAACTTTCCTATTTAGGTGAGTCCAGCATTCTATACCTGCACAGATAGATTTGTTAAGGGTTATGATTTTTTTTTTCTTTAGATCACTACACGAGCTGTAGCACCAGAAAGGAGCACTAACCACCATGAGCTGATCTACATTGCTCAAATTCCAGAGAGGCAAGAGAGCAGAAACCTGCATTTTCTGCCCTAAGAAAAAAATCTGTGAAAAATGCACGTATTTCAAAAATTAAAAAAAGTATTTCCACAATCGTTTAGGAGATATTGTGATGTGGTCTAAGTTGTGCTGAATTAAGTCGCCTTTTAATGATGGGGACACAGGGGTGTAGGAGTCAGCATTATGCTGGTGGGACACAGCTCATTGTATACACAGCTCTTAAAATAGCTTATATATAGATACATACAAACATAGAAAAATCTGTGGGGAATTGTCCCCCATCCCCCCCCAGTTCCTACAGCCATGTGCACACCTATATACTTTTTGATTCTTTCTTTCTTTTGAAAGTGGATTTTGGAAAGACGGAGGGTTATGTCCTTAAAGATTGGTCTGCCTCTTCAATAGAGGGCTATTTCAGTGGTTAGGACAGAGAGAGCTTTGTAAAGAATGCTAATGCTGCGCCAACTGGAGAGGGTGGTCAGGGACTCAGCCCCTTTACTAATGGGAAGAATGTACTAAGCATCTGAAATGGTTGAGATGTGCATCTTTGGATTTACTATGCACTATTTCCTAGGGTGAAACATTTAAATCACAGCCCTTCACAACATCTTAGCCAACTGTAATGCTTAGTAAACTTCCTTCATTAACTTAGCATACAGTAAAAAAGAAAATTACACCGTGCTCAAGTAAAAATGTGATTGATACAGATGTAATGAAAAAGCTATTTACTCTAATAAGGTAACTTTAAAATTTGTCTTATGAAAGATATGCTAATATGGTTTACAAAATATTTTAGAAAATCCTACCTGAAAAGACGCATATTGCCATGCCACAGGACACGTGGAAAGTTTTGCTTTTATCCAATAGTCTTCTGGTTTTTCTGCTCACAACCTTTAAAAAATAGAGAATATATCTAAATTAATATGCAGAACAATGGTACTATGTGCACAATGAGTGTGTGTGTAAATATATGGTGGAAGCTTCTATAACTTTTCTGCCCATCATAAGTTAAATGATTGCTGTGGTAAACTACTTCCCCATAAAATCGACTGCACAGATAACAGCCCCACAGTGATGAGATCCATTAAAATTGAAACAGTGTTGTCTGTGGGTGGGTTCCTGGATTGCTCATAATCCATCATCTGCTATGCTTAAAGCTATATGCCTAAAAGGAGCCATGTATAAAGTCGTTTTGGATTTAAGAGTGAGAGTATGTTACGGTCTCATTTGCATGTCCCCACCCAGTTTCCCAGAGTGCAGTGCAATGACTATTTCTATATATATATATATATATTGAAGAGTGAAGCAACCGTGAATGTCCAGTAATCTCGTAATTTAGTAATTATTAATCTATCTGTATATATACCGTATATACTCGAGCATAAGAAGACCCGAGTATAAGCCGAGGCACCTATTTTACCACAAAATACTGGGTAAAATGAGTGACTAGAGTATAAGCCGAGGGAAAGAGACACAGGGGGGTAGAGAGACACGGGGGGTTAGAGAGACACGGGGGGTAGAGAGACGGGGGGGTTAGAGAGACACTAGGGGGAGTGACTCGAGTGTAAGCCGAGAGGGCCCTTTTTAGCCTTAAAAAAAGGGCTGAAAAACTCGGCTTATACTCGAGTATATACGGTAGATTAATAATGAGTATTGCAATATAATTTGATAGCTTTTTGTATTGGACAAACGTCTTATTTATAATGACGAGATTTCGAGATGCTCCACCCTCTTTTATAGTGAAAGTGAAGCTTAGAGAATTTTGGCAAATAGCTATTCATGATAATGCTATTTGCTGTATATTGTCTGATATTCAGGGCAACAAAAGTAATATGTTCTGTAATTTTTTTATTCACTAAAATCATAATATTGCAGACGGATTCATTCAGAGCAGCACTGAAGCCTCTTTTATAATATACTCTTTTGGAAAGTCGATAATCAAAAATTGTTTTAATAAATAAAAACAATAGATAATAAAAAATAAAAAAATTAACTGTTAAAATATAATTGTAGTATAGAAAAACGTCAACTGTTTGTGAAGTATGCAACAAACTATCAACGTTAGCAGCTATGTAAGTTATGAGAATAAAAGCATTTTCTTAGAAAATCTTCATTTTAGTGGACACTGCTAATGCACGAAAGCTGCCATGACAGTAACACTGCCAAAGCGCAAGTGGGTGATTACAGAGATGGCAAGCAAGGTTTACTAATATAGTTTACATGGGAGGCAAGGGGAAAGTGTCAAATTCTTCTAAAAAATATTTTGATTGAGTCTGACTCTCCATGTCCTCTTGGATCCTCATGGCCCATTTGGTTTTCATGGCAGAGATACTGTAGTGGGTTGCCAGTTCCTTCTCCAGTGGGCCACAGCATACAGCTCCTGGTATTTCTAGGTGGTCTCCCATCCAAGTAATGACCAGGACCAACCCTTCTTGGCTTCAGGATGGTATGACCTTGTGGTTCCCTGATTGGGATTGAACCCTCTAAAAAATGAGGAGGAGTGCAGATAACAGAGGGTTCTTAAAGGGCCATTTACCTCACTATAAGTGCTCTTCATGGCGTGAAAGAGCACAAGATTCTATGTTAAAAATATCTTTTTTTTTTTTTATTACACTAATACCAGCTAAAAATGATAAGGTCTGTTTACAAACACACTGCTGACTGTTCCATGATTAACAACATCTGCTCACACTGAATGGTGAGATTTATAGTTTTGCACTGAACTATAGGAATGCAGGATGAGAAGTTAAACCCCAACTGTACTCTTTAGCTGATTCCAGCAGTCATTTATCGGCACAGATAAATTTGGGAAGTGTTAACTCTCTTTCTGCTTATGCTCTCTGCACGGAGCTCTTACTGCGACTTTGTGTGACAGCACCGCCAGTGACTCATGTAAACAGACATTTAAATTATGATTATTTTCTGCAAAAAGGCACCTATTTCAAAAATTCTAAAAGTTTTTCAACATGTTTTAAAGAGGACTTTACAGTGTGCTCCAAGTTGTGCTGAATTAACTAGCTCTTTAAATTGCTGTGGGCCCTGGTCTTGATTTTAATCTACTGTCAGTCATGGTCTTGTGAGAAAACATGGCAATTAACTTTAATTATTTTTTAAAATAATACATTTTTATAAATGTCACCTTTTTACATCCGCGGAGAAGGGCGAGGAGCGTACGGCACATGGGTAACAGAACCAGGCAGCAGTTTAGGTTCAGGACAGCGGCTGAGGCTCGGCTGATGCATAATCCTAACTGAACAAATACAGCAAATGTCAGAAGAGGACTCAACACACTGAAAAATATATCCAAGGAGCATAAACCCATAAAAATCACTATTTCCACAAATAGCTGTATACTTTATGCAATTTTAGCAACTCGCTTCAATCTTTGTTGTGGGAGATATTGATGGATATAGTACTGGATAAGGTTAAGTAGCAATGCGAGACACTTGTCACAGTCTGTAAATGAACCCGAGAGCTGTGAAATGTATTCTGTGGTTTGAACATGATACGAAAAATCTTTGGAGGACATTACTAAGTAAAAAACAAATTACCAGACTGATTTTGATATCCTGGAAATAGGTTGGAGAGAGAAATATCAGCTCGTGTTTGTGATTTTTGCACTTCTGTAGTCAAGGAGAATGTGTAAGTAATTTGTAACTGAATTGTGTGTAATTAAGTGGAGGAATGTAGGTCTATCATAGACTGGCATGCTGGGACATGATCAAGACACTGGCTGGATACTAACGGGAGAAAGTCTTGCGATGCTGCTTCCTTGGAGTCATTAATGGATATCTAGAGAGGTAAAGGACCACGGCTGTTCAAGGAAAAAGACACTTTTTTGTCAAGTATGTACCAAACTAACAATATTTGCATTTGTGTAAACCATGGATGGTGGTCCAGTGGTTAGGATCTGGGGCTTTCACCACTGCGACCTGGGTTTGATTCCAGTCAGTGAACCAAGACATCACACCAATCTGAAGCCATGCAAGGTTTGGCACAGCATACAGCTCCTGATACTCCAAGGTGGCCCCCCCATCCAAAAAAATAAACTTGGAATAAATATAATGTTTTAAAAATAAGTGAGCCCATTTGCAGCTCTGATCAAGCAGTAATGTTCTCCTTTGCTGCTTAGTTGCTCTTTGAGGCTCCTATGTACATTGTGGGTGTTGGATAGTGGGACTTTCCTTAAACAACATAGCAGTTCCTTTAACCCCTGGCGGTCTGGCCGTGTCAGTGCCCCGGAGTGTTAAAGCAGTATACTTGAAGAGGCCAGACAGCCTTTTTTCGCAGGGATGGGATTGTAACTATTATTGTAGGCTATCTGCTTCTATGAGAGTGTAGAGAAAGGTAGATATCAAATTGCTCAATTATTTAACAAATGCTTTAGATTGTAAGTTTGTGAGTTTCCAGGTGCTTTGGGAAAAAGCACAATGTACGTTTGATTATAAGCCCAAAGACAGGGCCCTCTAATCTTTACCAATGGGTTCATTTTGTTTTCGCCTTGTACTTAACTCCTGTATAGCGCTATAGAATATGTTGGCGCGTTCCAAGAAAAGGATAATAATAATAAACCCCCATTCTCTCCCCTTGGTTCGTCCCATACTCCTCACTTAACTAATAAACACATCTGCTGGGCACCAAACTTGAAATGCTCTAGTCAGACTAGATGGAAACTTTCTTTGCACAGTTCTTTAAAACTTTTTTTTTTATACTGATGGCTTGCACCTCTGCCAATGTTGGGGGGATTTACTAAGCATTTCAAATGGATGAGATGAGGTGAGAAGGGCTGTGATGTAAATTTTGCCCATAGGAAATAGGGCATAGCAAATACAGGGACGCACATCACACTTAGTAAACCACTGTGTTAGTATTTGAGCTTGTTACTAAAATACAGTTGTACATTAAATAAATTCCTTATCTATTCCTCAAATATACAAAAACATTGCAAAGGTCAATATATCCTTTTCTGACTGTCCATTAAGTCCCTTATGTATATCAGACATTAAAACATTATAACATATTGCAATCATAGGTTATGCCAGGCCAACAAGCTGTCACTATAAATCCTAATGCAACTCTACTTTACATTACATTTTGCATTTAATGTGCTCATACCCTTGAGCAGATCCAACCACATTTTCAAAAACTGTAAATATCTATTTCTTAAAAGAAATATCAGGTTTGCTTAGATAAAAAACAACAAATAACTGTATATCTTTAGTTGTGATTATCTCAATGAGACAGAGTGTAAAAAAAAAGAAAAAAGAAGAAAGAACTACTCATAAAATAACTAAATTCCCTTTACAGAGGTCAAATTGGTTCTATTTTGTAGACCCTAAAGGGCAACTCACACTACTTCATTGACATCATAAATCCCACTGGTTCAATATAACAATTATCCAGTGTCCCCTGGTCTAGTCATTACCTTATTGCAACTATTATCCCATACCTATATCACTTTATATGCAACTGTCCTTAACTGCTCCCCCCTACCCTGTTTTCCCATATGTGCCTCCAATCCCATCTAGATTGTGAGCTTCAAAGATCAGGGCCCTCATAGTCTTCGGCACTGATTGGTTGACCTCTAAATATAAATGTAACTTCCTCCACCTGTATAGTGCTGCGTAAAAAGTTGATTCTTTTTAAATTACTAGTTGTTAACCCGTCATAAATGATGGAATAATATTACATGTGTCTCTCCCCTCCCATGCGTCTCTTTCCTGTCTTCTCCCTCCCCTATGTCTCTTTGCCCCATCTTCCTCCCCAATGCCACCCAGCAAATGTTACCGACTGTAACAAGGTCCAATTCAGATTCAGCAGTAATAAACCCAATAGTAAGGATTATTATTCTATCAGAATGAAACACACACATGACTTATGTAGTTCAAACGCACAGCTAGTTTATTGATGGTGGTGTACCATATTTATGCATAACACAGTCAATCACCAACATAGTCCCACCAATCTCCAGCAGCCCCCACTCTGACCACGTAGGGAGGCCTATCGAGCAACTGATGTCACCCCCCAATCACGCCCCTTGGTCCTAGAGCCTAACTGAACACTTAAGCTAATTGGCCCTTTGATCCAGGCTTTCCAGGGGGTATCCGGTCAGATCAGTAGTGGATACACTGTGTCTGGTGGACGTGACACTCCATATGCCCCAGTACCTTTAGATGCATGTCCCTTATGTTATTTAGAACAATACGATTAGCCACAGCATGCTTCTCCATTCACACCTAAGTGTCCACTGTCCCCTGGCGATGGCCAGCTCTTCCCTCAATGTACTAAATCCCCTACAACCACGCAGCTCATAACTGGTGTTGCCTCTTCCCAGGAACCCTGGTAATACACTTTATTAAACTCTCTAAAAAATGCATCATTTCAATACCTAAAATGACTGGTTACCACCTGGACATCAATACATTCAAACATCAATACAATTATTCTGATTAATCCCATACTGTGGTTCCCTCCAAGAACAACATGGCTTACCCACACAACATGGCACACAATAATAATGTAGCTGTCAAAGTTCAAGTGTCCAGGCTGGAAAGGACAGAGCCAGGGGAGTGAAAGAAGAAAGAATAGCAATAGTCCATGTTAATCCAGGGGCCCCAATAGTCCATCAAGCTTTCAAAGTCTTGAACTCCCCCCCCCCCCCCGGACGTCACAATAATAATAATATTTCTTGTGTTTAGTTGAAACTTCTCTTTTAATACTATAACAAGGGTTACAGTATAATATCAGTTCACAAACTGCCAAACAAGTTGAGCTCATTATGAATAGTTGGTCTGTTTTTTTTTTCTTTCCTTTTTGATAGTCTCAGTGTGATAATCACATCTAAAGATAAATATGGTTCTTCTTTTTATTTAAGGTGTGACATACATTTTGTCTTTGTTGTTCAGTTGTGCAGTCGCGTTGAACTCTCCGTGACTCTATGGACTGCAGCACCCCTGGTACATCTCTCAGTCACTGTCTCTCTGAGCTCCATAAAGTTCATGTTCATTGCTTCAGTGACCTCATCTATCCATCTCCCCCCTGTCGTCCCCTTCTTCTTGTGCCTTCAATCTTTTCTAGCATCAGAGTCTTTTCTAGGGAATCCTGCCCTCTCATAATATGGCCAAAATATTTGAGCTTCAGCCTCATGATCATACTTTCTAGTGAACAGTTTGTCTTGATTTCCTGAAGTATTGATTTATTGGATCTTCTTGCAGTCCAAGGGATTCTAAGCAGCCTGCTTCAACACCACAATTCAAAGGCGTGAATTCTACGGCGCTCAGATTTCTTTATGGTCCAGCTCTCACATCCGTATGTTACTACTCAGAATACCATAGTTCCTACTATGCGGACCTTTGTTGATAAACATAATATCTTTACTTTTTACTAGCTTGTCCAAATAAATTTACAGTTTATAAAACTAGAGCATTACAGTCTTTTAATTACATTTATCTTATTATTTTCATTTTTAACATGTAGTTCTAACTCAAATATTGAACATTTCTCCTGACTTTTATATTTTAGGCCCTATGTCAAACTCATATCATACCATGGGGGGTACTTACGGATCATTCATGTTATCTGCCTGTCACATGGCGCGGTGCCACCTGCTGGCCTCTGCACACCGCTGTTCCACTCTTTTAGTGTGTAGAACCTGTTATTTGCCACTACCCTAACCCTAAACCCTAATCCTAAACCCTAACCCTAAGAACAAAGTGAACAAAGCCGGGGAACAAAGGCGGTGGTGCTGCTCGTGAGCGCACTGCAGCGTGGCAAGGCAGATAACAGGAAATGTCCACATTTACTAAGCATATGTGCTTTCTTGTATTTACTATATATTATTACCTATGGGTTAAACATTGAGATAACAGCCTTTCTCACCTCTTTTCAGCCACGTGGGATGCATAGTACAGACCCCCCGTTATGTTAATAGGGATTATTGAAATATCACTGCAACTAGGCCAGCAAGCAAGCTGTCCCCTAGTCTATCTCTCTCATCTGCTAAACTTCCAATCACAGCAATATCACTGCCGCTACTCCTGCAAGCAAGTTATCTCAATTGAACTCTCTACAACGGCAGTTTTCTTCTCATCATATAGATTATTACATTAATTTCTGTGATATTTAACTATATAGTTTTAATTCTTGTTGTTTAGTGAATTTAAAGCTCACTCTGATATAGCCTTAGAAAAAGTCCTGATAGAGAACGAAACGGCCCGTTGGCAAGAACACCTGGGAATCCTCACAATGGCTACAGGACAGTAGATACTATTTAAGTATCAGGTTATATTACCAGCACAAGAAACGGAAGTATATCGCATTGATCATTGATGTGCAAAATTGAAACTGTCTGTTTTTGCCTTTATAGTTATTTAGAAGGTGTATGCTGGCTCATTATTTGGTTTTAGTGTTTTTTAATAAGTACTATATATATATATATATATATATATATATATATATATATATATATATATATATATATATATACATTTTTTTTTTTTTATCCTGGAATTAAGCAGTGAACCATATCCAGGTAATGGATTGGTTTGGCAATATGGTATTGCATATGAGGATTGACTAAAAACCTCTATAAAATATTATTAGCCTCCTTTTTCCCAATAATAATACAGATATCAATACTTCCTTTGGCACTTTTTTAGCTAGTCACTAAGCAGGGTGTTTTTCCGGTTTTAATTATATCCCAATAAATAGTATATTTTGTTATTAGAGAGGGGTTATGCACCAGGGATATTAAACATATAGGTCAAATATCTTTAAATATAGTCTTCATCTGATCGATCCTTTTGCTGTTATTCCTTTTGCCTAATTGCATTACCTCCCCGCACCTAATTTACACATGCTTGTCTACTTCAGCTGTTCCTGAGTCTGTCTCTCTCCTCTGCTATACTTCCAAACAACACAGCAATCCCCTCTCTCTCTGCCCCTCTCCCACCCGCCCCCAATTATTCTTAATTTATTGAATCACTCACATAACTTGCACCTGATCAATCAATTGCACATGATTACTAACCCTACTTATTCCTCTTAGATTACTCTCTTGGCCACAATGTACCTCTTCTTCTTAAACTCCTGCTTGTTTCTAAGACTATCTTCCTCATTTACTCCACATTATGTCTCCAACAACATTAACATCTCACCTGCCCTGCTGTCCTCCCCTCTGCTCTGCACCCACAAGCTCCTCTCCTTCCTCCAACCACTATTTCACTTATGTTCGAAAGCTCATAAGCAGAAATGCATCTGTATGTCCTACTCTAAAATCCTCTCCCTGCTTATTTTGATGGTTGCTAGTGATATATCTCCTAACCCTGACAATCACTCAGTCCCCCCTCCCATCTGCCATGCTCAGCCCCAGGGCTGCTAACTCTGTCCATACTCTGTGTGTTTTAATTTTGCCCATCTGCTATATCTAAAATGGGTCCCTCCACCACTCTGCAAAAAAAAAATGTTTTCACACCTAAGCAAACTTTCACTTTCTTCCTGACCCTTGCTATTTCATAACTGTTATTCTTGTTGAGGTTTCTGCCTCTTCCATTCCCTTTAGATTGTAAGTGGTGAGTTTCCAATCTTGTAGGGTGCTTTGGGAAAAAAAAATTTCTACAAAGATTCTAAGCTCAAAACAGGGTCCTCCATTTTCTTCAATTGTTATAATTGTATTTCTCCCTGTTCTCTTTCCCTGTACAGTGCTACGAAATATTTTGGCGCATTACAAATAAAAGTTATTATTAATAATAATAATAATTATTATTATTATCATTATTAGTTTGCAACCTAATTCACACACATGTAAAGTGTTTCCTAAACTGCAACAATCCTTTAAAATACTGTACATGCACAAATTATTTTATTTTTTAGATAAAGAATGTCAGTCCCCAGCTGCAATAATCAAACATGTTTTCCTCAACAGTGTAAATCTAATTATGTGTTAAGCATTGTCGGTTTTAATTCTAGTTTCCAACACCTGGTATTGACATTAGGCAAGTGGCAAACACTATCCTGAGTCACTACGGTATCTTGAGGTTAAATTAGCTAATTCTCATATCCTGGGTTTGATGACATTAACAACTGTGCAAGTTAATGTGCTGAAGTGTTAGGAATAAGGAGGAAACACAGGAAACAAAAAATAATTATTGAGGAATAACAAGGTAAATAAAGGAACCACACTTATATACCACAATGAAAAACACAATTTGCTTGATCCAGTTGCTTTTCAAAATATATAATTTTGTACGTAAATATAGCATTATACAAATAGCTATTACGTCCTTGCATGAACCAGAAGCAGTTCTTTATGACTTTATGCATCTGGGAAGGAAAAATAGCCATGCAATTTATAATCTTAATGGAGCAAATCTAGGTGTATCTGATATTTAAAGGGATTTGGGAGTGCTTGTGGACAACCACCTAGGTAACAGTGCTCAAAGCCAAGCAGCAGCTTCAAAGGTAAATAAAATATTAGCATGTATTAGGAAGGGTATAGAAGCCAGGGAAGCAAATATAATTCTGCCACTATACAAATCTCTAGTACGGCCTCATTTGGAATATGGAGTACAATTTTGGGCACCACTTCATACAAAGGATATTTTAAAGCCGGAAAAAGTACAGAGAAGGGCATCAAAACTAATAAGGGGAATGGAGGGGCTAAGTTATGAAGAAATACTAACCAAATTAAGCTTATTTTCTCTAGAAAAAAGGCGTCTAAGAGGGGATATTATTACCTTATATAAATATATACAGTGTCAATACACGGCTTTGTCAAATTAACTTTTTGTGCCAAGTGGTTTTCAACTGACAAGAGGACATCCTTTGAGTTGTTTTTTTCTATTTGCCTTCCAATGTATCAATTAATTAACAACTAATCTGCATATTGCAGGGAAGATCAGAGGAGATCTAAAAAGGTTGAACTTGATGAACTAAAAGTATTTTTTCAACCTTAATTACTTGGGCCCTCATTCAATTGCGATTTGGCCAATTGAATAGGGGTCTAAATAAGCACATAACATATTTTTTTTAAAGAAGTTTTTAGTTAGTGAAAACTTTGCTTTTGGATAGATGCTTACTAACTAAAAACTTCTTTTAAAAAATATGTTATGTGCTTATTTAGGGTTCTATTCAATTGACCAAATTGCAATTGAATGAGGGCCTAGGTAACTTTGTAACTATATATATATATATATATATATATATATATATATATATGCAAGGACATGTTATACAGACAATAGAATGCCATTTATGAAGATAGAAGAATGCTATGTAGGCATTTTCCATATATAAAGATATACACATCCAGTTCCTCTTCCCATTACCCAAATATATATGAGTTAAAAGGGGCAGACCTTTGCATGGACTGTTTAGAAGGTTTCAGTGAGTAAAAACAGAGCTTTTGAGCACTTTTGAATACAATGATGATTAAATGTGCAAATAAACACTTAGCAGTTTATTTTAATATTTAAAACAAGGGACCCTACATGTCCCTGCTGAGAATCCTCTCTTTCTCTCTGCTCACAGCACAACTGAGATTCACCCCTCTCCCCTATCTTACAAATCACAGTCCTACTTTAGTTGTTCTCTCCCTCACACCATCTCCCTTACTGTCCATATCTCCGGACCCTCTCTCTCCCTGCTCACAGTAGAGCTGATATTCTTCCCTCTCATAATGCCCACAGTCCCAGTTTAGTTGTTCTCTCCCTCACCTCTCTGATTACCTGTATCCCGGACCCCTGGACCCCTTCCCTAAACATAGCTCAGCTGAGATTTAGCCCTCTCCCCTATTTAATGGTCCACAGTCCCAGTTTAGTGGTTCTCTCCCTCGCCTATCTGATTACCCATATACCAGACCCCCTCTCCCCCAGCTGAGATTCAGCCCTTTCCCCTATGTCATTGCCCACAGTCCCAGTTTAGTTGTTCTCTCCCTCACCTCTCTGATTACCCATACCCCAGACCCCCTCTCCCCAGGTGAGATTCAGCCCTCTCCCCTATCTCACTGCCCACAGTCCCAGTTTAGTTGTTTTCTCCCTCACCTCTCTGATTACCCATACCCCAGACCCCCTCTCCCCAGGTGAGATTCAGCCCTCTCCACTATCTAATGGTCCACAGTCCCAGTTTAGTTTTTCTCTCCCTCACCTCTCTGATTACCCATATCCCAGACGCCCTCTCCCGAGGTGAGATTCAGCCCTCTCCCCTATCTCACTGCCCACAGTCCCAGTTTAGTTGTTCTCCCCCTCACCAGATCCCAGACGCCCCTCCCCCTGCACACAGCACAGATGAGATTCAGCCCTCTCCACTATCTCACTGCCCACCATCCCAGTTTAGTTGTTCTCTCCCTCACATCTCTGATTACCCATACCCCAGACCCCCCTCTCCCACAGCTGAGATTCAGCCCTCTCCCCTATGTCATTGCTTACAGTCTCAGTTTAGTTGTTCTCCCCTCTCCTCTCTGATTACCCATATCCCAGACCCCCTCTCCCCCAGCTGAGATTCAGCCCTCTCCCCTATGTCATTGCCCACAGTCCCAGTTTAGTTGTTCTCTCCCTCACCTCTCTGATTACCCATATCCCAGACCACCTCTCCCCCCCCCCTGAGATTCAGCCCTCTCCCCTATCTCATTGCCCACAGTCCCAGTTTAGTTGTTCTCCCCTCTCCACTCTGATTACCCATATCCCAGACCACCTCTACCCCAGCTGAGATTAACCCCTCTCCCCTATGTCATTGCCCACAGTCCCAGTTTAGTTGTTCTCTCCCTCACCTCTCTGATTACCCATATCCCAGACCACCTCTCCCCCCCTGAGATTCAGCCCTCTCCCCTATGTCATTGCCCACAGTCCCAGTTTAGTTGTTCTCCCCTCTCCTCTCTGATTACCCATATCCCTGACCCCCTTTACCCCAGCTGAGATTAACCCCTCTCCCCTATGTCATTACCCACAGTCCCCGTTTAGTTGTTCTCTCCCTCACCTCTCTGATTACCCATATCCCAGACCCCCTTTACCCCAGCTGAGATTAACCCCTCTCCCCTATGTCATTACCCACAGTCCCCGTTTAGTTGTTCTCTCCCTCACCTCTCTGATTACCCATATCCCAGACCCCATCTCCCCCAGCTGAGATTGACCCCTCTCCCCTATGTCATTGCCCACAGTCCCAGTTTAGTTGTTCTCTCCCTCACCTCTCTGATTACCCATATCCCAGACTCTCTCTCCCCCAGCTGAGATTGACCCCTCTCCCCTATCTCTCTACCCATGTCCCAGTTTAGTTGTTCTCCCCCTCACCATATCCCAGACCCCCCTCCCCCTGCACACAGGACAGATGAGATTCAGCCCTCTCCCCTATCTCACTACCCATGTCCCAGTTTAGTTGTTCTCCCCTCACCATATCTCAGACCCCTCCTCTCCCTGCACAGCTGAGCTCCCCTTCTTCCTCATTCCAGGGCCAGCCTGCTGAATGCTTTGAGGAGAGGGGTGGGCAAGTGCTATCCCAATCTGTCACTTCATTCAAACTCAGCAAGAAGCAGCAGCCAGGCAGCCAGGCTCTCAGCTGCTTTTGTTCCCAACATGTCAGCAACAAAAGAGAGCAGGACATGTGTGGGTCACTGTCAGCAATCTGTAGCATGCTAGGTGCAAATAAACCCCCCACCCCTTATAACTCACAGCCCATGATCACTTACCCCCAACATCTGGTGCAAATAATAGTACTGTGGTCCATAGTAATACACTATAAAGGTTCTCCAGAACATCCAAATGTTGAGAGCAATCCAGGAAAACTAGAAGGTAAAAGATACAACAAAGTAATCTCACTGATACAATGTTGCATCACTACAGAACTTATATGCAGATAGTTGTGTTAATGTTAAAATATACATTGTAACACTCTAAAATAGTATTTGGATTGATTATAGATCTTTACTATGTATACAAAATATGTATTGTTTTAATGCAATTAGAAGATACATATATGCCTTGCAACAATAAAATAATATGTGATACTTTATTGGGTGATTAAATAACTTAACTATACATTTACCAAAATGTAACTTTTCAATCAATTTTATAGCAATGAAAATAGCACATACAGTTATACAATATTGTGTGAATTAAATCACAGAAATAGACACTGCTGCAACAAGAAAGGAAAGGGTTAATTAAAGTATATTTTGAAAATAAAGTTTCATAACTCTAAAAATGATAAAAATGGGCAGGTAAGATAAAGTTTAATGTATTTACTATTATATACGTTACTGTATATATATATATATATATATATATATATATATATATATATATATATATATATATAAACTTTACTGGGGGCACACATCACATGTCTCTCTAACTGAACTTTATGTATATAATTTATGAATTTATGATTATATTAGGTTATTATAAAAATCTATGTTATTGTAATAAAAAATTATGAAATATATTTTAAAATAGAATGTGATTATAAAATGTAACTGCACAAAAAGTAATTGTGCATACACTTTTTTTAAAAATTTTAGTGCAAAATAAAATATTTTAGTGTAAAATAAATATATTTTCATTTTAGTGCAAAATAAAATATTTTAGGGTAAAATAAAATATATTTTCATTTCAGTGCAAAATAAAATATATAAAAGTGCTCCTACCAGGAATAGGTGCTTGGTACCTTCATTAGAGAGCCAGCTGCTGCAGGGTAATGCCATTCTGACTGCCCCCCAGCTGCAATGAGATCTGGAATGGTCAATAAAGTGCTACCCCCCTAGGCAACAGGCTATTTCCTGCTGCTGCCTGACTGATCTTCATGCTAAAGTATTCTCACCACAATATCTTCCCATGCCCCTCTCTAGTTAGTCATCTGGGACAGGCAGACTGCAGAGGAAAAGCTTCTTCAGGAATTCACCACTTGGTCAATGAGAGTAGCAGCCCAGCAATGTACAATAAGATACACTAATAATGCAAATATGACAATTTATTGGTGTTATCCCATTCACTGCAACACAAAGGGCTCACAACCATCATAACTCAGGGCTTCTGTGTAACTTTTCTATTGAGGGATACTGAGTAACAAAAGAGGAGGGGTTGGGACAGGGGGGCTGCAAAGTACAGTAGCCCAGATGGTACATTCCTAACAGAAATATTTTGCATTTTCACCTACATCATTTAGCAAGAGAATCCATATATATATATATATATATATATATATATATATATATATATATATATATATATATACTCATACACACACACATATCTATATCTATCTATCTATCTATCTATCTATCTATATATATATATATATATATATATATATATATATATATATATATATGAGTATATACCTATATATGTGTGTATGAGTATATATACATATATATATATATATATATATATATATATATATATACATTATATACATTTATATATGATTTATATATATATATATATATATATATATATATATATATATACACATTCATATATATGCACTCATATATATATATATATATATATATATATATATATATATATTTATTATTATTATTATCTTTATTTATATTGCGACATATTCCGTAGCGCTGTACAGGGGTTGAGTACATGGCAAAAAACAAACTTAACACCTTATAAAGGGCCCTGTTTTTATATATTTATACTGTATATATATATATATATATATATATATATATATATATATATATATACATATATAAATATATGTAAGTGCATTCATGTATTTAAATTAAAAATAACAAGAAAGGAAAGGGTTAAATAACGTCTAGGTAATTGAAGATTATTATTACTATTTTTTATGCTTTTTTGAAAAACTTATCTTAATAAAATGCTAAATGTTTCAGAAAATAAGGTAAATTTTAATGTGTTTACCATTGCATATCTCTTATATAACTGTTATATATAATTGTACTTTGCTGAATGCATACATTGTATTTTTTCCCTAACTTGCTTTGACACTTTGGAGGGATCTTGGAGGCAAATAAGAAATCAATTTAGTCCTGTTAAGTTCCCACAATGAAATGCAACTTACAATACTATTAAATGAATCCAGAAAAGGGTGGGACTTACAATAGTGTCATCCTTCCAGGTGACAAATGGATAAAGAAAATAGATGAGTGGCTGACCACAGTAAAGAATAATTGTGTATAATATGTAATACATGAAATACTTTATTTTTTTATGAGTTGTGTATAAATTGTGGAATATAAACCCACTAGAAAATAAATAACATTATAACATTTTACATTTTTGAATGCAAAATAATGTAGTGTTGTAATAAATAATATTGAGGTCAAACATGATCACCAGAGGTCTATAAGTATTCACGTAACATATAAATAGCTAAGGAAGAACATATATGGTAGCATAGTGATTTATGGTTGCAATATTAGAACCCTTTTTAAAATGACATGAATATAATTGTATCCTTGCAGCGTATACACTTGGATTATCAAATTACTAAAGTTACTAGACCAAGAAGTCCCAGTTATTACATTATTGCATGATATACTACTATAGCCTTGAGAGAATGCAAATGATTTACTTAAGGTAGTAATTACTTACTATGTGCTTCTGTTTGCTGCTTCAGGTCTTGTCTTATCCTTTAATATATGTAAACAATTTCAGTGGAGATGACACATTTTAATGGCTAAGTCATCATGATTAGATTGCAAGCTTTCAAGGTCATAGCCACTTCCTCAAAGCACGTTCTCAAAGGAAATCTCAAATGCTTGCAGTATAAGTGGGCAAGCTGACTAGACTAACCAGACTGTAAATAAGGTTTACCCTATCACATCAGTGAAAAAAAGGAAATATTTGGTGCACTTAGTGTGTAAAGTTTAAGGTTAAGGTTTGTGTGTGGTGAAGGTGGGAGAGAGAAGTGTTGTGCGTGTTAGGATGGAAGGTGATAGGCTTCTTTAAAGAGATGTGTTTTTAGTGAGGTTTTGAAGGATTTGAGGCAGGAGGATAGTCTGGTGGAGCGAGGCAAGGAGTTCCAGAGAATAGGGGCAGCACGAGAAAAGTCCTGAAGGCGGTAGTGAAAGTATCTGGAAATATTGTTTTGGTCTCTCATCCATGTGCAGAGTTGCTTGAAGTTCTATGGATATTTTAAGAAGAACATCCAGGTGTTTCGTTTTTGTGGTTCCTTGTACCCCAGGAGCTTTCCTCTGGTAATGTGTGCAGCTCTACTTATTTGGATGACTGTAATCCTGGCTTTGTAACCTTAGGTTCTGGAGGTGATCATCCCAAATCTGAGGTAGGTTGGACTATCTGTGCATTTCCAGTATGGAGATGTCTGAATGGAGCTGTTTTTGATATGAATTGTAGTGTCCAGAAAGTGGACTTGTATACAGGAATAGCTGAGTTAGTGGAATGGGATTCTTTGTATTTATTGGGGAATTCCAATAGTTTCCAATCTCTTCTCGAGATGATAAGAACTTCAACTATGTACTGAAGGCAGACTAGGGGCTTTGCATGACCATAGACATACATTACTCTTCTAGTTTTGTCATACCTAAATTGGCATATTGTGGTGCCATTTGTGTACCCATAGCTGTATATATTTTTTGTAGAAATCTTGTTAAAATGTGAAGTAGTTGTGTGTCTGAGTATGCGTGTATCTTTAATTATGTGTCACAATCCTTGTACAATGCATTTTATTGTAATAATAATCCACAGTACTACAGTGCTTTTGGTTAATTTTACAGTAAGAAAAAAATGTGTATGACTATAGATACATCACAACATTAGAAAAAATATTTTAAGCTGTTATAGAGATTCACCAAACTAACACCTTTCCTATAGTTAATAGATATCATTGTCTTTCATGAAGTACATCCCTCTAGTCTAGAACACCCAACTTTGACACCGAAATAGAGATGCCACGGACAGTTCGCCCGCAGACTATTCGCTGTGATTTTGGCTCTTTCGCGCTCGCATCGGATGGCGGACACATGCGCTTTTCGGTTCGCCCCCTATTCTTTATCATTGAGGAAACTT
Organism: Discoglossus pictus; assembly: GCA_027410445.1. NCBI lineage: Eukaryota > Metazoa > Chordata > Amphibia > Anura > Alytidae > Discoglossus > Discoglossus pictus. The sequence goes on along the minus strand of CM050164.1, from coordinate 448,514,100 downwards.
TGACCCTGCACCTCACAGTCAGCAGACACATTCCAGCCAATCAGCAGCATACACTCCCTTCCAGAGCCTTCCATATGAAGGACAGCATACATTTTAGAATCATTCTGAAGCTACATTCGTTGTGAGAGGACAGATAGTGTAGCTGCTGGAGATTTAATAGGGAAATAGATGGCCAGGCTGTGTATTTAGCTTCCACTACAGACCTGAAGGACTCATCTGATATCTGCTGCGAGGACAGCAATCCAAAAAGCCCCTTTTAGGGCTAGAACATTATTTATTTTATTTTATAATTTTTTTCTGTGTAATCTAATTGCATATGCCTGCCTGCCAGTGTGTGTGTGACAGGCTAACACCTAACAGCTTATATTGTGCTTATTTTCACTACTCATACCTGGTGGTGTACCATACATTGAAAACAACCATTTTTTTCCCTGTAATCTAATTTCAGTTGCCTGCCTGTGTCAGGCTCACAGCTAATATTCTGCTCTGTTTCACCAGTCATAGTTGGAAGACCAAACACAGCAGGCATCCCAGGAGGCTTGTTGTCACCTTTCGGGGACCCTTGGTGGCTGGGTGGAGGAAGAGACCTTCAATGACATCAGTGAGGACAAGGAACGGGACATGGCTAGCTTGGTATCCAACCTTGTGCAAATGGGGAGTTTGCGGTTGTGCAAAGGGACTGTTTGCGGTTGTTTGCGGTGCAATAAACGGGGAGATTGGTCTGTTACTGTGAAGCGGGTGTAACCCTTACACTACCTGATCGATACAACATCATACCTGATGTTTTAAAGCATGTTATTCCAAACAATTTAGGAATGGTAGGTGATTTATGCCCTTTATGGCTTAAAACCAGACTCTGCATCAACTATGTAATTTTCCGTGGGAGTTTTGCCATGGATCCCCCTCCGGCATGCCACAGTCCAGTTGTTAGTCCCCTTGAAACAACTTTCCCATCACTATTGTGGCCAGAAAAATATAAATAGTAGCTTTGTGCATCATTATGGCCCACCATCAAATGCATTTAATATGTTGTAAAAATGTCTGTTATGGGGAAATAGCTGTGATTTGTTCATATGGTTCATTAAAGTCAGAGAAGAGAGCGATGTACATGCACAGAAAAGGGAAAAATAGGTGTGTGCACAAGCAGTGGCAGGGGCTCCTTCACTTCACAGCCTAGGGGCTCCAAAAAGGTAAATACAGCCCTTATTATAAAGTCACTAACGTGGCCCTTTAAGTATTTAAACCCTTATTATATTCCTACTTTTCTTGCTTACAATAAACTCTGCTCCAAAAAACAAAACAGACAAAATAACAAATGGCTAATCTCTTTAACCTATGTGTCATATATGTGTGATGTAATTGTTATGCTTAAAAATGATCTCATGCTGATGTGTATTTTTGTATTCTGTTAAGTTTGTGATGAGGTCATGATGCATGAGGTGCATGATGGTCATTATATTCTACAAGGGCATGCTAACAGTTCTTGATGCCAATTCCAATTAAAGGAATTCATCAATCTAATATACAACAATAATCACGGCAGTGAAAAACATAACATTAATACATTTGATGCATATTTTTATAAGAGTTTTTATACTACCAGTCATATCAGATGACCGTGTGGAGCTCCCTAGCCTCAGCAGGTCCTACAAGGACCACAAAGTACAACATTCTGTAAATGGCATTGCACTATCCTTGCTGCAAATACAAACAGTCAGTTTATTCATTTGAGTTATTTGTAATAACAAATAAAAAAATAATACATTTATTATTGCGTACATAAGCAATTAGAGGGAGATTGTAATTCATGCTCCCTTCAGAAAATGAGAACGTTCCCATAAACTCAATAAATTGTGCGCTGCTTATAAGAGTAAATGAACAATTTGATTGCAATAAAAGCTTATACTGCAGCATTTAAATACAATTTAAAAGGTTTTATACATTGTGTACTTGATTTTGGATGTCATCTGTATTCCACAGGCAACAAGTACAAAAATACAAACTTTTTAAATGGACTTAAATGACTAAAATAGAGAACAACTGCACTGCCACACTCTCTCAACACCCACTCATTCTATTTAATTAACTCTCTAGATATCTTGAGGAATTTTAGGGAGAGGCAGAGCACATTCTTAAAGGCCCACTTTAATCCAATGCTTATAAAAATGTAAAACAAAAATGGCACAAGGGTAACATTTCCATTACTGTACTGCTGCTGCTTCTTCTGCTTTGGTCCTTTAAAACTAATGAGCTTTCCATTATTCCCACTGAAGGCATAATAAAAAAAAACTAGAAATAACCACAACTCTACTTATTTAGTAAGAATGTGTAAAATCACAGCGCTATACCAGCTAGGAATAATAGATATAAATATATTCAAATAATGATCATAAAATCACAGGCCTCACATGGATATAGGGGGGTCCAACTCAGATGGCAATATCAAAGTCAATAAAAAAGTCAATATAAATCTTCACACAATGCCAGTGTATGAAACCAATAGTAGTAATAGTGGAGGTGACTTAAAAACCTACAGCCTTATTAAATTGTGATATGGCCATTGGAATAGGGCTCTATATAATCATATAGCATTTTTTTAAAGGAGTTTTTAGTTAGTGAACTTCTATCAAGGTCTTCACTAACTAAAAACTTCTCTAAAAAATATGCTCTGCGCTTATATAGAGCCCTTTTCAACTGGATGAATCGCAATTTAATAAGGCTGTTGATATCTTAGATGCCCACAAATAGGATATAAATGTCCAAAACGTCTTGAAAAGCAATAGTGAAATAGACAAAATTGATCCTTATCTCTGTTGGACCAAGAGAGCACGGGTCTTCTTCCCCACAGATCCTAGGGTCACTCTGGACTGTCTCTGTTGGTCTTCAGATGCAGATTAGTCTCTGTTGTCAGTTGGTGTGATGCTTCTTTAAAGTACTGGTCACCAAAGGACTCATATGAAAACAAAAGAAGGGGGGGAAAGAAGCGCACCACCAGCTCCTAGTGCAGATAAGACTAATTTATTAGATAAACACAATATATAAAACATAAAGCAATGCATATCAGAATATGCACCATGTACAGGGTAAATACACACATCACTCACCCCCAGTTCCCTCTCTCACATAACAAACATTCCAAGAAGTAATCCCTATATTAGTTTTCATTGTATGTAAGAGCCTAAGAGTCAAGATAAAAGCAGCCATTATACAATTCAGAGAGAGAGAGAGAGAGAGAGAGAGAGAGAGAGAGAGCACAGGACTAGAGACAGCACAGAGCTAGAGACATCACAGGGCTAAAGACAGCAGAGGGCAAGAGACAACATACAGGCAGAGACAGCACGCAGGTAGAGCACACAGGCAGAAACAGGGAGCTCACACAAGGAGCGCACACACAGAGGGAGACCGGATAGAGAGAGAGCACACATAGGAGAGTGAACAGGCAGAGCTTAGACAGAGAGAGAGCACACACAGATAGAGTGCAGGGAGAGAGCGCACAGTGAGACAGAGGACAAAGAGAGAGTGAACAGAGAGATAGTGCACAGAGAGAGCAAGAGCGCATAGAGAGAGTGTGAGAGCACAGAGAGAGAAAGAGAGAGCAAACAGAGAAATAGAGAACAGAGAGAGAGAGCGAACAGAGAGATAGAGAGCTCACAGGGAGAGAGCGAGAGTGCATAGTATGAGAGTGTACAGGGAGAGAAAGAGCACCCAGAGAAAGAGAGAGCTCAAAGGTAGAGAGAGAGCACAGACAGAGAGAAAGATCACGGAGGGAGAAAGAGAGAGCGCACAGAGAGAAAGCACAAATGGAGAGAGAGAAATCACACAGAGAAAGTGCACACAGGGAGAAAGAGAGAGAGTGCACAGAGAGAGAGAGCAAGCACTGATAACAAGATAACAATCTATGATAGCGTCATTTATGATGGGCAAGTTACTAGTAAACTATATTTGTCCTATAACCTCTGAAGTGACTTATAATATTACTAGCGACTTACCCATCAAAAATGCAGGCAAAAAAATGTGAGGCCTGTCAATGCGGTTTGCCACACAATGCGAGGCTCTCCCCCCCCCCCCCTCTATGTTATGGGCTTCGCTCATTGCAGGCCTCGGCAAACTCATAACTTTTGGGCCTTCTGGGCTCATTGCGAGTCTCTCCCCCCTTTCTAAATTTCGGGCTGTGCGATGAGCACCTTTGGCACTGATTGCGGTCTCTCCCCGTCCTCTATGTTACGGGCCTCGCTCATTGCCTTGGCAAACACGTAACTTTCAGGCCTTCGGCGCTCATTGCATGTCACTCCCCCTTCTTATTTTCTGCTGCCAAAAGTGTTTATCGCGGGCCTCTCTCTGCCCTCTACGTTATAGGCCTCGCTCATTGCTGACCTCGGCAAACCCATAACGTTCGGGCCTTCGGCGCTCAATGAGAGTCTCTTCACCTTCTACATTTTGGGCAGCGCGATTAGCACCTTTGGCACTCATTGCGAGCCTCTCCCCCCTCTACGTTACGGCCCTCGCTCATTGCAGGCCTCGGCAAACCTGTACAAAATATACAATGAAAAGCAGTATAACAACTAGCATAAAGATGGCAACCATTTAATAGAACCAATAAGCACCATACCAGCAACTTCTCTACATTATTTGAGTACTTCAGTTCTCTTCATGAGAAGTTAATCTTATGCTGGTCAAAATATATTTATATAGCATATCTTTATTTGACATGACTACATAGGAGAGGGCCTTCACATTATCAGTGTCTCATGCAGCCAACAAGAGTGACATGGTGTGTGTATGAGTTCTGAGCAGCATGAGCACTATCCAAGCTGTAGTAGTTGATACCTGGAATTGACTTCCAGCAGAGGTTGTAGGGGAGGGAGGGACAGAGACACAGACTGCAGTAGTTAATACCAGGAATTGACTTCCAGCAGGGGTGGTATGAGAGGGAGGGAGAGGGAGAAACAGACTGCAGCAGCAAGATGCAATAGTTGATACCCAGAATTGAATTCCAGCAGGGGTGGTAGGGGGGAGGGAGGGACACAGACTGCAGTAGTTGATTCCCAGAATTGACTTCCAGTAGTTGTGGTAGTGTAGTGAAGGGAGGGAGAGACACAATGAAAGAGATTGCAGCAAAAACTGCAATATTTGATACATAGACTTCTAGCAGGAATGGTAGGGGGAGAGACTGCAGCAAGTGCTGAGAGGTAACTCTGCTCACCTGGCTCTGTTACCTCTGCCAAACACCATCAGCCCCACAAAGAGCATAAGAACAGAAAAAAACTTGGGAATTATGTAAGCCAGGAGAGTGTCATTTAAATAATAGTAGGGAATACAATTCTAGTATAAGTGTAGGAGTTTAAATAAAAGGACCGAGTTTGTTTATAAATCTCTACACATATATATTGTTTATTTATTTTTCCAACTGAATTTTTGTAGACGATAATTATGAGTCCGTCCAGTGGCAACCTCACTCAGTGTACATCCTGTCATATGTATGCAATACTGGATCAGATGGTCCAGGGTCCATACCTCTGTGACCGGTGTGAGCATGTTGCCTCTCTGGAAGCTCATATTGGAGAACTGAAGAGGAGAATTGCAGCACTTACTGATATTCCACTGGAAAGGTGGTTGGTGCTCACTGAGCACAGTTTAGCTGGGCCTAGCATGGAGGGTGGAGATAGGGCTAGTGAGGATGTCCAGGGAGGTAGCTGGGTTACAGTTACAAGGGGAAGCAGGGGGTCAGGAGGAGGAGGTAGTCAGGCCAGTTCTGAGTTGGCAAGCACCATCAGATTTGCCAGATTGAGTGAAACTGTTGGGGATGTCCATTCAGGAATGGCAATGCCAGATAGAGATGTATAGTTCTACTGGAGGAGTGGGAGGGCAGAACAGGCATAGCAACAGACTGGTTTTGGTGGTAGGGGATTCTATTATTATGAAGGTAGACAGGGTGATTTGTCACCTAGATCCCAGCAATCAAACAGTCTGCTGTCTCCCGGGTGCTCGGATTTGGCATGTTGTGGATTGGGTAGATAAATTATTGCTAGGGGCTGGAAATGAACCGGCGGTCTTGATACATATTGGTTCCAATGCCAAAGTTAGTGGAAGATGGAGTGTCCTAAAGAATGATTTTAGAGAACTAGGGTAGAAACTTAAGGCAAGAATCTCCAGGGTAGTATTTTCTGAGATACTACCAGTGTCATGTGCTAGCCCAGGGAGACAGAAGGAGGTTAGGGAAGTTAATGCGTGGCTAGACTGTTAATCTGGATGTTATAACCTATTTAAGGAAGTTAGGGGCAATGGTAAAAGAGGAGGAGACATTTGTCTATATGTTAAGTCTGAATTTAAGCCTATAGTCACAGAAGATATTTATGGTGGAACTAGCGGTAGTGTTGAATGTTTGTGGGTAGAGTTACATAGAGGAGCAGCAAATTTCAAAAGAATATTAGTTGGAGTATGCTATAAACCCCCAAATGTAATTGAAAGTGAGGAAATATTGTTACAGGTTGGAAATGCAGCTAAGCATGGGCAAGTTCAAATAATGTGAGATTTTAATTACCCTAAAATAAACTGGATAAATGAGACCAGCAGTTCAGCTAAGGGGAGCAGGTTCTTGAGTACACTCAGGGATCATTATCTGGCCCATGTTATACAAGAACCTACTAGAAATTAAGCTATCTTAGATTTAGTCATCACAAATAATATTGATATAGTATCAAATTTTGAAATAGGGCAACCTTTGGAGAACATTGATCACAACAAATTTAAAAAAAAACTGTAAGGGGCTAACAAAAACTCTTAATTTCAAAGGGCAGATTTTAACGGTCTAAGGGCAGCAATACAATATATAGACTGGGACAAAGGCCTCACAGGTAAAAATACTGAACATAAATGGACAACATTTAAATCCTTACTAAATATACATACACATCAGCATATACCATGTAGTAATAAAAGTAGGAGTAAATTACATCCAATGTGGCTTAACAATGACTTAAAGATCAAGATCCGGAGTAAAAAAACAGGAGTTTAAATTATACAAACAAGAGGGGACAGAGACTGCTTTACGTAAGTACACAAAGAAATCAAAAAGGCTTGGAAAAGGGCGATTAGACTGGCTAAAATAGAAAATGAAAAATTAGTAGCAAAAGAACATAAGAGTAAACCTAAAATATTTTTTTAAATGTATTAATGGGAGGAAGGCCAAGAAGGAGGCTATAAGAACATTACAATGTGACACAGGCCTTCTGATAATTAGTGACCAGGAAAAGGCAGAAGAGCTAAATAGGTTCATTTCTTCGGTATACACAAGGGAGGTACCAGTGGTTGTTTATTTAGAGAGGGAGTATTGATCCAGGGAGGAATCTGATTGGCAGTATCTGGGGTCACAAAATATTTTTGTCCCCCCTTTGAGACGATTGACTAAGTTTCACTGGGTTTTGTTTCTGTTTGCTTCCTCTGGATTAATTAACAACTAATCTGCATATTGCAGATCAGAGGAGTTCTTAAAAGGTTTAACTGGATGGACTAAAAGTCTTTTTTCAAACCTCAATTACTTCGTAACTATTTAATAATTTTATTGCAAGCACTTTGCTCCCATATTACAGTTACAAGAAGCTCTTTGATTACTTATTCATATAGGTGTATAACAATCACATAGGACCACTCAACTGGTGCAATTTTATTTTTTATTTTTTGTTGTTTTTGCGTCTTTTAGTCGTTTTCGATTCTCTGTGAGTTTATGCACTGTAACATACCAGGCATCTTAATGTCCATGGTCATGCTGATCCACTTGGTTTTCATGGCAGAGATGCTGGAGTTGGTTGCCACATGATAAATGTAACACACACACACAATCAGCAATTGGATATTCTAAAGATGTTCAAATGTAACGACCAGAAAATTAAAGACATTTTGCTAACTTAATTAATGTCTATTTTGGGATTTTTTTCATGCAAAAACAAATTCATACTCTATTTATTCTCCTCTATCAGATGCATTCATGATCCACCAATTCCATTAAACATGTCTTTAAATGGAATTGGTGTCTAAATATTTCTACAAGAGCAAAAAGCAACGGCACAGACTGCAACTAGGAAGAAAAGTTCTTGCACAAATCTTCACATAATTTCATAACAGATTTAAAATGTATGAATAAGTATAGCAAAATACAGCTTAAATATATAACATCATACATACAGGACTGTTAGATCACAGTAGTTTGGGAAAAAAATTTTTTTTCATAAATGTGTATATTATATATGTGTGTATGTATGTATCTATTTATATCTTACTGTGCTATAGACTATTATGAATGACCATATTTTACCATA